>CAWUHX010000035.1:0-125569 GCA_963922205.1 Romanomermis culicivorax
GAAACGAGCTAACTTGATCGAAACAAACTGTTGAGCATTAATTAGTAAGTCGAAGTAGATATGCTAACGGCCGCGCCTGATAGAATATACTTATCATTATACCCAGGGTTGGCAAAAACCAAACTTTTGAAATTTCGACTTTTTGGTTTTTTAGTGGTTTTTTAATGGTTTATTTTTTGGGTTTTCTATGGTTTTTAGTGGTTTTTTTCTGGTTTAATTCTTTAGAATGTTTAGTACATCAAAATAACTATGTAAAAAACTGCTGGAAGCTCCCTGTATCATCTAAGACTAGTTAGGGAGCCTTAAATAAAATGGCAGTTAGAAGTATTAATCTTATCGGAAATGTCATTATTTTATGCTATAGGAAATCCCCATTATAGCAATGGAAATACAGTAATAGTGGGCACATAAGAAAGGAACCATGAGTGAAGAACATAAGAAAAAGAACAGAGCATGTGATATGTAAGGGGCAAATTTAAGGAAAAGAAGAAAAATTACAAATAAAGAGAAATATACAATACACAATGTAAGTAATCAAAACTCAAAAGAAATCAACTACAGAATTGTATCGATGCATCACATATATACATATGCACAGAAAAGTTGAAATGACACAATACCCTTTTCGATAAGAGGGTTTTAAATTGATAGATTATTACATATGTTATTAATATTACAAACTGCAGTTGAAGGTCACACATAGACATTTCAGATGTTTCCGAATTTTTGCTTTTCAAACCTGTCTGCGAGCTATAACTACAGCAAATGGGTCTTATTAATGTACTATTCTCGCTTGCATGACAGATACATATTTTTGTACGATTTATTCTACTTAGTAGGCGACGTCAAGTCACATAAAAATGAGCCACTCAAAAGCTCTTCTCTTTGTTAACCTACAGTATGCTTAACTGATCTGTATAAAATTTTACTGTTGTCTGATTATATTTTTGAAATTTCAAGCCAAGAAAAATTGAAAAGCTTACCGTTACAATAAATTCAGGATATTAAACTCAATCATATTTTATAACATTTTGATGATGATATGGATCAAGAGATGTCACCCCCGTATGGTCGAATTACACTCCACGAAAGATTTAGCATCTACTTTTTAGTGAGCAAATTATAGCAAAGTTGACTCATGTACTAAATGTGTGCTTGCAAGATGGATACAAAGGATATCGATTGATTTATATTACATCTTTTGAGTACGAAATGTATCATAAAAATACGACTTTTTTGTACTTTGTAGTGAAGTCAATTCAACTAATTTAATTGTTTTGTTGATTAAGATAGACACCAATACATGCCTAGAAGATCGACTAAAAAACAGTTTCCCAATGATTTTGGAGAAAACAAAAAAAAACCAAAAAACAACCAGAGATTTTCCAATTTTTTGGTTTTTTTTAAAAAAACCAAAAAAAACCAAAAACCAAAAAACCAAAGCCTTGCCAACCCTGATTATACCCATGACCGGCGCGAAGCGCCGGAAAATTTTGAGATTTTGACCTTTTAAAGTCCACCAAAACGCATCTTTTCGGTTTAGAGTTCCCCAAAATTTTTTCCACAATGAGAACCATATCCAAATTTTTTTCCTCATTTCGAAATTTCTTTCCTCAAAAGACCCCATTTGAGGAAAAAAACGGTGCGGTACACTAACGGAACAAAATGGTATAGCTACAGTAACAAAGCGGATATCTGGTTAAATTTATTTAACCGTAATATCTAGGCTTTCCAACTACAATCAACCATACCACGAAACAAGGATAGACAAACTCTAAATGTAGACGAACTGCGCAGCTATTATCACGGGCTTCTTTTAATGATCTTGTCATTAAGTTTATCGATTTAACATTAAATAAATTAGAAAGATAAAAATGCGACTAAAAGTGCCAATAAACCGTACAAGAACGTATAATTATTCAAATGGAGTCGATTTTCAATTTTGAGCAATTGTTCGACGCTTTCCATCGACGAAGAACTAACTCCGCCGGACAAGCTATTGGTTCGGTACGGCCGGTCAGCAGCCATTTCGCGAGAGGAAAAATCCAGAGCATCGCCTTGCAATAGTTTACATTCGTCGGGGACTAATTCCACATCATCGCAAATTTGTTCGGCCAGAATTCGTAAGTCATTCTGCTAAAAAACGAGCGTTATTCATGATCAAAACCATCCATTGAACATTGCCGAAGGACAGCTAACGTTGAGAAAATTGACAACATGAAGAAAAAAGAACCGCAGAAAGTAGGATTCGAACCTACGCGGGGAGACCCCAACTGATTTCGAGTCAGTCGCCTTAACCACTCGGCCATTTCTGCACAATACAATTACTTATTTCCACTTAGACTAACAGATCATCTTCGATTTGCTATACACGATTTGATTCCTGGCAGGAGAGGCACTGATTTTCCACTGAAAAGTCGGTACTTGTAAAAACAATTCGATAGGCCATAAGGTGCCATAAGTCTTCAACATGGTGTTTAATTTTCTATAAGCAGTGATTTCGGCAGGCCTGTAGCCAGGTATTTTTTCCGGAGGTGGAGGCACACATTTTTAAACTCAATTTACTATAAAATTGGCATTTCTGACTTGACTTTCTCTTGAAGAAAAAACAGAGGTACTTTTGTCTTTTTTAACACTTGAAACATTTAAGAGGGGGGCATGGCCTCTACCCCCTGCCTACAGACCCGGATTCAGGTCATACTACGTTGATCATTTTTTCTTAGGTTATTGTATCCTATTTACACATTCGGACGGACACGTCTGCACATATGACTCCTGACCTCCTCAGCGCGGGGTTTGGTTGCAGGGGAGTATAGCACTGCCCGGTGTCTAGATTTATTAGATTTTAGCATAGGCATAGGCCGGATTGAGATTCTGGTTTAAGATTAAGATTAAGATTATTAAGTTCTCCCAATCTAAATGGTTAGGATCAGGGTTAGCAAAACTTGGGTTTTCTGGTTTTTCGTTTTTTTCCAAATTAACATAAGTCGATCTTCTAGACACGTATTGGTGTCTATCTGGGTTATAAAAAATTGATTTTACTACTCAGTAGAAAAAATCGTATTTTTATTACAAATTTCGTATCTAAATAAAAGAAATATAAATCAATCAATATTATATGTACCTATCATACAAGCACACATTTAGCACATAAGTCGAATTTTCTGTAGTTCGCTCACCAAAAAATTAGACGCCAAATCCTTTGTAGGGTGCATTTAGACCGTACGGGATGGCAGCCAAATCATCATCGAAATTTTGCGAAATATGACGGAGTTTAATACTCCAAATTTATTGTTACTGTAGGATTTTCAATTTTTCAGCTCGATATTTCAAAATATGAATGGAACGATAAGAATGAGTTTTATACATGTCAGTTAAACTTAATTGAACCACATCTGATTGCTCTCTTAGAGGTGTAACTTAATTTGCTAATTTCTTTAGCTGTTACACCTTTAGCGTTTATTTATTCTTTTTATTTGCGACGTATTATTTTCGACGTAAAAAATTATTATATGTTCAATGAATGCATATTGTAAGTTAACAGAGAGAAGAGCTTTTGAGCCGTTCGTTTGTATTTGAATTGACTTCGCTACGAAATGAAAAAATCTTACACAAAATATATATAAATCAATCAATAGTCTATGTATCCATCACGAAAGCAAGCGTAGTATATAATAAATGAGCAGAATTTGCTGTAGTTAGCTCACAGACAGATTTGAAAAGCAAAAATATGGACACATCCCAGATGGCCATGTATGATTTTAAACTCCAGTTTGTATGTAATAATCTATCACTTTTAAACCCTCTTATTATAAGCGTGATACTTAAAATTCGTCTGTTATTTCAGCTGTTCCGATGCGTTGAAACAATTTTATGATTGATTTCTTAGATTTTTTGATTGCGTACATAACTTATTGTTTATTTCACTCTATTTGTCATTTTTGTTCTTTTCCCTTGAATTTTCTCTTTGCTCTTTACATATGGTCTCTTTTTACTTCTCTTATTTTCTTCACTCGTCATTTCTTTCTTATGTGCCCACTGGTTACAATGTCTCTATTGTTATAATAGGAATTTTCAATCATACATGTAACGGGGCCCCGTGGTCTCGGAGGGGAGTCGGACCACTTTTTTTCGGACCGGGGGTCAGTAATTCCCAAAATTTTGGTGGGAGGGGTCTCGGAAGAAGAAAAAATTCGATTTTTTAACGAAAAAAGTCAGAAAAATAGTTCAAAAAATAGTATTTTGTTTCTAAAAAGACAGAAAAAATGTATTCATGCCAGAAGCCCCGAGAAAATTGCCGTTTTTGACCATTTTTTGTTCAAAAATCGACATTTTTCATCAAAAAATTGACATTTTCCAGTATTTTTCCGACCAAAAGTATGGGAGTCCCTACGGCTACCATATGGCTAGCCATAGGATTGGAAAATCCTGGGGAGGGGTCGCTCAACGGCTAGCCATATGGTCGACGATTTCTGGGAGCGGGTTCCCATAGCAAGTCCCCCAATTACATGTATGTATGTTTTAAATGGCATAATGTAATAACACTTTCGATAAGATTAAGTTTGACATTTTAAGACCCTCTAACTAGTCTAAGATAATAGAGGGAGCTTCCAGCAGTTATTTACATGGTTAATTTTGATGTACAAAACAAGAATTAAACCAAAAAAACATTATAACCATAGAAAAACCATTAAAAACCCAAAAAAATAAAAAGTCGAAATCTCAAAAGTTTGGCTTTGCCAATCCTGGTTAGGATCGCATGTTATAATACTGCAATGTCATAAGATCCGCAGACATCAGGCTCAGGAATATTGGTTGGAGGTTCAGATCCCGCCCAGAAAGTGATTGACCCTTTTACAGAGAGTCGCAAAGTGGGCATCATCAACGGGTCATAGAGATTTCGCCAAAAGCAAGATTCAAAATGATGTATATCCATTTTTGACTGAATTAGGGATGACTGAAGCTAGGTTGAAATAAATTGATATTCACCAGATTTTTCTTGCCGCTGATGTATGGAACAGAGCAGGGTTTTTTCCGCACAGTGCGGACTTTTTTTGGGGTGTGCGGAAAATTTTTTGGGCATTTTCCGCACAGAACGAAAATTTTTTGGGCGTTTCTACTGCTGGCATTGATGAAAAAGTGCATTTTGGTGCAATTTAGATGGTCAAAATCTCAAATTTTTCCGGCGCTCCGCGCCGGCAAAGAAAATAATTTATAATATTAACTACAATTTAGCTAAAGCGCAGCCAAAAAGAAGTTTACTTTGATTTCTCGGTTGTCCCTGATTGTTTCCATCAATCTTATATGTCTCTGCTAGAGTGAGTAAAACTCGTCACTTTGTAGTGTGAATTGGAATTTTCATACGAATTTGCTGATTTTTCCCAGATTTCTCCACACATTTATTTAATACCATCATTTTTCTAGGAAAAATCTAAACCGAAAGTATTACAAATTATCTCTAGAATACATTTTCCAACATTTCAGTAGCTCATTTGCTCAAAAATTCTCTGGCGCGACGCATCGTAAGTTAAGCGTGCATGGTTTTCATGATTTGAAGTTCCTCATCTCATTCATCAATTGGTAATCTTCAGTATTTGGTTCGAATTTTGTTGAAAATTGAGATTTAATATTGATCTTCATAAATTCTTTCTCTCACTTGAAGTTTTCTGAACTTTGTGAACACAAATTTTGTCATTGGGAAACTACACGATTTTCGACTGAAAATGCAAACCTTTTATTTTAGAGATAAGGGTTGAAACTTGAAAAGACTCATTTTTCAGTCTTCTAGAATATCAATATCTAGAAATTGAATCAATTGAAATCTATAAGTCTTCAGCTCTAATCACAGAAATGACAGCAGCGACTATTCATTTTGCTCAATCAATCTAAAATAATGTTTTTGAGCTGGAAAAACAGATACTTTCTATGATTTTCTTAGCAATCTATAATTTTCGCTCATTTCAAACATTTTTCAAATGATTTAAACTTCGAACGGAAAAAATTTTCATATGCGGAAAAAATTTTGGATCATTTCCGCACGGTGCGGATGAAGGCGCGCGGAAAAAAACCCTGGAACAGACTCACTTTTCTATTTCTGGATAGAGACGGCTTTTACCAAACGTCTGATAATGATCGTCAGGAAGTTATTTTGGTTTGAATTTCTGATAGATACTGCTATTTGCAACAATTTTCGATAACTACCTGGAATGTAGGTGTGAAGGGGAGGAGATAGCTAGATTTCAAAAATCTCGGGGAATGGGTTTTTAAGCGCCGAAAAATATCTCTAGCTTATGTAGTAAAAGTTATGATTAATCTAGCCTTTATTTACAGAATCTCACATTATAGTACCAATAAAATCTTGTTTTTTTAATGTTACTATTGGCTAATTTTAAGCTTTATTAGGAAAGTTACCAACAAATGGCTTCTAATCACAAAAATTATATATATCTTTATATTTACCTCGGAATCCAAATCAAAAACTTCGGCGAAATTTTTGGCACCATCTTCGACGGTTTCTGATTCGAAAAGATAATCGCAAACCAACAAAATACTATTATTGGAATTCGACGACAACGAAGTCTGTCTAGAAGAAGATTTGACGTTATTTTTCGACGTTTTGGGATGACGCTGTCCCTCAACAGCTGTTAGACTCAAAAATACTCGTCTGGGTAAACGATGGAATGCTTCGATGGCTAATTCTTCTCCTATTAATAAAAAATTTGATGCATACACAAATCCAGGACTAATAATTGAGGTTTTTGCCCGATTTACTTCGACGAAGTTCCAACAGAGCTTACCGATACCAGATAGAAACTAATTATAGGAATTTAATGTATTTACCTTCAATAACGTTGGCTCCCTCAGCGTGTAATTGTATACGTGCTCTTAGACTCCTAATTAAGTCTTGTTTCAATGCCATAATCGCCTCACCGTACGCAAATTTAATTGGTAGTTGCAATCGGCATACAATATTACCCTGTCGAGTATTGTGAAAAATTTCGTTTACAGGCCCCCTACACTAAGTGAACAATAAGACGATCGTATCGAAATCCATGAGAGTCGATTTCATGAAGTCTTTTGCTTTTCATTCTCGACAACAGAGATATCAATCTAAAAATTAAAATTACCTTCATCTGCATTTTTGACTTGCAAGCTTCTTTTAAAGGCTCGGACGCGTCGTCGAACGATTTTTCCGGTAGCAAGATGGTGGCGAGAACAGTGGAAGAAGCGTCGCAAGTCTCAAAATCATCACGTAAAACTCCGTCAAAAGTTATGACCGAAGTGTCTAAACTTTCGAAAAAAGGTCGCAGGGCAACGTGACACTGATTTTCGAAATCTTGCGATTTTGGATTGAGTAAATTGCCATCCCTTTTGTTATCGGGAAAACAAAATTTCACATCTAAAAAGGAAAGTCCGTGAAACAGGAAATAAATTTATCATATAGTTTCATGAAAACATACATATATTATTATGTAATCTGAGGAGAGTCGCTTGATTTTTTCGTCGTAACTTGAAAAACGAGTGCGACGCTTGAGACATGTTTGAAAGTTTTGCATCGCGATATTACGAGAATTCAAGTTGCAACTTGATTCCAAAAGTTGTAATCAAGTACATCTTGATTGCGAAAAAGTAATCAAGATGGGCGGCACATCAGAGAATTTTTGAAGCTAACTCAAGGCGTTGATCCGTCTCCTATGCTTATACATACCGCAGAACAATTCGAAGCGGATTTCTGAGGTCAGGACTTGCTAGAGGAGCGTGCGTTTGGTTCTTGCGTGGTGGGTGAAAAAGAGGATGGTTGTTTTGCACAGGGAATCCGATGGACATGTTGGTTTTTCAGAAAAAAATTTAAATCCAAGATTTCTCCAAAAAAACTTTGTTTTTTACATAAAATGCAGTAGTTGCAGAGGATAATTACATTTTCGCTATTTGTTGGGTTCCTCAGCAGGTGAGAACAGCCGATGACATCGATGCACTTTTTTACTTTGTTTGTAATCAAGATGAACTTGATTACTTTTTTATAATCAAGTCACAACTTGATTTCCCATGTGGTAAATCTTGAAATCGCGTGTGCGATTGCAAATTGATTTTTCATCGCAATTTTGAATATTTTGATGCAAAGCTCTACTTATCCTGTACAATTTTTGACGACTCATGATGCGGAACTAGAAATATGTTTTTCAAGTTACGATGAAAGAATCACGTTGCCATCCACGGCTTCCGTGTATTCGAGGTTATCCACGAAATCAACCTTCAGCAATGATTTCAAACTCGCGTGATATGATTTCGTTAAACCGATGCCTGACAATTACTAAACAGTGCAAAGTTGATGATTTTTCTAAAATTTGCGACCCCCGGTAAATTCTTTTCAATGAACCAAAATGGAGGTATGTCACGGCCTAGCACGTCTGGGATATTAAATGTTATGCGCAAGAGTACAAGTGTACGATACAATAGAAATTAAAAATTCAAGTTTCAGCTCATTCTCGAGTTGGTAAAAAGCAATTTTTGATGCGATTCTATTTACTCAATTTTTTCTCATCATTTTTATTATTTTTGATTAAGCAATTCTTCTATCAGGCTCATCCAAGTACCAAATTTAGCTAAACAGACGTGAACTTACAGCAAGTTAAACCATATCTTTACCAGAGCACTCCATGAAGGGTATGGAGGGTATTTACCCGGTCTTAGATTTGGAAATTCATTTACTACCCTCGTAAAAACAGCTCACTATAGCAAAAAATTTTGGTAGACCTCATCCTCTTCTCAGTAGGTTATAGTAATTCGAGAAAAATTGCACAATGTGTGCTTGAGAGGAATTACTCACTGGCCTTTTTGACACATTTACTGAGCAGATGATAATGGGAAAGTATGCAACTTCTAAGCCATATAGCGATTTTTAGGAAAGGATATCAGCACATCAATATATACTACTTAAAGGAAATCATTATATATATAATTGGGAGACCAAATAATGGCTTAATGTGATTTATCAAAAAATCGCCCCTTGGGAAGAAAAACATCATGTTCTCAAAATTCTTCGTCTTCATCCTCTCCTTTCTTTTTTCCCGTTTCTGCGTTGGGTCTCCTGTGCGCATATGGTTGTATTTCTCTACCCAAGCTGTCTCATATTTTTCTACTATGAGTTGAGACATCCGATGTCCGTTGACGCGGGTCAGGAGTGGTACCTGATTTCAAACTCGTGATTCAGAATCAAATGTGGTTCATAATACTAAAGCCACATTCGGCATCAGCACTTTCAATTGGAAGCACTGTTACAACCTTTTATGGAATAAGCTCATACTCTTGCTGATGCTAGTTCAAATAATGTTTCCAAAAGTATGTTGTGCCCGATTCTTGAAATGTGCAGGAATCAGTTGACACGACAATGTTCGAAATCTGACCATTCTAAGCGTATAAATTACTACATTCAAGTTGCATGACTGGGAGCTGGAAAATGGGCTTGAAATAGTAAATGTTTTTTGACCGTAAAAGCGTAAAGTAGGGGCATTATTCATTTTTGTAAGTTGTAAGTGAGAGATGTTTTGTGGTGAAAGTACGTACACCACAACCCTCCGCAAAAAATTTTAGAGCAAAAAAAAGGGTCACGGCATGGCGTGCGGCATATGTCAAGTACCACCCTTACAATTGACGATTTTACCCCTATCTAAATTTTCGACCTTGGGGACCTCTGATCTTTACCAAAACATTTCAATACAAATCTTTACAGAAAAATCATGCAACAAAACTCAAACAAACTTATCAACTTATCCTTGGCCCCAAACTAGTAAACAATTACGTTAGCTCAAAATCGCTCTCAAATTAAAACGACATTATATAATATTTTCGTCAATTTTTAGTCAGTTTCATCATTTCTGTCCATTTGCGTTTATGCCACATTCTACTTCGTTCCCATTTACGATGGCGCCTATCACGTTTTCAAATACTTAACGTATATCAAAGTTTAGGTCAACCTTTCGTAAGTTATCTTTTTTTAATTAAACTTTTTGCAAAAAGATTTTTGGCCACTGTCTCGACATTAGAGGTTCTAGATTTTTCGGCACATAAGTTGGCCAGATTGAGTGAGAGGTACTCGGCCTTACAGGGGTTGGTTGCGGATCTTTTAAAAACTACTCGATATGTGCCCGCCTTGGATATTTTTCCAACATTCAACCCATCAATAGGGAGAATGTGGGAAGATATTCGGGCGAAGGTTCGCCTATGTCCACTAATACACGTTCGAATCGTACATACGACTATCCGATACGAATGAATTTTATGTACGTAATCGACGGAATATGTCAGAAAAACGAATTCTATCTATTTCTGAATGATTCCAATGATCAGGAATGATGTTAAGGTTTTTTGCTCAGTACAATACTTAGTTACCTATAACCTATACATTTAATTTCAAAAAATTAACAGTCAAAAAAATAAAGACTTTCATGACATCTTTATCATATAAGCACGAAAACTAGTATTGACAAAAATACATTAAAGGATATTATTTATTATAATCTTCTCAATCATACATTTCAAAGAAATTGGTATTCAAGTAATATTATCAGCAACATTAGAAATTTTAAAGAAATGTATTTTAATCGATATATTATAGAGTTAAGCTTCCTGGCTGATTTATAAAAAATTAAATTTTACATAAAGCTCGGTATGAAATAATCTTTCTATTTCCAATGATGACTTTAATACAAAATGAATCTATATTACAGCTAGCTTTTTATTCGATGCAATATACGTGAAAATAGTAATAATTGATCAGTGTTCCGGAGTATGGATAGATATTTTTGCCAAGTAAGAATAAATAAGAACAAACAATCGCTCATTACTGTCTTTTTATATACATACCTAAGGAAGCAGTGCATTCCACAGTAACGTACTGACCACGACGCTCAGTAAACGGCATCGCCGGAATCACAACAGATCGTAAACCTTCAGCCAACAATTTCGAATCTATTATATTCACCGTCAACTTTTGCGATACGTTATCTCGATTCACAATTAAAAATCGTTTTTGACGAGAAATATCGGCTCTAGAAAAGTTGAATGTCGATAAGTCGTTTCTCAGTCGTAAAATTCTTCGCGATAACTTCGTCAGATAAGCCTAAAAATGATAAACTTGAACGAATAAAAACGCGGACGTCGAAATCGCTATGATAAACTTGATTTTCTAGCAAATCCTTCTTTGAACCGAAAACAAATAGGCCGACTATGTCCGACCCACCGGGAAGCATTCGTAAGACTTGTCTGGCGTGCAATAAAATAGATTCGTCGTCTAATGCCAAGGTGGAGTTCAGCGTTTCCACATCCTGAAAAATGCAAAGAATGATACATATCCCACACATGCGATTGGGGGGAGTGCGATAGGAACCCTCCAAAAACCCCACCCAGGGTTTTGCCGCACAGTGCGGACTTTTTTTGGCCGTGCCGGAAATTTTTTGTAGATTTCCCGCATATAACAGAAATTATTTGGGAATTTCTACTGTTGGCATAGATGAGAAGACGCATTTTCGTGCAATGCCTCGCGATCCGCTCATCAGCTCAACGTGGCTAACCTGACTAGAACTTTTTCTATTTTTTTCTCATTTTTGCGGTTTGATGACTCCGAAAACGTCAGAACGTTTAATATGCACTTAAAATGCAAAGAAAAGCATTCGTAACCAAAATATGAACATTGTTAAAAATGTGGAAAATTTTTTTAAAATGAGGAAAAAAATTTTCGGTATGATTTCCATGCAAAAAATCTTCGAAGAACGAAATGGTGCATGAGGTTTGAAAAGGTTCATTTTTCAGCGTGGTCAAATCTCAGCATCTAGAAATTAAATCAATTGAAATCTTGAATCCTAACTATAATCAAAAAAATGATAACAGCTATACTACTTTTTTTGCTCAATCATTCTAAAATAATTTTGTGGAATTGAGAAAAACAAATACGTTTGAGGATTCTCTTGGTAATCTACAATTTGGGTTCGTTTTGCGCATTTTTCAAATGATTTCAGCTTGGAAGGAAAAAGATTTTGTGTGCGGAAAAAATTAGTGTTATTTCCGCACAGTGCGGATGAAGGCGTGCGGAAAAACCCTGATCCTACCACAGGGTTTTCCGATCAGTTAGCTAGCCATATAGTAGTTATAGGGAACCCCATACTTCTTGTCTGAAAAATATAGAGAATGTCAAATTTTTGATGAAAAATGATCATTTTTGAATAAAAATGATCAGTGATCAAAAATTATTTTTTTCGGCGCTCCGCGCCGTAAATACTTTTTTAACAGTATTTTTAGACACAAATACAGCATTTCAAACTGTATTATTGGGGATAAAAAATCTCAAAAGCATCCCATGAATTTTTCCACACATTTTCCTTTTTAAAAAACATACTTGGCTGTTCAATATTTTTATGACCTCTTTGAATGATAGGACTTACAAGTATCTTATTGTATAAACGATCATCACAAAATATTCAAAAGTCATATCTTGATTTCTCCAAGGTTCGCAAACAAAAGTAAACAAACGATCAGAGAAACTTTTCTCGACTAAAGTGACCGAAGATTGGCAAAATCTTCTGAATCATTGAATGAATTCGAGAAATCTCTGGGAAAAAATAATGCTGCGAGCTTAACAAGCGTTGTCTAATATTTAGGTAAATTTACACTTCTAGTTCAATCAGTGGCTATGGTTGTTAGAAACTTCCTGTCAAACTAACTTCGTCTTTCTCATTTTCGTCAGACGAATAAGTTAGAGAAAATTTGTTAGACCAACGAATCAGATGAACGACATAAGTGACGTCAGACAATTCGTATCCAATTAAAAAACCGAATAACGGTTTGCAAATATCGACGCCAAGCGACGAGATTTTTCTAACTAAGCGGTCGATGGAATTCGATTCGATGACAATTGACATTTTCCTCTACAAATAAAATGATCAAATAGATGGGTCTAACACAGCGTAAATCGTTCCACCGCTACTCCAAGTTTTAAATTCTGAAAACTAGGAAAATCGATATATGTGAATTGTACTTTTTTGATCAGTACGGGATCCAATCAAATAATGCAAGACTGGATTCACCACTACGGCTTTCTCGACCTTTTTCTTCGATAATCTTTGCACTGCTCATGGCTATTTCGATGTGATTTATAGAATCATGTGTGTCTCGGGAAAACAGCTGCACTTTATTACCAACAAATTTTTACACTTGGAACTTCTTCAACGTTAAAAAATGCATATTCAGGTTACTTTTCTAGAAAAAATCAGCTAATACGTTTACACCCCTAAGCCTAAACCTAAGAAATCAATGAGGTAAGCGCCCGTCCGGTTAATCCTCTTCTAATGGGGGAGAGCGTTAGTTCGCTTCATTTTGTAACCTGCGCTTCCCTAATTAATCGAATTTGTCGTTACTGTAGTTAGTTCTTTCTGAACTAAAATTACGTCGAAACCTTTGTTTTACTTCCATTTTTTAACCTTGTCCAATTTTGATGTTTTTTCGCTATCTGCGCTCTTACCTTTGTTCGAACTTGAGAATTTTGTAGTATACCACACATACCTGTAAGACCTCCGACCAGTTGGGGGGGGGGGTAAATCCGAAATTTTTTTTGGGGGGGAGGGGATAGGAAAAAGTCGAAATTTTTCCCAAAAAAAGGCCAAAAAACATACACTTTTTGGCAAATTTTTTAAATTTTTTCCCAACTGGGGGGGTGAAATGATTTTGGGTACTGGGTTGGCCAAGTTCCCCCCCCCAAGTACAGGTATGATACCACACTGAGCTAAACTGGTATTACCACTTATTTTTCATTTTTGTAATTACAGTAAACAATAAATAAATAAAAACACATTCGTAAATATAATATCATGTATATAAAACTTGTATAAATATTTTTGCATAAATCTGTTGTTTCGGCCATAAAGGCGATTTGTATTTAGTTTTGGTTGTTGTTATTTTAGTGTTAGAATAAAGCCGAGAAAAAAGAACGTCGTCTCTGGCCACTCCAGGCATTCTGGGTGGTCCTCATCGTCTGTTATTTGATTATTCATCGATTACTCTTTATTAGTTATTTATTGTTTTTCGTCTTATTATTAGCATTATTGTTAAATCAGCTTCAAGTCAACGATGTTTCATAAATTTGGGCGAAACAGCAAAATGCGCCCTTGGGTTGGGACGCAGCTGCTGCGCCCTTGGGTTGGGACGCAGCTGCTACGCCCTAAGCCTAAGCAAAATTTTGATATCTCCCTATAATTTTGCCGTTTTCTATCCATTTATCATAATTTACTCGTGATCATAGCTCGGCAACTCGTCGCTCTCCACAAAAAAATTCCCATACTCGCCTGATCTCGCGCTTTATCCTAGTTGATTGAGTCATTTGGTGTTACAAATAATGACCTAGTAGTGCCGCTTTGGTTATGCTTTTTTTGCATATTGTCCGACTATGAAAAATGATTGAATTGACTCCTATGACCACATGAGTAAATTACGGTAAATGTGTAGAAAAACGGCAGAATTATAGGGAGATATCAAAATTTTGCTTAGCAGCTGCATCCCAAGGGCGCAGAGCGGAGCACATGGTCGTCTGTTGAGGCTCATAGAAATTAAGTTGTTAGTTGAGATGCCAGCCAGCAAGGGTCTGGGTGTGTGAAACTGCTTCATTATTGCTGAACAACAATATTAGGAAAATTTGCATAATTTTGATGTTATTTTTTTCGAGACCTAATTTCACTTTTACACGATGCGCAACACATTGTGCTGCTTCGCCCAAATTTAAGAAACATCGTTGACTTCACGCTGATTTTTCATCTGGTTAGCTGATTGGAAACATCAGCATATTATTCATACCTAGACATCATTAGGCAGGAAAAATCAAATTTTGAATTGTGAAATGAGTGTTGAAAAGTCATCTTTCATCTTCCTACGTTCTGGAGTAGGTATCGGGATCCGAAATTTTTTCCCGCGCTTGTGGTCGGAAGGAATGATGATTTAAATTCAATCTACGATTCCTCATTTTGGCTAAGCACGGATATGTCAGCAGACGCATTTCTATTTATTCAACTGAGGTTTTCCTCGCTTTGACTCTTTTTACGTTTTTTATTACTATTAATTTTGATATATCCTTACCAGAAAAAATTAGTGCCAATGGCGCAAAAAATTTTTTCTGCTAGAAACATACCGAAAACGCGGAAAGGATTTAGGCCAAAAGTTTGATAAAAATATACCTAATTAAAGCTACGTTTAAGGCATTAATTTTTTTGTAAAAATCGTGCCATAGCTATTTTTAAGCAAAAACCAAATTAGTGAGATAAGAAATAACTGTGCAAGAAAATGATCCACGACTCGAAAAGGAATTTGATGCCGAGAAAATTTAAATAACTCTAGAATTGCTCAGAAAGTTCATATTTTAATTCAATTTTTGGCTACGAAATGTAAAGACTCTGGAGAAAATTAAGTCCAATGTGTAAATTTTCGGTCGAAACATTGTACCAACGGTATCAATTTCTCTATTTGAATCAATCAAACATAAAAAGTGAGAATTTCAATTCACTGAGTGAACAAAAAATATTCAGTATTTCATTTTATTCATCAGTCATTGACAGCCTATAAAGTTCGCTGCGACGATGATAATACGTTATTCAAAGAGAACTCATTCGCATTTGGGTCAAATACGAGTTGGTGCTATTATATTCACTGACTCGGTTCGAAGCGCAGAAAAATATTTGCATTTTCAGCTCCTTTATTTTAAGCAAATTCAGTGCTTGACCAGCGAAACATTTGGAGCCAAATTTTGTGTGCCATTACAAATTTTTGTGCGTGCAATGCAAAAAAAAAACCATATACATGTAGTTGGGGGGGGGGGAAGTGCTATGTGAACCCCCCAGAAATCGTCGACATATAGCTAGCCATTGGGCGACCACCCCCAGAATTTTCCAATCCTATGGCTATCCATAAGGTAGCCGTAGGAACCCCCATACTTTTGGTCAGAAAAATACTGAAAAATGTAAATTTTTAAATGAAAAATATCAATTTTCAAACAAAAAATGGTCAAATATGTGAATTTTTTGGGCGCTTCGCGCTATGAATACATTTTTTCGGTCTTTTTAGAAAAAAATTACAAGTTTTTGAACTATTTTCGGGACTTTTTTCGTGAATAAAATTGAATTTTTTTTTCCTTGAGAGACCCCTCCCCCCAAAATTGTGGGAATTACTGACCCCTGGCCCATAAAAAGTCGCCCGACCCCTCCATACCTCGGGGCTCCGTTAAATGTATGAAAAAACAATGTTTTTGCACAAAAAACACTGGTAGTCATAGCTTTTTTCCACGAAGATTTTTTCCACATGAGAACAGAACCCAAAATTTTTTTTAATTTTCTTTATTTTTAAAATTATTTCTAATGTGGCCAAGAACGCATCTTAGGAGCATGCCCAACTATTCTGATGATTTTGGAGTCAGTAACCAGCAAAAATGAGGAAAAAATTGAGAAAACTGTAGACAGGTAGTCAAATTGAGCTGATGAATAATATGATTGGTGTTCCACAGGAGCAGAAAGCATATTTAATGAATTTACCCGCTATCAACATTTCTGTGGTTCCGATTAGAATTATCAAATTTAATTTATTTCTTAGTCCGGCGCCGAGCGTCGGAAAAATTTTCGGATTTTCACTTTCTAAAATGTTGAAAAATGAACTTTCACAACGTTAGGAAATGAATAAAAATCGACCAGAATGTTCCTTAAGAAATGAATCAAAATCAAACTGATAGAGTGAAATTTGTTTCTTAAGAAATTAAACTAGAGTAAAGTTTTCGAGTTTTTATATTCTAAAACGCTTGAAAATGAATCTTTGCAACAAATATTCCCGAATAAAAGTTCTAAAATTGCATTCTAGAATGATGTGTTCAATCTTCATCGTCTATAAATCCAAAATTTCATGTTGAAAACGTCTGAAAAATTCCAAGTCACGAGAGAAAAAATTGAGAGAATTGATGACTGAGTGTTAAGGATAACAAAACGAGACGAGCTAACTTGATTGATAGAAACTGTTGAGCATTAATTAGTAAGTGGAACTAGATATGCTAACGGCTGCGCCAAATAATACATAAAAATATGGCCAAATGCCATAATAATTTATTACACCTATGACCGGCGCGAAACGCCAGAAAATTATGAGATTTTGACATTTTAAAGTCCACGAAACAGTCTTTTTTCGTGCCGAAACATGGTTTTTGACACAAAAAAATTGAAATGGCGCAAAAAATTTTGAGTGTTTGTGCCAATTGGCACAGAATTTTTGAGAGGGCGAAGACTAAATTGCCTTGATTTTCAGATATCTTAGGGGTTGAAAACGCAAAATTTTCTCGGCGCCCAGTCAATGAATACGATTATTAATCACTTTTATATGCCTCGAACACGAGCAAATTCTATTCGAATTGTATATTTGTATTATCGCAACATACTTCGATATTGTCAATGTCTGATGAATGAATAGAAATTCTTGACTTTCTCCGTTCACGTAGTGGGTTTGGGAACTGAAATTTTTACTTTTGGTGTTTTATTCGTTGTCGTTAGAATAAAATTGTGTAAAATATAAAAATAAAAAAATTCAAACACGAAATTGACACTATGGACATAATCTTTCGACAAAAAATTTACGCAACTTTCGACCATGTTTTCTTCAGGAGAAAGCATTCTTTAGTATTTACATCGCTCTTAAAAAGAAATTCGAAACCGAAAATCAAAGAAAAATACAAACTTCCTGATCAATTCTATAGAAATATTTGAATTCTTGCGGCATCCGACTTCTTTTCGAACCGTATAAACCGTTTTTTTCGATCAGTTCTTGTCATCTCGAAAAAAGTCGAAAATTTTCCCAAAGAAAGCCAAAAAGAGACACTTTTTTCCAAGTTTGGGAGGGGTTGGGTATAGGGTTGGCTAAGTTAGGGGGGTCACCTCAAATGACAAGTATGGTGCACAGCTATCAGAACGGATTTCATTTTGAAAATGCCCCTATCGGGACGGGCGTTATGCGCCCGCCTACGTGGCTCTGCTACGCTCCACCCGAAGCATAAGCCTAAGAATTAAGTAGGTACACTATAGTTCTCATTATTTTGGGAGTAGGATAACCAAATTTACATTAAAATCAGTTTACACTAATTACTGCTTATGTTCAGGCTTGTTCTTGTTCGTTTTGTAAATTTTATAAAAAAGTAACGTGTACTTCTTGTATTGAAATCAAACAATCTTCAGCTGCATCTCACGACTACAGAAATTGTTTCCGCTAGTTCAGCATAGATGAAAAATAATCAGCACAATTTTCTGAACAAGATCAATGGCTAAATTATTTTTTTCGGCACCTCGTGACGAAGCAATAATTTAGCCACAGCCGCGCGGCTGTTCATACCCGTATTCATGATTTTTAAAGAAAAGGGGGAATTTTCCAATTTTTTTTTAGAATTTACTGAATAAAAACAAAATCATATTCCTGAAGACGACTTATTTAGAGTTAGTTAATGTTTGGTTGGATTCGTGGCTAAATTCTATGTTTGACGAAAAGCATGTAATTTGGGAATAGTGAAGTAAAATACAATGATATTGCTGGAAATTTTATTCTGAAATTTATGATTCAAGTTTAATCTAACATTTATGATATCAGTTTAATCGTATACGGCGTGGATTTTGGAAAAAACCAAAAAAATGTTAAGAAATTTAGGGGGGAATTCCTCCCTTCCCCTCTAAATACGGGCCTGCGGCTGTTTAGCCAAAACATTTTTTAGCTAAACAGCCGCGGGGCTGTATTGCGAAATGCATCTCTTCGATTTTGAATTCCCCAAAATTTGTTTCACAATGATTACCCAAAATTTTTTTCCTCAAAAGACCGAAGTTGAAAACCGACGTGAATCGAAAGAAATACAAGAAAGCGAAGCTTCTGAAATTTTTTCCGATAAACATTAGCTAATTTATTGATTTTAGAGCGAGCAACCAAAAATCTATCTGTGCAATCAAAACTTCTCCCTGAGTTGAATTTGGAAAATTCCCCCCTTTTTTGAAAATCCTGGATACGGATATGCCCATTTGACTTAAAAAAATGTGGTTTGGTTGTTTACCACCGTTTTCTTTTCCTCAAATGGGGTCTTTTGAGGAGGAAAATTTTGGAATGAGGAAAAAAATTTTGGGTATGGTTCTCATTGTGGAAAAAATTTTGGGGAAATCAAAGCCGGAAAGATGCGTGTTGGTGGACTTGAAAAAATCAAAATCTCAAAAAAGTCATGGGTAAAATAATCACTATTTTCTATCAGGCGCAGCCGTTAGCATATCTACTTCGACTTACTAATTAATGCTCAATAGTTTCTATCAATCAAGTGAGCTCGTCTCATTTTCTGATCGTTAACAGTCAGTATATGTCGCCGAAAATGGAGATTTTTCATCAATTCTCTCAATTTTTTCTCTCGATGCTTGGAATTTTTCAAACGTTTGCAGCATGAACTCTTGTGTTTACTGAAGATGGAAATTGAAGACAACAATCTAGACTACGATTTTAGAACCTCTGTTCATGAAAATCTGATGGTGAGGTCCATTTTCCAGCGGTTTAGAATACAAAAACTCGATAATTTTGGGAATAAATTACACTTCATCAGTTTGATTTTAATTTATCTCTGAACGTTGTGAAGGTTCATTTTCCAGCGTGTTAGAACGTGAAAATCCAAAAATTTTTCCAAGAAAAATAAAATTGGATAATTCTAACCAGAACCACAGAAATGTTAATAGCGGATAATTTCCTTCCTGAGAACTCTATCGTTAACATGCTTTATCTGCTTCTGTAGAAGAACACCAATGTATTTTTCATCAGCTCATTTTGACTAACATAACCAGAATTTTCTCAATTTTTTCAGGTTTCTGATTCCAAAAACAACAAAATGCTTGGGTATGCTCCTAAGATGCACAAAGAAGCAACCATAGGCACATTATAAACGTTTTTAAACATGTGGAAAATTTTTGGAAAATGAAGTAAAAAATTTCTGGTCCGGTTCTCATGTGGAAAAAATCTTCGAGGAAAAACGGTATTTGTCTACTGTTGTTGTCAGTTTTTTTGCTGAAAACTTTTTGCTCCATTAGAGGAAAAACCCGAAAAATTTTTTCCTCATGAGGAAAAATCAATTTTTGTAGTTTCCTTGCTTAAAAATCGCTCAAAACCATTTCTGATGTGTTTTTTAGTCGTTTCTCATTAATTTCATCATATTCCGCCAAAAAACCATTTTTTTGCAAAAAGTTTCGAGCTATGACCTGCTTGTAAACATCGGCCGATTGTTGCGTTTTTCTGCCATCGGCCGATGTTTTGCCAAATAATCGGCCGATGACCGATTGTTTGGCAACTTTTTGTTACAATGAATGCAGGTGCATATGCTTAAAAAACAGACTGTTCACATACATATTTTACAGTTACTTTAGTAAATACATTATTTTTTTGTGAAAATGGTTGTTTTAACGTCTGGCATATTTGCCCTGTGTTGCCATTGATGAACTAGATAACAAGAATTTGACAAGCTATGAATGGGATATTTTAGCTGCGGCGGTAAGAATATACTTTAATAATGTACAGTATGGGACAAATGGATCGCAACACTGGCGATAATCGGCGTTAACCACTTTTTTGTTATAGGGGAAAAATGGCGGAGTAAATATTTCCAACGAGCGACGATTAGCGACAGCTAAAGGTCCAGGTCGCACGCACGGGTTGACGATTGATTTATGATGTTCAACAGGCGCGTACAACGAAAGAAGAACAAAGGGATCCGGCGCAACCACATATATTGTGCGCCTAGGACGAAAGCCAAGGAAAGATACAGTAGGAAGGCATACAACAATTTGTTGTTTATTAATTTTCTGTCATCATAAATAAAGATGTTTGTTTAATAAATTAGTATGCATTTAATTGTTGGCAGTATGTTTTAAATAAAGTTTGGCTATTGAACAAGATATTTCACATTATGTTCTTCCTTTCTTGTTCGTTTTATCTTCTGCCTTATTATTTAACCTTTTTATTTATTTCGTCTTACATTTAAAATTATCTTATTTTTACATTTTTCTGTTTTATTTCGAACAATTATATTTTCCTGACCTGAATCACCTTGAATGTCGCTTTATCCTGCAGGAAATAATTATATGGGCTACACAAAGATGACTACAGAAAAACGGAAGAGATGAAAATGAACATCGAAAGAGAAAAAATAGAACAGAATATTAGAATAAGAAAACAATTCACATGCCGAATTGACCATTTCAAAAACATGAGCAGTATATTAAGTAGCAACGTATTATAGAAATAATAAAACAGATTGTTCACATGTATATTTTACAGTTACTTTGATAGGTAAATAAATTATTTTTTTTGTCAAAATGGTTGTTTTAATGTCTGGCATAACTGCTCCGTGTTGTCATTGATGAACTAAATAACAAGAATTTGACAAGCTATGAATGGGATATTTTAGCCGCGGTAAGAATATATTTTAATACATATATAATGTATCCACACCTTAGATAATTATGTTTTGGCAGCTTGTCAATTTGTTAAAATCTTTTGCAGAAACTGTAAAAATCTATGAATCTAAAGACGCCTGTATTTCGGAGGAAATAGATGAAGAAAAGTAAGCTAGATTTTGTGCCTAAATTTTTTTGAAAAACATAAATTAAAGAATCGTATGATTAAGAATTTTACGCCACTTAATCCACAATTTCAACTTTCCTGGATTGGGTTCATTAAAGGAGGAATTGTCGAGGAAAATGAATCAATATTTTTATAGAAATGATAATCGAGCCCACTTTAAACCCATTGAAGACAATAAACTTTATGCTTTAGCATCCGTAACTAGATCCTCGATTTAAAAAGGTTGGATTGAAATTTGAAATATACAACACATATTGATCATACAAATCACAGTTAAATAATTTAGGCTTTCCGTGATCCTCAAGCAGAAGAGAAAACTGAACTAGCTTTGGTTAGAATGATTGTTGATCAAAAACAACAAAATCAACGCTTTTCCGAAAATATGGTTGAAAAATTAGAATGGATCTTCAAACTCATTCTCCAAACTTTTTCAGTAAGCCACAATCAATACTAATGTAAATAATTCAAGCATTTACACAAAACAGACAAATTTCAGGCACTATATTTAGCCATTGAAGGTTCATCTGGAGATGAGCTGGAGCCCGAAAAATATGCAATGTCAACGCACGAGCAAGCAAAAGCCATTGTTTTGGAATACGTTGCTGAATCAAAACTAGACTTCTTCGCCACAAGAATAATGAAAGAAAAATGCTGCAACAAAACCAGAATTAGCTAATGTGAGTGAAAAAAGTTGCAGTTAAAAATGAATTTCATTATGAAAAAATTTTCTTTAGCTTGCCATGAAACTTTTATGAGCTCCAATTGGGTCAGTAGCTATTGAATGATCATTTTAAAAAGCAAAAGATGTTAGAAGTGGAAAAAGATTCCGTTTATTACTGAGATTGGATTCAATAGTGCAAACTGGAAAAACAAGCTGAAGTTGAAGAAGCTTCTAGTGAACTCAGCAATCAAAGTGAAGGTAGTACAACAAATGCCGTTGTTGATGACAAATTGGATGAATGAAATGTTGTTAAATACCGTATTTATTCCAATAAACGGCGCGCCGTTTATTATTTCAATACCTTATTTGCTGCGCCGTTTATTAGAGGGCGCTGTTAAATATATTTTTCACGAAGCAGTGATAGCCGAAAGTTTGAAATCCAAAGAATATTTCTTTTTTGACACCGTTTTATCGACATGAGTTTCGTCAATAATATTTTCCATGATAATAAAGAAAGAAATTCAACACATTAAGTAATGACCACAAGAAAACAAAATTTGCATTCACTACTGTTAACGGTTAACGCTGGTCTACAGTTTACACTGACATTTGGTACCTAAATTCCTCTATTAAACGGCGCACCGGATGTTGCGACATGGAATCCTCTAATAAGCGGCGCGCCGTTTATTGGAGGGCGCTGTCTATTACTTTTTCCAGCTTGTAGTCGCGCCGTTTATTAGAGGGCGCTGCTTATTAGAGGGCGCTGTTTATTAGAATAAATACGGTATTGAATGTTGAAAATATTAGTAGAACTTTGTGAATAATTCATAATAATTTTAAATTTATTACAGTGTAGCAACTTCAGGTTGCATTTTGTACATGTTACAGCCGATGCATCGGCAATCGGCGACCCTGGCCGATGCATCGGCATCGGCCGATGGCAAATTTTTGGCCATCGGTCCATCACTACTTGTAGATAAATATTTGAGCCAAGCAAGAGAATAATTCAACGGCATAACGTTTATTTCTTATATTTCTTTGACGACATAAAACAACCTAGTTTTGACATAACAAGTAGATAAACAGTAAACTCTGATAAAAAGATAACAATGAAAAATAAAATTTTAAAACTGATTCTGAACAGCTGACAATCTGACATGAAGATATGAACTTGACCACAGGGCTTTTTTCTGCAAAGGCCAGGTTCCAATGTGCAACTTGGAGAAAAATTTTGGTTGCACAGATAAATTTTTGGTTGTTCACTCTAGAATCAATAAATTAGCTTAATTTTATCGGAAAAACCACCAAAAGCTAGTTTTCTTCTATTTCATTCGATTCGCGTCGGTTTTAGGCTTTAAGAACCAAATTTTTTGAGTTTCGAATAGAAAATGAAAATATTTGTCTGAGCGACTTGTTCGGCGCCTAGCGCCGAAAATTTTTCTGGAATTTTGATATTCTAGAACCTTTTCAACTTTTATTTCCTAGACAGAAAATTTTATTTTTCAGTGAATTCAATGAATTTTCAGTCGGACAGACTACAATTCAAAAACTAGGAAAGCAACTAAGAATTCTGATTCTTCAACTAGCAAGAATTCCCACTTGGACTCAAAATGTTTTAATCACACAAATGTCAAAATCCTTTTAAAGACCGCAAAAGACTTTGGGAAAATTACCGAGAAAAATCTTGCTTTTCGTCAAATTCTCAAAAAAAAAACGACACAGGATCAAACATTTATCCAAAATATCTTGATAATTAAAAGCTATAAGCATTGGCTAGAATGACATTTTCTAACCGCGTACTGGAATCATTAAAATCCGGCGCGGAGCGCCGGAAAATTTCAACAATTTTCAATTTTATAACGCTTAAAATGCACCTCCGAACAGGAAACCATCAAGAAATTTCGCCTCTAATTGGTGCCCAAGTACAAAAAAATTTTCCTCAATTCCAAAAAAAAAATTCTAAAAAGTAGTCTTTTGAGGAAAAAAATTTTGGGTATGGTTCTCATTGTGGAAAAAATTTTGGGAAATTTTAAACCGAAAAGATGCGTTTTGGTGGACTTAAAAGGGTCTAAATCTCAAAATTTTCCGGCGCTTCGCGCCGGTCATGGGTACAATCTTGACTATTTTCTATCAGGCGCGGCCGTTAGCATATCTACTCCGATTTACTAATTAATGCTCAACGGTTTCTATCGATCAAGTTAGCTCGTTTCATTTTCTATTCGTTAACAGTCAATTATGTCGCCCAAAATTGAGATTTTCCATCAATTCGCTCAATTTTTTCTCTCGATGCTTGGAATTTTTTGAGCGTCTGCAATCTGAACTTTTGCGTTTATTGAAGATGGAAATTGAAGACATCATTCTAGACTGCGATTTTAGAACTTCTGTTTATGAATATCTGTTGGAGATATTTATTTTCCAGCCTTTTAGAGTGCTTCACCCTCTCCCGTAGAACACCTTTATGAGCTCATTTTGACTAATATAACTAGAATTTTCTCAATTTTTTCCTCATTTCTGCAGGTTTCTGACTCCAAATACAACAAAATGCTCGGATATGCTCCTAAAATGCATAAAAAAGCATCCGTAGACACATTATAAACGTTTTTAAAAATGAGGAAAAAAATTTGGGTCCGGTTCTCATGTGGAAAAAATCTCCGAGGAGAAAAAACGGTAGTTGCACTGTTTTTTCCCCACGAATTTTTTTCCACAAATGTGGAAAGGGGTCAAATTTTTTTTCCACATATGGAAAAAATTTTTTTTCCGTCTTAAAATCCTCGTTTTTTCGCTTGAAAATGTTCATAAACGCTTAGGTGTTTTTGAGCTCTTTAAAGCATCCTGATAATCATTCTGATCATATATCTCAAAAATTAGATTTACATTTTGTGTTCATAAATCGTAATTTCTAAAAATTTATCATTCGAAATTTTTTAAAACCATTAATTTGTTCGTAACCTTTCATACATTTGGCCGAAAAGCTATTAGTCAGAAGCGTAGAAATTATCCAAAAATACTTCCATGAAGCTCTTGAATTGAATTTACGATAAGAAAAGTAAGAAAAGAACAAACGCTTCAATAAGTTGACGTGTTGATCTTTCACAAAAAATCTAAGGTGAAGTGGGGTGACTTTGATCAGGGGCGACTTTGATCAGAGTATGGCATTTGATAACTATTTGATATCATTTTTGCTGTGTAGACAACCTCTGCTGTGAGCAGGGTTGGCAAAAACCAAACTTTTGAAATTTCGACATTTTGGTTTTTTAGTGTTTTTTTGGTTTTCTATGGTTTTTTAGTGATTTTTTTCTGGTTTAATTCTGTAAAATGTGTGGTACATCAAAATGGGTAAAAAACGGCTTGAAGCTCCCTGTATCATCTAAGACTAGTTAGGGCGCCTTAAAATGGCAGCTAGAAGTATTAATTTTATCGGAAGTGTCATTATTTTATGCTATAGGAAATCCCTATTATAGCAATAGAAATACAGTAATAGCAGGCACATAAGAAAGGAACGATGAGTGAAGAACACAAGAAAAGTAAAAATGGAACAGAGCATGCGATATGTTAGGGGAAAATTCAAGGAAAAGAAGAAAAATTATAAATAAAGGGAAATACACATAAATTACATATTGCACAGGAAAACTGAAATGACACAACTTTTAAGTATAGCGTTTTCGATAAGAGGGTTTTGAATTGATAGATTATTACATATGTTATTAATATTAAAACCTGCAGTTGAAAGTCACACATAGACATTTCAGATGTTTCCAAATTTTTGCTCTTCAAACCTGTCTGCGAGCTATAACTACAGCAAATGGGTCTTATTATATGTACTATTCTCGCTTGCATGATAGATACATATTTTTGTACGATTTATTCTACTTAGTAGCGACGTCAAGTCACATAAAAATGAGCCACTCAAAAGCTCTTCTCTTTGTTAACCTACAGTATGCTTAACTGATCTGTATAAAATTTTATTGTTGTCTCATTTATATTTTGAAATTTCGAGCCAAGAAAATTGAAAAGCTTACCGTTACAATAAATTCAGGATATTAAACTCAAACATATTTTATAAAATTTTGATGATGATATGGAACAATGGATGTCACCCCCGTATGGTCGGAGTACACTCTACGAAAGATTTAGCGTCTAATTTTTTTTGTGAGCAAATTATAGCAAACTCGACTCGTGTACTAAATGTGTGCTTGCAAGATGAATACAAAGGATATAGATTGATTTATATCACATCTTTTGTGTACGAAATGTAGCATAAAAATACGACTTTTTTCTACTTTGTAGTGAAGTCAATGCAACTAAATTAATTGTTTTGCTGATTTAGACAGACACTAATACATGCCAGAAGATCGACTAATGTGAAAAAACAGTTTCCCAATGATTTTGGAAAAAAACCAAAAAAACGAAAAGCCAGAGATTTTCCAATTTTTTGGTTTTTTTTAAAAAACCAAAAAACCAAGAAACCAAAGTCTTGCCAACCTTGGCTGTGCATACCTGTACTTGGGGGGGACCCCCCCCAACTTGGCCAACCCTGTACCCAAAATCATTTTCCCCCTCCTACCCCCCCCCCCCCAGTTTGGAAAAAATTAAAAAAATTTGCAAAAAAGTGTATGTTTTTTGGCCTTTTTTGGGAAAAATTTCGACTTTTTTCTACCCCTCCCCCAAAATTTCGGATTTACCCCCCCCCCCCCCAACTGGTCGGAGGTCTTACAGGTATGTTGCTGTGAGGTTGTCTACACAGCAAAAATGACCTGCTGATCTCAAATAGTTATCAAATGCCATACTCTGATCAAAGCCGCCCCTGATCAAAGTCACCCCACTTTACATTATGAAGGAAAAAATGCGGATCTTCATTAAACATAAAGATATCATATGCAAAATTACCCATTAAACATGAAATAATACGTTTAAGATGATGAAAACTATTATAATCATATAATCGTAATTTATAGAAATTCATCATTCGAAAAGTTTTAAAACCATTAATTTGTTCATAACCTTTCATAAATTTGGCCGAAAAGCTATGAGTCAAAAGCGTAGAAATTTTCCAAAAAACTTCGATGAAGCTTTTGAATCCAATTCACGTTAAGAAAGGAACAAAAGCTTCAAAAAGTTTAGAAAGTCGCGTGTTGATCTTTCTCAATAAATTTATGAAGGAAAAAATGCGGGTCTTCGTTAAATATAAAGATGTAATATGCAAAATTGCCCATTAAACATGGAATAATACGTTTAAGATGATGAAAACTATTATAGATCAAATGGTGAGTAAAAGTAGACATGCTAAAAGCCGCGCCTGAGCTTGGTAATAAATAATAATGATTATTGAAGTTATAACCGGTGCTTCGCGCCGGAAAATTTTGAGATTTGGACCATACCTGTAAGACCTCCGACCAGTTGGGGGGGGGGGGGGTAAATCCGAAATTTTGGGGGGGTGGGGGGTAGGAAAAAGTCGAAATTTTTCCCAAAAAAGGCCAAAAAACATACACTTTTTGGCAAATTTTTTTAATTTTTTCCCAACTGGGGGGGGGGGGGGTTGGGGGGGGAAATGATTTTGGGTATAGGGTTGGCCGAGTTGGGGGGGGTCCCCCCCCAACCCCCCCCCCCCAAGTACAGGTATGATTTGGACCTCCTAAAATGCACCAAAATGCATCTTTTCAATATGAAAACGCCAAATTTTTCTTCCACATTTGTGGGAAGACCTCGAAATTTTTTTCCACGTTCCAAATTCTTTTTCGACATTATAGTGCAAATGTGGAAAAAAACAATGGGTGGTCGTGTCAGTGTTTTATTTGTGCCAAAACGTGGATTTTGGCACAAAAAAATTTGGAATGGCACAGAAAATTTTGAGCGTTTGTGCCAATTGGCACAAAATTTTTGGCTGGTCAAACATTAAATTTCCTTGATTTTTAGACGCTGAAAATGCTGAAAATTTTCGGCGCTTCGCGCCGATTCAGTGAATATAATTTTTTCTACTCGTATATTAGACCCGAACGCGAGCGATTTCTCTTCGAAACAGTGTATTAGAGTATCGTTGCAGGCTGCAGCAAACTTTACAGGCTGTTAATGACCGATGAATGAAAAAAAATTCTGAATATTCTCTGTTCATTCAGTAAGATTCGGTTTTAAAACTGAAATCCTTAATTTTTGTGTTTGATTGATTCTAATAGAAAAATAGAAATCGTTAATACAGTGTTTCGACCGAAAATTTACACAATTTTAGACTTTATTCTCTCTAGTCTTTACTAGTCTTAACATTATATAAGGTAAAGTGGGGTGACTTTGATCAGGGGCGACTTGATCAGAGTATGGCATTTGATAATTATTTGAGATCAGCACGAATGCCATACTCTGATCAAAGTCGCTCCACTTTACCTTAAATATTCGCAGTCGAAAATTGAATCAATTTGAACTTCCGGAACAATTCTAGAGTTATTCAAATTTTCTCAGCATTCCATTTCTTTTTAAGTTGCCCTGAACTATTTTCTTGCAGTTTTTCTTATTTAACTGTTTTGGTTAGCTGAAAAATAGGTTGGGGGCATGACTTTTACAAAAAATTAATCCGATGCCCGTATTTTTATCAAACTTTTGGCTCGAAACTTTCCCGCAGTTTTCAGTATGTGCCTTGTAGAAAAAAATTTTTTGTGCCATTGGCACAAATTTTTTTGACCTCTTGTGCCAATTGGCACAAATGTCCATCATGCACAAAAAAAAACGCTAGGTCGTGTGCAAAAAAAATGTTCGAGAATAGTTTATCATACAGTAATCAGTCAATATAGCACGTGTACTTCATCAAACGGTTAAACTTAAAAAATTCTCATGATCACCTTAAGTAATCTTCGATTGCCATTTTTACTCGAAGAAAAATCATATGATCGTTTATCCCAGCTATCACATATTATCTGAATATTACATGAGCTCATCATCTATCTTTTCTAACAAGAATTTTATGAATGAAAAACAAACCATGAGCACAATATACAGTTGTCGCTTTTTGGAGCTCAGTTTCTTAACTTCGTCTCCTCATTTTTCTGATTAGCCAGGAAGGAGACATCGTGAACCATCTGCTGCACCCGGAAAGTTTTCGGCCTTTCTAGCTTTATCAGTAGATATGGTAATTTTTGTGAAAAAACGGGCTTTTAACTATGTTTTTATCGTGTCACGTGCCGACGGATTTCGTCGAACGTCACGTGATTCACATCACAATTTTTCATTATGTTTTTCGTTATGTTTTGTGTTACAGTAATTTACATCAATTTTGCGTTTCGTTTTTATACTTTTTACATGCAATTTATGTGTGTACTTTTTATGTTTATTTCTGTTGCTTTTGCGCACATTTATTTCCGTTTCGATTTATTATTTTCAATTGCACACGTAGACTACGGTATGTGCCCGCTAGTCAAGAATTTCCGTTAGAGATAAGCTCTCCGAGCTCGTCGCTGTAATTAGAGCACAACGTGCACTTCTTATCAGTAAAAACTAGCGACGTTTCACAACGTGAAACGACTAGTTGAAATTCTCACTAGTGACGTTCCTATGTTAAGCATGGAGAGTGAAAACTCGCCCCAATGCTTAACGTTGTGAACTGAAAATGTCTATGTGATCATAGGCATCTTCTGCAACGATTTCCGCTGCAGAAGTTAGCTTGGGGGAGTGTTAACTCCGCCCAAGGCATACTGTAGTCTATGGAGCCCTTTAAAAGGGCATGTTTTGTGTGTTCTGGGCACTCTCTTTGAGCCTAACTGGTTTTTTGTCGTTTAGCTTCACGTCGCGTCTGCCGTCGATATTTTTATATATTTTATTGTTGTCAACTGCGCCTTGCCGTACGTCGAATAAATTACCATATTTTCGTCCCCGACCTACACATACACACAGTCGCCTACAGTAACCCGACCGGAGGAACCCGTCACCGTCGCCGTTAGTGTAGAGACCCGTCGCCCCTCGCCGAGGAAACGTTAGTGATCGCCGCCTGCCGTTTAGCAGCCGCCGAATCCCCACGCCGAATCGCTCGGAGTTCGTTCCCACATCGCCGTCCGTAGGACCCCGCATTTGACCCCGAACCCGTCGCCCAGCGCCGAGTAATTTGAGAAGAAGTGTCGTGAGTCTTCTCAGGGGTTATTGTTATTGAGGGTATATTTGCGGGAGTCTCCCCTAAGCTAGTTTTCCCTCGGAAGGACCCTCAGTTAAGAAAGCCCTCAGACCCTTAAGGTCAGGGCCTAAAAAGGGGATTTAGGTTAACAATCGGGTCCCCTACAGTAAGCCATTCTCCGAATGGCACCGTCCCCCATTCCGTAGAATGAGGTTTAGGGATTGACACCCCCGACCCGGCCGCGTTGTCCATTATTCTACAGCATTAACCCCAGGACAAGGCCGAGGTACACCATAGGTTTACCTGTGGTAGTACCAGCTGGGTTGGGTTCCCGAAACGAAGAAACATACTGGAGCCACCCCACGGGGTCACAGCATGTCACCTACCGTGTCATGGCCATGTTTCCTATGGGATATGGTACGGGTTTGCCCGTCAATGTGACTGATCACCACTTCGTTTAATGTGACATGGCTCCAATTTCGTTTAATGTGACAATCGTCTCATTTTAGACAAAACTTTCTTGCAAAACAGAAAAAATTTTATATCACATTGAGCAGCTTCGTACTACGCATTTAATGGATGTTTAACCATGAAGGCCGATATGTTTAAGTCTATAGTATGTTTTTTTGTAAATGCTTGTAACGCAAAAATGCTGAAAACATGCAGAATTTCGTGCTGAGATAATTTCGTTGTTGACTATATGTTAGGAATCGATTAACTGGTGGCGGTAAACTGTGACTAAACTGTAGAGGGTTAATGTGGGGGTTGTTCATGGGTTTTGACTTGAGGCTTAGGAATGTGAGGATAACTTGTGCAAATCGGCACTGTATTTCAGATTGTCTCCAAGTGTTATGCAATCTATTCTCTTTCAGTTCTGGCTGGAAGAAAATTGGCGCCAAGGGAAGGACATCAAAAAGAAGAAAGAAACGAAAAAATTATGTGATGTCAACTGTACTGAAAATGACGTCAGATACTGTAAGAGAAAGTGGGATGGGGTTTCCCAAAGTCAATTTCTTCTTTCTGATTGAAAACTATAGAATTTGATGATTTACAATAGATGTTACCTAATAAACGAAAAAGCTCGGGCGATGACTCGAGATGCGATGGGAAACGAAAATTGGAAAACGACACACGACAAATTTGGACAAAAACGGGCGATAGGACGGCCGCCGAAACTATGGTAAGGTTTCTGAATGTTTTTGCAGAATGGCTGCTCCAAACTGCTCGGTGATACAGGGCTGTGCAGTCGGTGGTAGAGAAGCTACCACCCAGTGTGCGAGAACCGTTACAAAATGGTAACGGTGAGAGAAAACCAAACAAGGAAACACGGAGGTGACAATGATTATGATTTATATGAACAATGGTTATTGCTGACATCGATGGAAGATAAGCATTTAAGCGTAGTAGTGTGTGGTGTGACTCAGTAGTCAATATCGACCATATAATGCAATTTAGGATGGATACATTGTGTGGACAGTTCCCCGTAAAAGCAATTGTAATTCCTGAAGCAGGTAAAAATGTTATAGTGGGAACAGATTTTCTGGCTCATCCTCAGGTAGGAGCCATCATAGATTTCAGAAACAGGACAATGATGCTCAACAATCGCCAACAAAGGATATATGTGACGCTGGACCAGCCCCAAACGAATTGTGGAGAGGTCATGATCACAAGTGCCACGGAATCCACGACGAGCACCACCGAGATTTGCCTCCTAAAGGTTTCAGTGCCGGTGGTGAGTGTAAATCAAACTTACTTGCCTAGTGGTACTGATATACTGTTGAAAGCAAAGCTATGGGACAAGGTAGGCAAAAATCGCCTGAATGGAATCATTATAGAGTCTGAAGAAAATAAAAATAGGTTCCACATAGATTGTACCATAGTAGATGGTACTAAAGCTAATTTTGTAGTTATGGTATCCAATATCACGGGATCAGGATGCCATTTGAAATGCAATCAAATAATTGGCCATACTAATTCAGTGTTGTGTGATGCTGATAACCAAGATCAATTAAAGGGGAAGGTAGTTGAGGATTTGGAGAAGCTGCAAACCTGTGCAGTCCAAGCTAGACCTGATTCGACTCAATTGGATGAGAAAGAGTTTAAGGAAGCTCTGTACAGTATGCTGGCTAAATCCAACATACCATCAGAACAATTGGAACAGGCTGTTCAATGTCTTGCAAAGTATAGAGACGTGTTCAGCTTGCCCAATGATCCTCCAACTACTACACCCTACTTAACCTGTAAAATAAATACAGGAGATGCAGCACCTGTGGCAAAAAGGTACCACAGGACTGCCATTAATTTACGGTAACATGTTCGTGAGCATGTACAAGATATGCTCAAAAAAGGTGTAATTGAACCATCAAAGTTGCCTTGGGCAGCTCCATTATTTCTAGTAGGTAAAAAGGATGGTACCAAGCAACCAGTGGTGGACTTTAGGGGTATGAATGATGTTACCAAGGATGATAAATATCCCATTCAGAGAATTGACAATTATCTAGACTGTTTAGGTAAAGCCAAATTTTATACAACCCTAGATCTCAAGTCAGGGTATTGGCAAGTGCCAATGGATGAGGAAAGCAAAGAGAAAACTGCTTTCATATGCCAGGAAGGGCTTTACCAATTTAAAGTTATGCCTTTTGGCCTAAGGAATGCGCCAGCAGAGTTCCAGCGCATGATAGAAAGGGTTTTGCACCCATATGTTTGGAAAATCTGTCTTGTTTATATAGAGGATATTATAATATTCTCAAATACATTTGAGGAACATTTGATTAATTTAGAGCTAGTCCTGCAAGCTCTAAGGAAGGCTCATTTGACCTTGAAACCTGAGAAGTGTGAATTTCTCCCAGACAAAGTCCATTTTTTAGGACATATCTTAAATTCGGATGGAGTTTCCCCAGATCCCAAGAAGGTCAAAGCTATTGAAGATTTCCCATTCCCAGAGTCTAAACGAAAGTTACAGAGGTTTCTAGGAATGCTGCAATGGTGTAAAAAGTTTATACCAGGGTTAGCTAAACATGCTGAACCATTGTACAAATTAATGGGAAAGAACAGTGTTTGGGAAATAATGGAGGTTCACCATCAGGCTTTTAGGAGCCTAAAAGATGCACTATTGTCAGTGCCTTTCTTGAGGTATCCAGTTTTGGACGGGTCTGCGGACTTTGTCCTTCAGACAGATGCCAGCGGAACGGCACTAGGAGCAGTTCTCTACCAGGAGACCAAGTCAGACTGTTGGGTAATTGCTTACAATAGCAGAATTTTAAAAGCGGACGAGAAAAAGTGGTCAGCCACGGAAAGGGAATGCTTGGCCATAGTGTATGGCTTAAAGTTATACAAGCATTACCTAGTAGGTCATAGGGTGATCATAAGAACTGATCACAAACTGTTGCTTTCAATGAAGGTCAACACAATGACCAATCGTAAGTTGGTAAGTTGAAGAGATGGTATTCATTCATCTCTCAATTCAACTATAAACTAGAGTATGTGCCTGGGCAACAAAATGCCATGGCAGACTTTTTGTCCAGGATGGATGAACCAGACAGTCAAGCGGAAAAGATACCGCCAAAATGGGAACATATGTTCTTACAGGATAAACGAGAGTCGAATCTGAAAGATCTAGAGGCACGGCTAATTGAGAAAAGACATCTCAATTTGGTGAAGAGATTCAGAATTCTGGCAGATCAGAATCCTGAAGATGGTACTCCATTATATTCGGAGCCAAAAAGTAAGGAAAATCAGAGGATTGATACAAATCCAAGATTCACCCAAATATATCCAGAAGATTCTGAGGGTGATCCAGAATCAATCTCACCTGCAGACTTGGTAAATGCCGTAACTATGAGGAGCATGGTGAAAGACGCAGAAAAAGGTAATCAGGCTCAGGTCCAGCCTGATGGCAGTCAGGGCCAAGAAGTAGTGAATAAGGGAAACCAGGAAAAAGGTAAGGAAAAAAAGTTACCTGGTTATATCTGGAAAAGGAACCCGAATTTACTTTGGCAGACCCCAAAGAAATTGAGTTGCCAAAAGGGCTTATTAGAGATGATCTCATGGCCCTCTTGCAGAGAAAGAATGAGGTATTGAAACCTTATTTTGATAGATTGGGTCGAAATGGGACAACCAAGTATCACAGTGGATTTTATATCCAGAATGAGGTGTTATACGGCGAAGCCAGACAGGGATCTGAGATCAAGTGGTCGTCTTGTCCTGCCTAAAGGACAATACATTGCACCAGTACCACGGTGCTGTTATGATGACACATCAGGGGTTCAAAAGGACCCTTGCTATGATTAAAAAACGGTTCTGGTGGCCTGGAATAGAGAAGGATGTCAGTCACTGGATCAAGTTCTGTCCAGTATGTCAAATGGCTAATCCAGGAAATGCTGGAATTCCACCACTGATACCTATAATTCCAGAAGGTCCTTTTGACATTGTATCAGTGGATATTGTGGGTATTTCTCCACTTAGTGAGAAGAGACCCTACATCATAGTCTTTCAGGACTATTTTAGAAAGTGGGTTGAAGCTGAACTGATCCCAGATCAGTCAGCTAGCACTGTTGTAGATACATTTCTGCAAGCTATTGTATTTAGACACCGGACTCCAGGGAGATTACTCAGTGACAGAGGAGGTTGTTTTACCTCAGATCTGATGAAGGAAATCTGCAAGGTATTGGAGTGTCAGAAAATTTATACGACAGCTTACCACCCTCAAGGAAATGGAATGGTGGAGAGATTTAATCAGACACCACTTAAGCAGCTCAGAAAAGTGGCAATTGAGGAAAAAGACATTTGGCCAAGGTATTTGAGAGCTGTGGTCTTTGCCTACAATGCTACGCCACACGCAGCAACAGGGCAATCCCCTTTTTCATTGCTTACAGGTCATGAGACAACCTTCGGGTTAAACTTGTCGAAAGCATACAATATTATAATGCCGGACATTAATGCAGAGGCTTACAAATTGGTGTTGACAAACCATCTAGTCAATCTTTACGAGGATATTGCCAAAAATATCCAGAGTGCTGCCGAAAAATCGAAGAAATACTTTGATAAAAAGTCCAAGGAACATAAGTTCAAAGAAAAGGACTGGGTTCTACTGAAAGTAGACAAGCAGAAAAAATTAGGACGACCATAGTCCGGTCTATTCATTATTATGGACTATTCGCGAGCAGCCGAAAATGTTGTCACCATTGTACATTGGGACAACCCGCTAAATCACCAAATTGTTCGCGAGCCAATCAGGACACCCCACGTGAAAAAACCACGTCACTTTCCAATATGGCACAAACAGTTATGACTGGAGTGCCAAGACAAATGTTGTCATTTCTAAATTCACTCAAGGCGAATCTATGCGCAATCTCGCACTGATTTTTTTTATTTTTTGTACATTCTTACTTATTTTAAAAATATTTTGTAATATTTATCACATTTGTATATAACTTGTATTTATTTTGTATATTTTTTCATATTTCTCAGACTTTGGGAAAAATTCTTCGGAATTTTAGACCAAAGTGACAACCCAAACAATCTTGGATATTTTTCAAAAAATATAATTTTCAAAATTTTTCATTTTTCCAAAACAAATTATAGCTGCCCCGCTTATCTGAATTCTATACTTCCATCGGAAGGAAGAAGTAAAACATTCCCCATTTGCACATAAAAAGGAAATTTGCAGAACTGATAAATTAAACTTTTTCAGTGTTTGGAAAATTTAGAAAATTTTAAATTTTATCATTGAAAAGAAAGAAATTTTCAAAATCGAAAATGGGAAAAGGCGCGCAAACTGCCAACAAGCTCTGACGCGCGAGTGGTTGCACACAGAGCGACACGTCAAGTATGGGAAGCCCCAGCACTGGCAAGACAACCAGTTTTTCTTTATTGACGGTAAGTTTCGAACTTAATATTATCAAACATTCTTGGAAATTGCAGGAAATGCCTAGAAGTCACTGGAAGACCACCTTGGTGTCCCAAAGGGCAGATGAGGTTAGGACTTAGAGGGAACAAAAAACCAGAGTACCAAGAATTGGAAACTCATAGTCAATCAAGGAATTTCCAAACTTGGAAATAAACCTGATAGCGGTGAGAGTTAGACCTTTCCAAGGAAACCTAGAACCTTGGGTTCAGCCCATTCATTTTTAATTTATCAAGTTTCAACAAAAATTATTTATTTTCAAATCAAATCATATCACTTTTTCGATAACAAAATTATTAAAAATTATCAATCTGGAGCACTATAAAAATTGTAAATACTGAGTGCCACAATTGGAGCATAGTTGGTCGCTCAAGCAGCTGGTCAGAGATTGGTGTCCGATCAAGTGGTGGACAATTGGATCAGGTCTACCCTCCCCAACACATAGAGGTAGCAAGGGTAAGATTTGGTAAGGTGATAGTTGCCTACCAGCTCAATGTTTGTATATCAGTGGCTCACAGCGGCATAGCCAGGATTTTTCTAAGGAGGGGGCTGAAATTTTTTAAAAATCAAAAATGGTAAAAAGTGTAATGCCACCATGAGAGATTATTTCTGCACTTTAACACATTCGGGTTTTTCCGAAAAAAGTGTATGTACACTCAGAATTTAACTTTATTAAGTACACAAAAAATCACTAGTTACGTAAATATGTATTTACGTAACGACTAACAATTCAGCATCAACAGATGTTAACCAGTTTAAACAAATCAGCACTCAATTGTTAAATCACAAAATCCAACCTATGTCGATTTTTAATTGCAAACTTTTTCAACACATAATTCAGCATCATTACCTATCTACACCAATGCTAAAAGGAATCAATACAGTATCTATCTACACCAATGCTAAAATGGATCAAATGACAACTGAGGTAAGCAAAGCAGTGCGCACCTATAGGCTCTTAAGCGCAAATGATATTCATTTTACGAAAAAAATTTGGATTGTCCAGGGGGGGCCGCCCCCCTACCCCCTCTCGCTACGCCCCTGGTGGCTCACTTAACACAAGCCTGAACTAATTTAATTTTTTCTACAAAACTTAACCCGCTTGGTGTTGTGGTGATGGTGTACTATAGACCCAAAATAGACTCTGAAAAAAGGGGGAATAAGTAACAAAATTAATAGTATCTTTAAATGTTTAGATTACAACGTCAAAAGGGTCCTCAGGGTCCATGAACTGGATCAGTGGTTTAAAGCCACTTTTGGATATTTGCCAGTTAATCCCAAGGAACCAATCTTGGTAGACATGGGTAAAGTTGGCCAAGTACTCCATTATGTCCGAGAAGTATCAATCTTCAGAGGACAGCCAGTTTGTGGATTTGATGTGGAAAAAGTCCATCAAGACAAAGTCGCCGCTTTGTTCAAAACAAGAGAGGTCGACAATCTGATGGGAAACCAGTTCGCCCGATATGTAAGCTTCGCGCTAACCATTGGTCAAACATATATTATCAATACCACGGGCTTAATGGCAAAGGAATGGGTAAGTCTTCATGATTTTCTAAACTCAGACATGCTATTTGCCAGATATTTGGTATTAGAAGACCTAGTCAGCATATATAACGTATGCAGGTCAGGGCGAGACAACAAGGATAGGGACAGAACTGTCCCCTTATGGGAATATCTTAGGAAGACCAAAGGTTGGTACTTTGATTTAGACCGTTCCGCCTTGACCATGGTAGTAGTAAGCCTAGAGAAACAATGTTTTCAGATGGGTATATGTCCCGAAACCTTCCAGTTAAAGGGATTATTCACGGAATTTTACTTAATAGGGGTGGGTCCCTACCAGTATGACTTCTCACTAAAGGAGAACCGTGATCAGTTTGCCAAAAGGGGTATTTTGCCGGAAGAGCTCAGATATGCAGCTCTAGACACATATTATTCATTATTGGTCATGTTTGCTGCTATTCATTATGGCATGGCCGATTACCTGCTAATGCAAATGCAGGTCTTGGATCATGACAGGATGGAGCCCAAGCAGATCAACACGATCCCCCTTCATTTTTACCAACAATATTCAGCAATACCAGGGCACCTGAATCGAGAAATGGGACTAGGTTCCCAAGCTATGAAAACCAATCAGGTACAGCCTAATATGGTGTACCATATGATGAAATGTGAAATGTATAACCATTGGGCAGTTCAAATGCAGGGAAATAACACCGGTTATTACACTGCACCTACAGAATGCAATCCCACCCATGGACAAGATGTCCTATTACCAAGTGGTTTTAATCAGCTACTCCCGAGAGATAGCAAACCACTCAAGGATGATGGGTACAGCGAAGACAGTGATCCCGACGAAATTCAGGATGTACAAATACCAGACTGGGCTAATATCACCAAAGATATATTGGAAAATCTCAAAACAGGTAATTGTTATTGGGATTTAGACGGTAAGATATTGTTAAGCCTTTACGAAAACGCCAAGCTATACTGGCAACAAGCCAGGAAGCTTGATGAGATTCCACAGGAAGCGTTTTTGAGTAATAATCATTACCCAGTGGGTATAGAAGGTAATAAAAGAGTCTACAAGACAAACTTTTATACCCCAAACTTGGCCAAAATATCGAGTATGTTAGATGAGTGAAACTATATGGAGTTGAAGCAGGTCTGCAGATTCATGCCATTGGCCTATCATTTGGCATGGCCTCATTCTAGAGCCGAGTGTGACTTCGAAACATCAGGGTTGCTAAATTACAATTTTCTAAATAGTTATAGTAAAGAGGGCCAGGAATCAATCAAATGTATGTCCTGGAAGTCAGGCGACTGCCTGGCATACTATTTAGAATTAGCAGCTACATTGCCACCATCCGAACCCCGAAATCCAAGCAAGAAAGGGGTATATGCGTGGCAAAATTGGTTCGGGTTTGTCCCGCTACAGTTTAGGGATGCCGAAGAGACTTTACAAATCGGCAACAACAAATCGTTATTGAAGGACGAAGCTTATAAGGTAAATCCTTATTATTATGTAACTTTTTACTATATAGGCTTCAGGACTTTGACACTGGTATTGTGGTATCCCATGAGAGAAGATGCACATCCGAGGGATCATCCAACGGCATATGCACCGTGAAACCTGCTCGAGCTCAGACCTGAATTTGTCAGCAATAGTTTCCGGGAGAGAACATTGGCTTCGGATATGCCTGGATATACTTTAACATATACCCCAGCTGGTGAGTTAGTGTCCAAAGTACCGTTAAATCGTCCCTCAACTTCCTAAACAGCGCAAGCTGGAGGAATGGGACAAGTTAAAACACAGCCGCAAGCACCAGCGCCAGTGGTCAAAACGCAACAACCAGCTTTGGACATGGGACATGCTTTGGACATGCTTTGGACATGTCCGGTATGTGTGTCAACACACTTTTTCAAAATTTTTCTTATCTTCACTGAGCACTAGCCAAGTTGCTCATTTTTCCGGCCAAACAAGCCAAAATTTTACTGTTGACACATATAACACCGTACTTAGCAGATCACATCGCTTATCTCTAGGGCCTCAAATTTTAATTTTATTTACTTTACTTTTTATTTCTCCGTCCCCTATGCGTCGTGTGTGACCCAATTAAAATAACTTTTTCACCTAATAAATTTTCTTATCTCCAAAATCAACTCAATAAAAACTTATAACCCCATCTCCTTTTCTTTCCCCTTTCTAAACAAACAAATTAAAATTTATCCTTTTTCCTACCAAAAAAAAAACCCCAAACAAACAAAACATTCTCTTTTCACTTCTATTCAAATTTTCAAACAAACAAAACTTTTCCTTCATCGGTCACACATACGTCATAGTTGGCAAACCTTCAGTAGGTCATTCATATTATTTTTTCCACTACTGTACGGTCTTTTTCTTTTTCTTTCCTTTTCTCTCTCTCATTCTGGGTGGTTGCAAGTGGTGAGAATCTTACTGGTCAGGACCACTGGCGTCAGCAACAACTACTTATTGGGTTGTTGTTATGAGGTGTTGTGTCTTGTGCGACCCCACCTCTGACGTCCGCAACTACCTCACATGCTGCTGTTGCACTGAGGCTTGACTAGGGGGGTCATGCTTCTGACGTCAGCAATGGCCGCATATCAGGTGGTCATTAAGGGGTTGATGGTTCTCCGTGTCCTCCCCCTACGTCTGCAACAGCTGCATCCCTTGCTGTTGCTTTAAGGGGTGGGTGGCCCTCCGGCTCTACCTCTGACGTCAGCAATGGCAACGTAACAGGTTGCTATTGCAGGATGGTGACCGTATGGCGCTGTCTTCTTGACGTCTGCAACAGCAGAGGCTCGTGTTGTTGCACTAGGATTGGTCGATTATTCCGACTTCAGTCCTTGACGTCAGCAACAACAATGCACCATATTGTTGTTCGCAGATGTGAGGCCTTACAAACCGCACATCTGGCGTCTGCAACAACTGCATCTCATATCATTGTCGTAGGATAACTGAGACTCAGCTATTACCTTTTGACGTCAGCAACGGCCATGCTCTGTGTTGTCGTAGCAAGGTTGCTGGCCTAGGGCCCTATCTACTGATGTCCACAATGATAAATCTCTATTCCAGTATCGGAATTAAGACTATACAGTCTTATTCTGGCGTCAGCAATGGTGATGCCCCGTATTGCCGTAAAGAGTTTGTAGCCGTAGGCTCTTACTTTTGGCGTACATACTGCAATATGAGATTATGGCACTTACATCCCAGTTACCTGAGGTCAGCACCGAGTGTGGTGGTGTGTATCACATCTTTTGACGTCAGCACCGGGTTACTGTGGGTTTCCAAGATGCCACTTGAGTTCTAGGTGATGATTGTAGTATTATTTTCTCACCTACGGCTCTTGTTTTAGGGTTGTGTCTGTGTGCTACCGGTGCCTGGGAAACATCAGTAGACATACTCACGCAACCTGAGATGCACTCGGTCCGTGGCACTGATCAAGTTGTCCGCAAGGGTAGCGGCACTGATGGATCAGCACGTGACTACTCTTCTAAGCTTTAACTGTAGGTTCGAACGGGTTTACACTCGGCCTCAGCTGGGTTGGTTGTTTAACATACGCAACCGTTGGGCATTTGCAGTTGGTACTGCCTGTGTCCAACAACTGCAAGGGTTGACAACCTTCTTGTAAATTTCTTATCTAAACTCTCGCATTTTTCTCATCTATGATCTTCTTTAGTGTCCCCACCAGAATAATTCCTCAGGAATTACAGCACAGCCACTGGTTGGGCCTAAGGTGTAAAAGACCCCCCTGTATTCTTTTCTTTACACTCAAACGCCTTCGTTAGCTGGCCTAATAATGTCCGCACTAGAGTCGCCCTTAATCCTGAGTCCGCCTCCGTTGGTTTGTCCCTAGCATAATATTACCGCTAGTCCGCCTAAGCGAAGGTGTTCGAGTCCGCCTAAACACGTTACAACTAAGTCCGCCTTAGCTCCTCACTTTACACTCATTTATTCGAGACAGACTGTACCCCTGATCTCAAGATGCGTTGAGCCTAGCCTCGATTCATAGGAGGAAGCCTGCATTTCCCCACCTCCACCACCGGCACAGCTGGGCCAAGGACCCCCATGCCCCTTTACTGACTGAGTGTGTCAGAATAGCACCCTGGTACCTGGTGCTCTTATATCTCAACTGGTGACCTGCGATCCTCACTTCATCTCAGTGAACGGAAACCCGGCCCCCAGCTGTATATAATACTCCTGGAGAGTTCCCGTTCTGTTCAAAACGCGCATTCCCGTTTTTGGGCACGGTTGTAGCATATACGCGAATGACGTCCTCCCGGGATCCTCCTGTCTAGTCATCACACTTTTCAGAGTTTGCAATTGCTCCTAGTGAGTGAGGCCGATTGCGTAATAGTGCGATTCCCTTTGCGTAATCTGGTTTGTAAACTAATTTTGTCCCTATCTATTAGCACCCACTAAGTTTACTTTAAGTTGTCCCCCTTTACTTATTAATTCTTAAGCTACTCCATGCGCTACTCCTGGTGAGTAGGACTTTGTCGGTTACGAGCCCTCCCATATCCCAAAGTTTGTAAACTAGTACAACGGACTTAACCTCCAGATAAAATTCCCTTTTGAGCGGGTTTATCCGTACGCCCTCACGTCGGTTCCTTAATTTTATGGTTGGAGTTCCACCACTTTCTTTCAAATGTATTATACTTTTTGGTTCAAATAACCGGGTCTTGCCCCATTTACCTCTAAAGTTTGGGTATACTTCTCCCTCTCTTTACACTCGGGTTATCCCCTCCTTACCTACGTAGGTGACCAGATAAATTCCTTTCTGCGTCAACCTATCTCTCCGTCTGGCTGTTCTGAGAGCTAAAACCTTGTCCTTTTCTAGCCCCATCGCTGAATGGCCGCTAGATATTGGAAAGAACAAGCGTTACAGCCTCAACACGCCGTCGCGCAAACGATCTCGTACTTCCCGCGCTTCCTCGCCACACGACTACAAAAGTAACTCTTACTTTACTCCTACAAAATAGAGACACCTAGACGTTCCTGTCGACTTAGTACTAAGTTTAAACGGACAAGTGAACCCCTCTCTATTCAGTTTGATCGAATAACTTCACAGGCACGATCATCAGTCTTAGATACCTTACAGGAAGACGAATTCTCATCTATGAAGTCAGAAATTGATTTACCTTCACAGATTGAGAATAAGGTCCAAGCTGCATTTGAGAATGCCCTTGGACCACTCAACCAAAAGCTAGAGGCTATGAATGGCAGAAGGCACCCTCCTGTGTCCAGCTTCATGGCCCCTCCAGCCTTTTCAGGTGCTTTTGGTGAGTCCATAACGGATTTTATATCCCACTTGACCCGCTTCTTTACACTTCAAGGGGTAACAGAAGCGGATCATGCATATAAAATCGCGTTTTTGGAGTCTTGCCTTACAGGTCCTGCTCTGGCATCCTACCAGGACTTTAGCAGTGGTACTCCGCAGCCTACCCGCTACGAAGAGTTCACAGCTTTTCTTAGGAGAGACTTTCCAGTAGGGCGTGATTCAGATCTGCATCAGCAGTTGATCCAGGATCGCCTGCAGAAGCCGACTGAATCCGCGATAGTCTACCTTGAGCACCTTAAGAGACTGTCCAGGGTGGCTTATCCGGATCTCGCGACTGACGTTAGGGATTCCATTATTAAACCTATCTTTTTGAGAGGGTTGCGACCAGTCCTTAGAGATAGTATTAAGTTCAGGGAGTTCACAACTCTTGAAGAGACTCTCAAAGCAGCCTGCTACGCGGAATCACAGATTTTTCGGGATGAGATTAGGTATACTGCCCCATCTAATGCTGTTTTCTCTTCAGAACAAAGGACCGCCGACAACGTCAGGTCAATGTCGAATCAAAGGAGCACTGCTCAACATCCGTCGGCCACGCCGTCCGACGAGGTTCGACGTTTACAATCGGAGATGGCCCGGCTCATGGCTCACGTTGCGCGACTTATGGCTCAGCAATCGGCGCCACCTTCGAGAAACTCGACGCCGTCATCGACGCCATCGACGCGTGTCCAGACCGCCGGCGATCGCCCGTCAGGGGCACATCTACAGATGTGCTCCTACCATGGACGCTGCACCCACAACGACGCTACTTGCCGGGCGCAAAATCCCGATAGCGCCGGCCCTAGCACCGCCTCCGCCACCGGCGCCAGCCGTTGCTATTTTTGTCGAACGAGGGCGCACCCGACTGACCGATGCGACAGACCCTGCCCGCATTGTCGAAAACTACGAGTGCACCGGGCAATGGCTTGCCCCAATCGAAATTCGACACTGCCTGGTGAGACTAATTTTGGTAACTCTGGTTATTCTCCTCAGGGGGCAAGTGGAAATTTTCGGAGGTATGCTAACCCAACTCCTCACGGGACAGGGAACCAATATCGGTCACCTCCACGGCAAAATAATGCTGTAGGGGTTACCGAAGGACTTCTTCACCCAGACTTATTTGACCTGGATGATGAAGTTTTGGCTGAACACCTGGCGGATCGCTCACAACTGTGTTATCCTGTCTGTGTAATCAGTATTGGTTTTTCAGCGACGGCAGTGGTTTCGGCGACCCCGTTGTCGACTTTTCCGCCGCCACCACCGAAGTACGCGACGCCGGTCAACATAAACCCGTCAGCGACACCGAAAACGACTGGCGACGTCAGCGTAATCGCGTCGTATCGACCGACGGAAGGTACAACGGCGCCACCGGCACGTGTTATCAACCAGGGACCGCCGCCCGGAATTCCCACGGACTCCGCATTGGAGGTCGTCGGTCAACTGGAATCGATGAATCTGATAGGTAAACTGCCTTCTTTTTCTGAAGTTTCAAGTTCACAAAGTAGATATCTTCACAAGTCTCCGGCTTTACTGATTTCTTGCTTACAGATTCCTCATCCGTCACCGACGCGATGCGGGCTGTTTGGTCAACCGACTTGGCCAAAAAGTATCCGCACCTCCCCTGGGCGCTACTCAACGAGCCGTTCGAGGTTGAGGCGCTTACGGCCGCCGACGTCATGCTATCGGCACCGGCGGTGTTGCGGATTTTGGGACCTGACGTCGCTCGACGGGCGCTCGAGTTTATCGCCGACGGAACTATCCGCGCCACCCCGGTGGACAAGATCCTGTTGGATGGTGAACCGTCGTCGCCGGCAGTGGACGCCGTCCGCCGCGCTGTGGAAAAGGCCAGTCGCAACGTGCGGCCCACAGCAGTTGTTGCAACGTCACCGACGACAACGACGACGGGAGCCCAAACTCTGGCGGCGATTGCACCACAGCAACCGGTCGCCAACGCCTTTGGAGAACCGTTGCCCGCCGTTCACAACGCCGTCAACGTCACCGAGGCGTCGCCATTTCCAACGGCTACCGTCCCGCGGTCCCCGAAGATTGGCGTTCTTCGAGAAGTCCACCCCGGAGGAGGCTTGGTCATCGACTTCCCCAGAGAGGAGCCCGCGTCGTCCGACGACGACGACGTCGAAGAATGAAGCCGCCCGACGGGTGAAAAATGTAAATTTTGGTGTAAATTTACAGACACCGTTTGTAAATATTTTGTTTGTAATAAATTGGGCCTTCGTGACACTACTGTTCTTAGGACTGAGCTCTGCAACACATGCTACTCAATATCAATTTTGTGGTCTTTCAAGAAGCGGTCATCCACTTGAGCTACCTCAAAAAGTTGAATGCAAACCACCAAAATCTTCGTGGAGTCCACGACGCATGAACGTTACAGTATATGTACCTATTTCTGATCCAATCACGACTAAAGCATGGAAATGTACCTTGCGGAATCGTAAGGTATGCACAAACACTGGTTTTTTCGGATCTAGGGGCATTACTGCAGACGTCATTACTACTCAGCACCTCCCGCCTGCGGCGTGTACTCTAGCGCATCGCACAAAGGTGTTTGGTTTACAAAAGCTCGTGGAAATACGTCCTGGCTTTTATAGCACTAACCAAACACTGGAGGTGATGTACTCATGGTGCTGCAATGACGTCTGCAAGACAGTGACTAACCTTTTCATCGAGGAGGGACAGGTCGCTTCGTGGGATGGCACTACAGCTCTAAGTACCTTAGGAGATGTAGGTGGATGCAGTCCCACTGCAGGTCAATGCACTACTCTAGACGGGGTAATTGTTTGGCCTGCCACAAATTTTACAGCACAGTGCCATTATCGGCCACAAGGTAATTACACTGCGTCTGTATCAGGGAACCACATCATCATCGATGATTTGCAAGTTGCCCTGAAGATCCCGGGAAACTCTCGTGTATTTCGACTGTGTCCTGACCTCCGGTTGAATACAGTGCGAACGGATCAGGGTCTTCTTCTACGCATCCACGGAAGATTTAATCTGACCCAGAGGTTATTCGGATTGGCAAAGGACTCCGTCCCTGACCCCGTCAATGCCAAACTGAATTACCTGGCTCAGCAGATCAAAGAGTCAGAAATTAACAATTTTCGATTCATGTGGCTAGAGTTGTGTTCTCACGCTCAACGCTACCTTGATCTGACTTGGCAGTTGCTTCGTTTTGACCCTACACTAGGAGCCCGGGCATTTCTTCAGAGGAATGACCTGACGGCGGAATTTACGGGTGAAGCACTGACGATATGGCCGTGTCAAAAGGTCAACGCCACTTATGTCTATCATTCGTACCGAGTGGGAGACACCTGTTACAAGTATCTACCCGTACAGGTTGGCGGTACCATTTATTTTGCCACCCCCGGTGGCCCAGATCTCACTAAATTCAGTCCAAAGGTGCCGTGTGACCACCACTTTACAGGGATTTTCCGAAATCGCTCTGGCTGGTTTACTGAATCTGGCACGGTCCATGTGAGCCATATTCCATTGGAGCTGTTCTGGAAGCAGCTATCATTAGTCAACGCCTTCACAAAGCGCTGATCAAAGAGAGTCCGAAGGCGGCGATGGCTTTCCAGCAGCATCACGACTTTAATCCATTGATGAGTATCAATGGTAAAGCCGTTCATACTCTCCTTTCAGGACCGTATGAGATAATGTTGCCTGGAACCCGTCAGCCACACACACGAGTGGATATACATCTCCATGTGTGTAAGACTACGTCTCCTTTCTGGGCACCGGTCGATCTGATTCTTGGATTGGACTTCCTAGAACAATTCCAGAATATTACGTTTGATTACCAACAACATGTCTGTCGATTGAATGCAGTAGAGCTGCCACTTCTCTTGACAGCGGCCGAGATTGATCAGATCGAACCCTGGTGGGAGAACACACGTTCACTGTCAAGGGCCTCCCACAGGTCCGGGTCTCGATCAAGGTCAAGGACTTCGTCCCTTTCTCGGCCACCCTCGCGAGCTTCCTCCATTGCCTCATCCCGTGGGTCAACCAGAGGAAGTAGGACCTCTTCTAGACGGGCTAGCGGTCATTCCATGGCCAGGTCAGGGTCAAACTATCCTCGACCCCCGCCTGGAAATTCTCCAATTACACTGGAGAAAGGCCATTTTCGCGAGCCTAGTGACTCTGATGCACCTGCATCCCCTGTACTAGAGGTGCCACCACTCTCTGATGTTGAGGTTGAATCACTAGGAGCTACGCAGGGCTCAGGAGAGAGGTCAGATCATGTACTCACTGTTCAGGTCCACCCAACTCCTGAGGCCAAGCCGGAAACATCGGTTGGCTATGCTCTGGTAGGTTTACTCAGACGCACTGGCTTACCCATACCGAGGCGAACCAATGCGCCAGAGTCGAGCTTTGATGACTCTGTACCTGACCCAGGTCATGTAGTATCAGCTTTCTACCCCACTGAGATGAGGACCCCTCATATCAAGGTTCTACTGAACAATTGGGTAGAGGCCAAAGCTCTAATTGATACTGGAGCAGTTTTCTCGCTCCTGGATCACAAGTTGGCGGTTCAGTTACCCGACTTGGTACTCACAGAGACTAGGGCTCGCCCATAGCAGCCAATGGGTCCCCGATTCTACTGCTAGGCTCTGCCTATGTCACGGTGACAGTGGCTGATGTCTCTGAACGGATTCAAGTCCAGGTTCAAGAGAATTGTTCGGCTGAATTAGTTTTGGGGACGAACTTCCTCGGACGTTTCAATTGCGTCAGCTTGAGCTGGGAGAAATCCTTTCTCCAGTTCAGGGAACTTCGAGTTCCGTGTGAAGGCCTCATCCACAATCCACCTTCTGCTCGTGGGGCACTACCCTTGCAGGAGTTGATTGTCCTTGAGCCTCGCTCGCTAACACAATTCACTGCACCCGTACCTTCAATATATGCAACTGTGCCCGAAGTAGCTTTCTTCCCTAAGCCTCTTTTGGGCCAACAACGTAATGTATACTTTGCTGGTACTGTGAGTACTGTGACCAATGGTCGCATACCCCTACAGGTAGTTAACCCAAGTACACACGCAGTGGTTCTCTACCCACACACGACCATCGGTCATGTGCAGATGCATACTGATTCCTTACAGGGATCGGCAGTCAAGTCTGATACCATTCTTGACCGTAAGTGGGTTGAAGCCAATGCTGTGATATCTCCAGATATCTCCTCACAGGATAAAACAGCGTTGCTTGATCTGCTGGTCGCATTTACTGACCTCTACGCGGTTGATGAAAAGGACACAGGTTCCACTGACCTCGTGCACCATGAGATCAGCACGGGTGACGCTCGCCCAGTCCGCCGTTTTCCTTACCGCACCGCGCCCAAGGAAAAGGATCTCATCATACAAGAGGTCAAAGCGCTCCAAGAGAAAGGTATTATTCGGCCTAGTACTTCTCCCTGGGCTACTAACACCGTCTTGGTTCGCAAGAAAAATGGGTCACACCAGATGTGTGTTGATTTTCGTGGTCTCAACGAGGTCACGAAAAAGGATGTCTATCCTCTCCCACGGATTGATGATATCCTGGACACACTCAAGGGTATGAAATACTTTACTACCCTTGACCAGGCTAACGCCTACTGGTCCATACCTATTGCCGAGGCAGACAAAGAAAAAACGGCGTTTAATACACCTATTGGACTTTACGAGTTCAACTATCTGCCTTTTGGTCTCTGCAATGCCCCTGGGACGTTTCAACGCCTCATGGACCTGCTTCTTACAGGACTGCAGTGGCGCACTGCACTGACCTATCTCGACGACATCTTGGTGTTCGGGAACTCTCACACCCAGATGCTTGAGCGCCTGACGGATGTGTTTACGCGTCTCCGTCAGGGTGGAATGAAGCTCAGACTGAGCAAGTGCAAGTTTTCGCACTCTGAGGTAGAATATCTCGGGTACCGCATCTCACAGAAGGGGCTCGAACCAGACAAAGTCAAATTGGCTGCCGTCCAGGATCTACCCATTCCACAAAACGCTAAAGACATCAAGTCTTTTCTTGGTCTTGTGTCTTATTACAGGCGTTTCATCCCTGGTTGCGCTCGGCTCAGCGAGCCGCTGACCAAGCTCTTACGGAAGGAAGTTACCTTCCAGTGGTCAAAACCTCAGCAAGCGGCGTTCGACGAACTCCGAAGGCTGTTGTTGAACCCTCCTGTCCTGCGCCATCCGGACTTTACGAAATCCTTTATACTTCAAACTGATGCAAGCATTTCGGGGATAGGAGCAGTTCTAAGCCAGTTGGACGAAAATGGATACGACCATCCTGTTGCGTACGCCAGTAGAGGGTTAACAGCAGCTGAGAAAAACTACACTATTACGGAGTTGGAGACTCTCGCTGTTGTCCATTTCGTCAAGCACTTTCGGCCATATCTCTTTCAACATGAGGTGGTCGTTCAGACCGACCACACTGTTGTTAAGGCAGTGTTGGAAAAACCGAACCCTTCGTCCCGGATAGCTCGGTGGGGCCTCGCGTTAGCTGAATTCAAACTGACTATTCGGCCGCGAAAAGGTCGGTCTAATGGTAATGCTGACGCATTATCACGCCTTCCTGATCCTAATTCCCTTGCTGGGGAGAGTATTGACGATATTCCCCTATACAGACCCGAGGGCGAAGTTATGATGATCTCCGATGGTGCGCAGCGCCAGGCGAACTCATCCCAAAAGACCACCAATGGTGCGCAGCACCTGGCCAGGTCTGAGTCTTATGCAGAGATATCACAGGATGCGCAGCACCATGACCTTCTCGCAACTCAATTTGAGGATCCGGAATTAGCCTCCATTCTTAGGTCACTCAAACCCTACGGTGACCAGAATGATGTTAATGGCTACCACCTGTTGGATAACATCCTTCAGAAGTGGACAGGCGAGTCCAACAAGATTGTTGTTCCTCGTTCAATGGTTACTACCATTATTGAGGCTCATCACAACGACATCCTTGCTGGACACTTTGGTGCGAAACGTACTGCGAGGCTTATAGCCCGCCGGTACCACTGGCATTCCCTCAGTGCGGACGTCAAGTCCTTTTGTCAGCAGTGTGATCTTTGCCAACGGAATAAACCTGCGAGACAGAAGACCCGTGCAACTCTGAAACCAATCTCCATTACGGATCCGTTTCATCGAGTCGGTGTCGACTGTATGGGACCAATGACCACTAGTGAAAACGGAAACCGATTCATTGTAGTTTTCATAGACTACTTTACTAAATGGGTTGAAGCTTTCGCTACTCCGGACATTACTGCGCAAACCATAGCTCGACTTTTTGTTACTCAAATTGTCTGCAGACATGGGGCACCGCAGATTCTTCAGTCTGATCGTGGTACTGATTTCACGTCCAAACTGATGACTGAAATCACTGCCATCTGTTCAACTAAGAAAATCCACTCCACCGCTTATCATCCCACAACAAACGGAGAAGTGGAAAGGGCTAACCAAACGCTAGCCACACGGTTACGTATGTATGTCCACCAAGGTCATACTGATTGGGATGAACACCTGCCATACTCTGTGTTCGCTGTCAACATTAGCATGAATGAGTCCACAGGGTATTCACCCTTTGAACTCATGTATGATTGTACTCCCATGCTACCTGTTGATGCAGCACTCTCATTCAACCCTCCGGCCCATATCATAGATGTTTCTACTTATGATATGGAGGTCAAACGGCATTTTACAAATGCCTTGACCTTGATCCAGAGCAGAATTGAGAGATCACAGGCGGCTTATGCTAGGTCCTACGACCGCATGGCACGAGATGTCTCATACAAGGTTGGGGATCAAGTGCTCAAACTGCGCACTACTGGAAAACGTGGTCTGACGCCCAAATTATTGCCCATTTATGATGGCCCCTACCTTGTCACGAATGTGGCTTATCCTAATGTCACCATTCGACTTGAGACTGATCAAGAAGATACTGTGCATGTCAATCAGCTCAGACGCTACGTGTCACCAGCTCAGCCTACAGAAGAAGAGGAGATACCTTCCACTTCCCAGGTCATCGAGAGGGCACCTTTGTTGATCCCGTCAACAAATAGAGATTTTACACAAGATCTCATTGACCCACATCTTGATGCGGAGGTCCCCGACCCGTAATCAAGTAGCTCTTCTCTTCTTTACTTATGGACGGGGTCGTCCTTTTTCGAAGGACCGCCGTGCCCCTCACAAAATACCCACTTCTGTTCCAAGCTGGAATAGCAGTGTAAAGAAGAGAATGAGCAGCGATCAATGCATCTAAACTAGGGTATTGCCTCACATTGCAGGCGCATCCATGCGATAGCCTATATCTCGCCTCTAAAATTTTTCTCTTAGTCTCGTTTCAGATTTCACAAATCAACCGACAATTGGCAACTTCAACGAAGGGATCAAATGACGTCAGCAACTTCACGCATCTCCGATGGACGTCAGCAACTCCACGCAACATTGACACAATTCCATGAACCAGAACATACCGAAAAACCACTGAACCAGCAACCGCTCGCCGCCACCCTCACCTGAACGTTTGATCGTCGCAGCCGGCACAAGGACGAGGACGCCCTTTTTCGAAGGACCGCCGTGTCACGTGCCGACGGATTTCGTCGAACGTCACGTGATTCACATCACAATTTTTCATTATGTTTTTCGTTATGTTTTGTGTTACAGTAATTTACATCAATTTTGCGTTTCGTTTTTATACTTTTTACATGCAATTTATGTGTGTACTTTTTATGTTTATTTCTGTTGCTTTTGCGCACATTTATTTCCGTTTCGATTTATTATTTTCAATTGCACACGTAGACTACGGTATGTGCCCGCTAGTCAAGAATTTCCGTTAGAGATAAGCTCTCCGAGCTCATCGCTGTAATTAGAGCACAACGTGCACTTCTTATCAGTAAAAACTAGCGACGTTTCACAACGTGAAATGACTAGTTGAAATTCTCACTAGTGACGTTCCTATGTTAAGCATGGAGAGTGAAAACTCGCCCCAATGCTTAACGTTGTGAACTGAAAATGTCTATGTGATCATAGGCATCTTCTGCAACGATTTCCGCTGCAGAAGTTAGCTTGGGGGAGTGTTAACTCCGCCCAAGGCATACTGTAGTCTATGGAGCCCTTTAAAAGGGCATGTTTTGTGTGTTCTGGGCACTCTCTTTGAGCCTAACTGGTTTTTTGTCGTTTAGCTTCACGTCGCGTCTGCCGTCGATATTTTTATATATTTTATTGTTGTCAACTGCGCCTTGCCGTACGTCGAATAAATTACCATATTTTCGTCCCCGACCTACACATACACACAGTCGCCTACAGTAACCCGACCGGAGGAACCCGTCACCGTCGCCGTTAGTGTAGAGACCCGTCGCCCCTCGCCGAGGAAACGTTAGTGATCGCCGCCTGCCGTTTAGCAGCCGCCGAATCCCCACGCCGAATCGCTCGGAGTTCGTTCCCACATCGCCGTCCGTAGGACCCCGCATTTGACCCCGAACCCGTCGCCCAGCGCCGAGTAATTTGAGAAGAAGTGTCGTGAGTCTTCTCAGGGGTTATTGTTATTGAGGGTATATTTGCGGGAGTCTCCCCTAAGCTAGTTTTCCCTCGGAAGGACCCTCAGTTAAGAAAGCCCTCAGACCCTTAAGGTCAGGGCCTAAAAAGGGGATTTAGGTTAACAATCGGGTCCCCTACAGTAAGCCATTCTCCGAATGGCACCGTCCCCCATTCCGTAGAATGAGGTTTAGGGATTGACACCCCCGACCCGGCCGCGTTGTCCATTATTCTACAGCATTAACCCCAGGACAAGGCCGAGGTACACCATAGGTTTACCTGTGGTAGTACCAGCTGGGTTGGGTTCCCGAAACGAAGAAACATACTGGAGCCACCCCACGGGGTCACAGCATGTCACCTACCGTGTCATGGCCATGTTTCCTATGGGATATGGTACGGGTTTGCCCGTCAATGTGACTGATCACCACTTCGTTTAATGTGACATGGCTCCAATTTCGTTTAATGTGACAATCGTCTCATTTTAGACAAAACTTTCTTGCAAAACAGAAAAAATTTTATATCACATTGAGCAGCTTCGTACTACGCATTTAATGGATGTTTAACCATGAAGGCCGATATGTTTAAGTCTATAGTATGTTTTTTTGTAAATGCTTGTAACGCAAAAATGCTGAAAACATGCAGAATTTCGTGCTGAGATAATTTCGTTGTTGACTATATGTTAGGAATCGATTAACTGGTGGCGGTAAACTGTGACTAAACTGTAAAGGGTTAATGTGGGGGTTGTTCATGGGTTTTGACTTGAGGCTTAGGAATGTGAGGATAACTTGTGCAAATCGGCACTGTATTTCAGATTGTCTCCAAGTGTTATGCAATCTATTCTCTTTCAGTTCTGGCTGGAAGAAAATTGGCGCCAAGGGAAGGACATCAAAAAGAAGAAAGAAACGAAAAAATTATGTGATGTCAACTGTACTGAAAATGACGTCAGATACTGTAAGAGAAAGTGGGATGGGGTTTCCCAAAGTCAATTTCTTCTTTCTGATTGAAAACTATAGAATTTATTTGATGATTTACAATAGATGTTACCTAATAAACGAAAAGGCTCGGGCGATGACTCGAGATGCGATGGGAAACGAAAATTGGAAAACGACACACGACAAATTTGGACAAAAACGGGCGATAGGACGGCCGCCGAAACTATGGTAAAACTATGGTAAGGTTTCTGAATGTTTTTGCAGAATGGCTGCTCCAAACTGCTCGGTGATACAGGGCTGTGCAGTCGGTGGTAGAGAAGCTACCACCCAGTGTGCGAGAACCGTTACAAAATGGTAACGGTGAGAGAAAACCAAACAAGGAAACACGGAGGTGACAATGATTACGATTTATATGAACAATGGTTATTGCTGACATCGATGGAAGATAAGCATTTAAGCGTAGTAGTGTGTGGTGTGACTCAGTAGTCAATATCGACCATATAATGCAATTTAGGATGGATACATTGTGTGGACAGTTCCCCGTAAAAGCAATTGTAATTCCTGAAGCAGGTAAAAATGTTATAGTGGGAACAGATTTTCTGGCTCATCCTCAGGTAGGAGCCATCATAGATTTCAGAAACAGGACAATGATGCTCAACAATCGCCAACAAAGGATATATGTGACGCTGGACCAGCCCCAAACGAATTGTGGAGAGGTCATGATCACAAGTGCCACGGAATCCACGACGAGCACCACCGAGATTTGCCTCCTAAAGGTTTCAGTGCCGGTGGTGAGTGTAAATCAAACTTACTTGCCTAGTGGTACTGATATACTGTTGAAAGCAAAGCTATGGGACAAGGTAGGCAAAAATCGCCTGAATGGAATCATTATAGAGTCTGAAGAAAATAAAAATAGGTTCCACATAGATAGTACCATAGTAGATGGTACTAAAGCTAATTTTGTAGTTATGGTATCCAATATCACGGGATCAGGATGCCATTTGAAATGCAATCAAATAATTGGCCATACTAATTCAGTGTTGTGTGATGCTGATAACCAAGATCAATTAAAGGGGAAGGTAGTTGAGGATTTGGAGAAGCTGCAAACCTGTGCAGTCCAAGCTAGACCTGATTCGACTCAATTGGATGAGAAAGAGTTTAAGGAAGCTCTGTACAGTATGCTGGCTAAATCCAACATACCATCAGAACAATTGGAACAGGCTGTTCAATGTCTTGCAAAGTATAGAGACGTGTTCAGCTTGCCCAATGATCCTCCAACTACTACACCCTACTTAACCTGTAAAATAAATACAGGAGATGCAGCACCTGTGGCAAAAAGGTACCACAGGACTGCCATTAATTTACGGTAACATGTTCGTGAGCATGTACAAGATATGCTCAAAAAAGGTGTAATTGAACCATCAAAGTTGCCTTGGGCAGCTCCATTATTTCTAGTAGGTAAAAAGGATGGTACCAAGCAACCAGTGGTGGACTTTAGGGGTATGAATGATGTTACCAAGGATGATAAATATCCCATTCAGAGAATTGACAATTATCTAGACTGTTTAGGTAAAGCCAAATTTTATACAACCCTAGATCTCAAGTCAGGGTATTGGCAAGTGCCAATGGATGAGGAAAGCAAAGAGAAAACTGCTTTCATATGCCAGGAAGGGCTTTACCAATTTAAAGTTATGCCTTTTGGCCTAAGGAATGCGCCAGCAGAGTTCCAGCGCATGATAGAAAGGGTTTTGCACCCATATGTTTGGAAAATCTGTCTTGTTTATATAGAGGATATTATAATATTCTCAAATACATTTGAGGAACATTTGATTAATTTAGAGCTAGTCCTGCAAGCTCTAAGGAAGGCTCATTTGACCTTGAAACCTGAGAAGTGTGAATTTCTCCCAGACAAAGTCCATTTTTTAGGACATATCTTAAATTCGGATGGAGTTTCCCCAGATCCCAAGAAGGTCAAAGCTATTGAAGATTTCCCATTCCCAGAGTCTAAACGAAAGTTACAGAGGTTTCTAGGAATGCTGCAATGGTGTAAAAAGTTTATACCAGGGTTAGCTAAACATGCTGAACCATTGTACAAATTAATGGGAAAGAACAGTGTTTGGGAAATAATGGAGGTTCACCATCAGGCTTTTAGGAGCCTAAAAGATGCACTATTGTCAGTGCCTTTCTTGAGGTATCCAGTTTTGGACGGGTCTGCGGACTTTGTCCTTCAGACAGATGCCAGCGGAACGGCACTAGGAGCAGTTCTCTACCAGGAGACCAAGTCAGACTGTTGGGTAATTGCTTACAATAGCAGAATTTTAAAAGCGGACGAGAAAAAGTGGTCAGCCACGGAAAGGGAATGCTTGGCCATAGTGTATGGCTTAAAGTTATACAAGCATTACCTAGTAGGTCATAGGGTGATCATAAGAACTGATCACAAACTGTTGCTTTCAATGAAGGTCAACACAATGACCAATCGTAAGTTGGTAAGTTGAAGAGATGGTATTCATTCATCTCTCAATTCAACTATAAACTAGAGTATGTGCCTGGGCAACAAAATGCCATGGCAGACTTTTTGTCCAGGATGGATGAACCAGACAGTCAAGCGGAAAAGATACCGCCAAAATGGGAACATATGTTCTTACAGGATAAACGAGAGTCGAATCTGAAAGATCTAGAGGCACGGCTAATTGAGAAAAGACATCTCAATTTGGTGAAGAGATTCAGAATTCTGGCAGATCAGAATCCTGAAGATGGTACTCCATTATATTCGGAGCCAAAAAGTAAGGAAAATCAGAGGATTGATACAAATCCAAGATTCACCCAAATATATCCAGAAGATTCTGAGGGTGATCCAGAATCAATCTCACCTGCAGACTTGGTAAATGCCGTAACTATGAGGAGCATGGTGAAAGACGCAGAAAAAGGTAATCAGGCTCAGGTCCAGCCTGATGGCAGTCAGGGCCAAGAAGTAGTAAATAAGGGAAACCAGGAAAAAGGTAAGGAAAAAAAGTTACCTGGTTATATCTGGAAAAGGAACCCGAATTTACTTTGGCAGACCCCAAAGAAATTGAGTTGCCAAAAGGGCTTATTAGAGATGATCTCATGGCCCTCTTGCAGAGAAAGAATGAGGTATTGAAACCTTATTTTGATAGATTGGGTCGAAATGGGACAACCAAGTATCACAGTGGATTTTATATCCAGAATGAGGTGTTATACGGCGAAGCCAGACAGGGATCTGAGATCAAGTGGTCGTCTTGTCCTGCCTAAAGGACAATACTTTGCACCAGTACCACGGTGCTGTTATGATGACACATCAGGGGTTCAAAAGGACCCTTGCTATGATTAAAAAACGGTTCTGGTGGCCTGGAATAGAGAAGGATGTCAGTCACTGGATCAAGTTCTGTCCAGTATGTCAAATGGCTAATCCAGGAAATGCTGGAATTCCACCACTGATACCTATAATTCCAGAAGGTCCTTTTGACATTGTATCAGTGGATATTGTGGGTATTTCTCCACTTAGTGAGAAGAGACCCTACATCATAGTCTTTCAGGACTATTTTACAAAGTGGGTTGAAGCTGAACTGATCCCAGATCAGTCAGCTAGCACTGTTGTAGATACATTTCTGCAAGCTATTGTATTTAGACACCGGACTCCAGGGAGATTACTCAGTGACAGAGGAGGTTGTTTTACCTCAGATCTGATGAAGGAAATCTGCAAGGTATTGGAGTGTCAGAAAATTTATACGACAGCTTACCACCCTCAAGGAAATGGAATGGTGGAGAGATTTAATCAGACACCACTTAAGCAGCTCAGAAAAGTGGCAATTGAGGAAAAAGACAATTGGCCAAGGTATTTGAGAGCTGTGGTCTTTGCCTACAATGCTACGCCACACGCAGCAACAGGGCAATCCCCTTTTTCATTGCTTACAGGTCATGAGACAACCTTCGGGTTAAACTTGTCGAAAGCATACAATATTATAATGCCGGACATTAATGCAGAGGCTTACAAATTGGTGTTGACAAACCATCTAGTCAATCTTTACGAGGATATTGCCAAAAATATCCAGAGTGCTGCCGAAAAATCGAAGAAATACTTTGATAAAAAGTCCAAGGAACATAAGTTCAAAGAAAAGGACTGGGTTCTACTGAAAGTAGACAAGCAGAAAAAATTAGGACGACCATAGTCCGGTCTATTCATTATTATGGACTATTCGCGAGCAGCCGAAAATGTTGTCACCATTGTACATTGGGACAACCCGCTAAATCACCAAATTGTTCGCGAGCCAATCAGGACACCCCACGTGAAAAAACCACGTCACTTTCCAATATGGCACAAACAGTTATGACTGGAGTGCCAAGACAAATGTTGTCATTTCTAAATTCACTCAAGGCGAATCTATGCGCAATCTCGCACTGATTTTTTTTATTTTTTGTACATTCTTACTTATTTTAAAAATATTTTGTAATATTTATCACATTTGTATATAACTTGTATTTATTTTGTATATTTTTTCATATTTCTCAGACTTTGGGAAAAATTCTTCGGAATTTTAGACCAAAGTGACAACCCAAACAATCTTGGATATTTTTCAAAAAATATAATTTTCAAAATTTTTCATTTTTCCAAAACAAATTATAGCTGCCCCGCTTATCTGAATTCTATACTTCCATCGGAAGGAAGAAGTAAAACATTCCCCATATTGCACATAAAAAGGAAATTTGCAGAACTGATAAATTAAACTTTTTCAGTGTTTGGAAAATTTAGAAAATTTTAAATTTTATTATTGAAAAGAAAGAAATTTTCAAAATCGAAAATGGGAAAAGGCGCGCAAACTGCCAACAAGCTCTGACGCGCGAGTGGTTGCACACAGAGCGACACGTCAAGTATGGGAAGCCCCAGCACTGGCAAGACAACCAGTTTTTCTTTATTGACGGTAAGTTTCGAACTTAATATTATCAAACATTCTTGGAAATTGCAGGAAATGCCTAGAAGTCACTGGAAGACCACCTTGGTGTCCCAAAGGGCAGATGAGGTTAGGACTTAGAGGGAACAAAAAACCAGAGTACCAAGAATTGGAAACTCATAGTCAATCAAGGAATTTCCAAACTTGGAAATAAACCTGATAGCGGTGAGAGTTAGACCTTTCCAAGGAAACCTAGAACCTTGGGTTCAGCCCATTCATTTTTAATTTATCAAATTTCAACAAAAATTATTTATTTTCAAATCAAATCATATCACTTTTTCGATAACAAAATTATTAAAAATTATCAATCTGGAGCACTATAAAAATTGTAAATACTGAGTGCCACAATTGGAGCATAGTTGGTCGCTCAAGCAGCTGGTCAGAGATTGGTGTCCGATCAAGTGGTGGACAATTGGATCAGGTCTACCCTCCCCAACATATAGAGGTAGCAAGGGTAAGATTTGGTAAGGTGATAGTTGCCTACCAGCTCAATGTTTGTATATCAGTGGCTCACAGCGGCATAGCCAGGATTTTTCTAAGGAGGGGGCTGAAATTTTTTAAAAATCAAAAATGGTAAAAAGTGTAATGCCACCATGAGAGATTATTTCTGCACTTTAACACATTCGGGTTTTTCCGAAAAAAGTGTATGTACACTCAGAATTTAACTTTATTAAGTACACAAAAAATCACTAGTTACGTAAATATGTATTTATGTAACGACTAACAATTCAGCATCAACAGATGTTAACCAGTTTAAACAAATCAGCACTCAATTGTTAAATCACAAAATCCAACCTATGTCGATTTTTAATTGCAAACTTTTTCAACACATAATTCAGCATCATTACCTATCTACACCAATGCTAAAAGGAATCAATACAGTATCTATCTACACCAATGCTAAAATGGATCAAATGACAACTGAGGTAAGCAAAGCAGTGCGCACCTATAGGCTCTTAAGCGCAAATGATATTCATTTTACGAAAAAAATTTGGATTGTCCAGGGGGGGCCGCCCCCCTACCCCCTCTCGCTACGCCCCTGGTGGCTCACTTAACACAAGCCTGAACTAATTTAATTTTTTCTACAAAACTTAACCCGCTTGGTGTTGTGGTGATGGTGTACTATAGACCCAAAATAGACTCTGAAAAAAGGGGGAATAAGTAACAAAATTAATAGTATCTTTAAATGTTTAGATTACAACGTCAAAAGGGTCCTCAGGGTCCATGAACTGGATCAGTGGTTTAAAGCCACTTTTGGATATTTGCCAGTTAATCCCAAGGAACCAATCTTGGTAGACATGGGTAAAGTTGGCCAAGTACTCCATTATGTCCGAGAAGTATCAATCTTCAGAGGACAGCCAGTTTGTGGATTTGATGTGGAAAAAGTCCATCAAGACAAAGTCGCCGCTTTGTTCAAAACAAGAGAGGTCGACAATCTGATGGGAAACCAGTTCGCCCGATATGTAAGCTTCACGCTAACCATTGGTCAAACATATATTATCAATACCACGGGCTTAATGGCAAAGGAATGGGTAAGTCTTCATGATTTTCTAAACTCAGACATGCTATTTGCCAGATATTTGGTATTAGAAGACCTAGTCAGCATATATAACGTATGCAGGTCAGGGCGAGACAACAAGGATAGGGACAGAACTGTCCCCTTATGGGAATATCTTAGGAAGACCAAAGGTTGGTACTTTGATTTAGACCGTTCCGCCTTGACCATGGTAGTAGTAAGCCTAGAGAAACAATGTTTTCAGATGGGTATATGTCCCGAAACCTTCCAGTTAAAGGGATTATTCACGGAATTTTACTTAATAGGCATGGGTCCCTACCAGTATGACTTCTCACTAAAGGAGAACCGTGATCAGTTTGCCAAAAGGGGTATTTTGCCGGAAGAGCTCAGATATGCAGCTCTAGACACATATTATTCATTATTGGTCATGTTTGCTGCTATTCATTATGGCATGGCCGATTACCTGCTAATGCAAATGCAGGTCTTGGATCATGACAGGATGGAGCCCAAGCAGATCAACACGATCCCCCTTCATTTTTACCAACAATATTCAGCAATACCAGGGCACCTGAATCGAGAAATGGGACTAGGTTCCCAAGCTATGAAAACCAATCAGGTACAGCCTAATATGGTGTACCATATGATGAAATGTGAAATGTATAACCATTGGGCAGTTCAAATGCAGGGAAATAACACCGGTTATTACACTGCACCTACGGAATGCAATCCCACCCGTGGACAAGATGTCCTATTACCAAGTGGTTTTAATCGGCTACTCCCGAGAGATAGCAAACCACTCAAGGATGATGGGTACAGCGAAGACAGTGATCCCGACGAAATTCAGGATGTACAAATACCAGACTGGGCTAATATCACCAAAGATATATTGGAAAATCTCAAAACAGGTAATTGTTATTGGGATTTAGACGGTAAGATATTGTTAAGCCTTTACGAAAACGCCAAGCTATACTGGCAACAAGCCAGGAAGCTTGATGAGATTCCACAGGAAGCGTTTTTGAGTAATAATCATTACCCAGTGGGTATAGAAGGTCATAAAAGAGTCTACAAGACAAACTTTTATACCCCAAACTTGGCCAAAATATCGAGTATGTTAGACGAGTGAAACTATATGGAGTTGAAGCAGGTCTGCAGATTCATGCCATTGGCCTATCATTTGGCATGGCCTCATTCTAGAGCCGAGTGTGACTTCGAAACATCAGGGTTGCTAAATTACAATTTTCTAAATAGTTATAGTAAAGAGGGCCAGGAATCAATCAAATGTATGTCCTGGAAGTCAGGCGACTGCCTGGCATACTATTTAGAATTAGCAGCTACATTGCCACCATCCGAACCCCGAAATCCAAGCAAGAAAGGGGTATATGCGTGGCAAAATTGGTTCGGGTTTGTCCCGCTACAGTTTAGGGATGCCGAAGAGACTTTACAAATCGGCAACAACAAATCGTTATTGAAGGACGAAGCTTATAAGGTAAATCCTTATTATTATGTAACTTTTTACTATATAGGCTTCAGGACTTTGACACTGGTATTGTGGTATCCCATGAGAGAAGATGCACATCCGAGGGATCATCCAACGGCATATGCACCGTGAAACCTGCTCGAGCTCAGACCTGAATTTGTCAGCAATAGTTTCCGGGAGAGAACATTGGCTTCGGATATGCCTGGATATACTTTAACATATACCCCAGCTGGTGAGTTAGTGTCCAAAGTACCGTTAAATCGTCCCTCAACTTCCTAAACAGCACAAGCTGGAGGAATGGGACAAGTTAAAACACAGCCGCAAGCACCAGCGCCAGTGGTCAAAACGCAACAACCAGCTTTGGACATGGGAGCTGTGCAGGCTGCTGCAGTGGTCGTCATGATGCCGCTGCCAATGCAACCAGCGGTGGCACAGCCCACTCCAGTAACTCAGGTACATCAACTGGCAGAACCTGAACCAGAAGTAGTAACCATCATGCAAACCGTACATCTGGCACCAACTGTTTTACCAGCTAAAATAAAGCAACTGTTGCTCAAGATATGCAATTCAGACTCCGAGTCCAGTTCGGAGGAGGATGAAGAAGAGGGTGAAATTCTGGAATCTGAGAGCCAGACAGCAGAGGAAAAAGACTCCATGGAGGCTAAAACTCAGCAGCAAGAAATTGAGGAGGAAAAAATCCAAACTCAAATAGATGACGCCGCCACAAAAATATCGGGAATTGATGTCAGACTGGATAAGATGTAAGAAGCATCCCAGGAGATACCTGTCCAAGCTAAGGATGCTCAAGATTTTGATCTGCAAGTGAGGCAAGAGGCCCTTCAGGCCAAAATACAGGAACAGAAAAGATTGACGCAGCAGGAATTCCAGCGCCAGAGGGCATTGCAAAAGAGGTTGAAGGAGCAGGCATATGCCGACGATAGCTCAGATTCAGCCATAGCAGCAACAGAGCTGATCAAATGGGGGAAAAATTACTCAGGAAGGAATCCCTGGAGTATATTCTCCTGAGAAGGTTCAGCAGATGTTGGCTGAAGGTATGTTCGAAAAATTTATCCGACACTTAGGCCGAGAAAAGGTAAGGCGCCGACAGAGGTTAACTAAGGCCCGAGCACGTAGACTTGCAGCCCAGGAACAGCAGCAGCAAGGAATGCTCGTAACTGGCTCAGAAAATGATGTCTACGACACGGCTGAGGAGACGAGGACCCCAGAGATATCAACAACGTCAAAGTCAAAAACGGAGACTTCAAAAAGTCAAAGGAAGACGGAGACTTCAAAGAGTCAAACAAAAATGGAGACCTCCAAAGGTCAAAGGAAATCAGATAGAACAACAACGTCCACTGCCTCGTACACTCAGACGCAAATGGTATCGAAAACCGACAGAGACGTTAGTACATCTTCTGGCAAAACTAAGTCCATTCCCACAAGCTATACTGCCAAGAGTAAGAAACTGGCAGGAAGCCTGTTGGTAAAGCCCAATTTTGAATCGGAGGAAAAGTTGATCAAGAAGGTCAAATTGAATGTGGTTAGTAGTAGACCTGCAAGGGAGCCACAGCAATTTGTCACTCCTGGTCAATTAGCAGAAACTCTGATTGATTATTGGGAGTGGCAAAGAGAACAAAGGCGCATGATTGGGCTGATCTCATTTGAAAATCCAGAGGTCACCAATTATTTCGCTTTTGACGGCCAAGAACAGCCAATAATTTATAGAATGGTCAACGATGCCATGGCTGAAATCCATGATAATTACCGCCAGCAGTTTCAAATGCAAGGTGGGTTTATGTTTGACTGAGAACGCATCCCTGAGAAAATTTGGGAATGGATCATTTTAGCTCTTATTCCCAGATGGCTCCAGGAATACGAGGCTTCAGATGTCTTTGGGGCCATCAGGTACGTGACCTTGATGATATTTTTGCAGTTGGATTTTGCTCCGATCACGCGGACGGCAATAGGTAGGTGGTATGCCCAGGCATGTTCATTTGCAAACAGACAACTAGTTGTCGAAGCTCAGGGAAACGGAGTAGATGAATTCTACATTGTGGCCTTTAATCAGTATATCTTTATGGGCTCGCAAAAGTTAAACCAGATGGGTGTAAAAAGGAAGGCACCTGATGATGGCAAAGCACAAGCTGATAACCAGCGAATGAATGCCAAGAGCCCAGGTAAGTTCAAAGTGCCTAGACTTCCACCCGCTAAGAAACAGCCGCTGGCGACGGTATGGCAGCGGCGGCAGGCATGGTTCTGCCCCATCGGAGCATTTTCTAATAAACTACTCCTCTTCTTTTAGTGGGTCTCAGCTATGCATGAAAACCTTGATAGAAGCACATTGAAGTTTTAAATTTGGTAAACTTCACATCAAAGAAACTGTAACGACCAGTTTTTGACTTATACTTTTACTTGCTCCTGAACCAATCTGCGACGATCCACGAGGACGGTGGTAACAACAAAACGATTATGATAAAACGACAAAATAATTAAATAAATGATAAGTCGACGATATACAAATATGCTTTTTAACTTCATGACACATCCCCCATAAAACGCTTTCACCAGTTTTACATAAATCTTAATCAAATCTCTCTTTTTCCGGGGTTCTCTGTCTTTTATACCGATTCTTTCATCCACGCCCTCGCATCGTGGGAGGTCCGCTTCTGTCGGCTCGCCTAACCAATCGCTGCTTCGCTTACCTGTTTCCGCCTACTGTATGCTTCTTTAGCCACGCCTCTTGCTTTAATTTACCCTTAATTTCCACGCTTACATGCTTTATTCTACAGTATGCTTTACTATTGTACCTACAGAATGTACATTTTCATGTGCATTATGAGGGCCAGGTGCCAATGTGCAGGTCACCTCAACCCGAAAAATGCAGAAATACCTTTGTTTACACACACATTTTTTGTGTGAAGTGACTGTGTCCATTGAAGTCCACATGGTCAGAAGCATCATCCCCCAAAAGTTGCAGAACATTTGTTTATACTCAATGTTATTTTGTGTGTTATTTGATTGCATTCAATAAATTACCTGTGGTCGAAAAACCTTTCCACAAAAGAAATCACGAAAATACGCTTTCCGATATATTTTTTTGTATAAAGTGACCGCATCTATTGAATTCCCACAGTCGAAAACCCCTTCCACCAAAAAATCTTAAAATACGCTTGTTTACGGTGGGGACAGTTTTTTGTGTTAAGTGGCTGCATTTCTTTAATACCCGTGGTCGAAAACTCGTTCCACCGAAAAATCACGAAAATACGCTTGTTTACGCCCAGAATTATTTTTAGTGTAAAGTGACCGCATCCATTGAATTCTCAATAGTCGAAAACCCCTTCCCCAAAAAGACCACGGAAATACATTTGTTTTACACGCAGGATAATCAGATAACTGTACATCTGTTTCATAAAAATAATTTTTTTGCACCCAACCGAAGGGGATATTCTCGAACTTTGGTCATTCATATTATTTGACCAAATCAATATCTTCAAAAAATAAAAGCGTTTCGAGAGGACTCTTGATAAATGCACGGGTAAAAGTATCAAGGTCCAGGGATGCATACTCATTGAGGCACCTGCTGCAACTGGGGCCCCAAAAAAGGTCGTTTTTTGCATGTTTTTGCTTGGGAGGGGGGGGTTAGTCAGATTTTAGGGAGCCAAGTATATTATAGGTTGGCGCTACCGCGCCACCTATGATGAAAACTCGGCTTCTTTGGTCTTTTTCTCGAAACGTTACTATTTTACATTTTTCTGCTCAATTTATGTCACATAGGACTGGGCATCTGTGAGCCTACTCAAATAATCTTGACATTTTTTTGAGAAATTTCTACCGTACAAGTTTTGTGTAAACGATTTCGACGATAGTACCAATTTTCAATATTTTACGATTCACAAGCATTTTATAAAAAACGTACTATATCCACTTAATTTAAAACGGATCTCGGTCATGAAACGCACGATGTAAAATAGTACAGAAATGTAAATTATTCGTAGAAATAAAATCTTCTTCGTAGATCGACATAGTTAACTTGTGAGAAAATGATATTGATTTAGGATGCAGGTTTTTCATTTACATAAACATTTTTTTGCCTCGCCGAGGATTCTTTCGGAGAAAATGGTTTATAATTGATATTATTTTTCGCGGACAACTTTCAAATTATACTGTTCTCGAATTCCGGTCGTATTGAGCAGCTTTTTCTCGTAACATTTTTACTCTGGCCAGATTCGATTGAAAAAAAGCTTCTAGACGACCATCCGCACACGATAAACAAGCGGTGTCGACCGCGTCATCGCCGTCTGTCATTTTTTCGACCCGTTGTTGCAAAAGATCCACTTCCGTTACTAATAAATCGCGCAAACGATTCAAACGTTCTCGTTCGCGTTGTAACAACGAAAGGCGCGACGACAACTGGCGGCAAGTAATTTTGGAACATTCGTTTGATATAAAATTCTGTAGAAAGGTGATGATATATTTATGCATGTAAAAATTAAACAAAAAGAAAACGATGCCACAAAATGTCGCAACAATGAAGCAGGCGAACAATTAATGAAGCAATTTTATTCTATAGTTTTAGAAAAATTACAAGAATAAAAGGAGGCAGCGAGAATGCATTTTTTACTTTATTGAATGAAATCTCGTCGACGGCAGGATCAGAGCTACCCGGCTGATCAACATCGAGCAAGGCACTGCTTAGAAGATCATTTATAGACGTTATGGCATCTTTGTTCGATTGATCGTTCAATTTAGATTCGACTTCACTTTCACTCGATGTATCGAAGTGCTCTAAAAATATTAGACATCTGCAGCCGGTTCCACGAATATTGCTCTCCGAGAGGCAGTTTAGAGCAGAGACAGCTAGTTTTTTGGCTCTGCTGGGACAGTCTCTCGAGAGACGACTCCGATTTGGCTCTGGAAATCCGTTCCACGAATGTGCTTGCGAGCTTGCTCACGAGAGCAAAAAAGAGAGCACGATTAGAGCAAAAAGAAAGACAGCGCTGGGATAAAAATTTACGTCATTTTCGACACTTTAGCGCTTTTCTGATTAATTTTTTATCTCTTCAACGGGTTTAAAGCAATTTTTGCGCGCGTTTTTGTGTTTACGTAATTTTCGAGCAGGAAATAGTGAAAAATTTTGATTTTTAGTAGACCATGCACTTTTTTGAACGGAAAACGGTCAAAAATGTGAAATTTTTCGCTAGAACATAATGATTTTTGAACGAAAAACAATTGAAAATATCAACTTTTGCTAGAAAATCGTGACTTTCGAACGAAAAATAATGACAATTGTCAATCTTTGCTAGGAAATATTCAGATTTGGTTAAAAGTGAAAATTTCTCGCGGAATAGGGACGTTATTAAACCAGAAAAACGGTCAAAATTATCATTTTTTAGCAGGAAGTGGTAATTTCTAAAAAACTGTCAAGAAATTTCTGCACAAAATTCTTTTCAAAACAAAAAACGGTCGAAAACTTTAGTTTTCGGTGAAAAAAATTGTCCTTTTTGAACATATCTGTCAGAGGTCCGATCAGTTGGGGGCAGTGTTTTTTTTATTTGTACTTTACAAACGAAATGGTCCAGAGTACAAACGAAAATTTTGGCTTCGTTTGTACTGGTACAAACAAAAATTTTAGGACAAAAAAATTTTTTGTCACTCAACAGCCATCAGTATCAATAATGGACTTGTTTGTTATGCCTCCCCATCGATAACGACGTACTAGCAGCTATAGCATAATAAAAGCTTTTTGTGGAGTATTTCACTAGAGCATGTTCTGTGTCTCATGATCAAGTGTTTTATGCGTCTGAATTCGTAGCCTTCCTATGTGTCTCGTGAAAATAGCCAACGTATTTCACAGCATGTTTGTTGCATTTTATAACAATGAATGCTCTTTTTAGCAATTTTTCGCAAATTTTTGAGTACAAACGGTTTTTGAGAGGTCGTTTGTACCAGTACAAATGGACCGAGTACAAAAAAAACACTGGTTGGGGGGGGGGGGGGGTAAACCCAAAATTTTGGGGTGGCGTCCCGAAATTTTCAAAATTGGGGGGAGGGGGGTTAAAAAAAGTCGAAAAATTTCGAAAATTTTCCCAAAAAAGACTAAAAAAGTCACTTTCTTTCTCAATTTTTCTGAGTTTGGAGGGGGTTGGGTATGTCAAAAATGTTGGTCAAAAATGATGTCTTCTGAACGAGAAGGTCAGAAAAGTTATTTTTCTGGCACTTAATAGTTATTTCTCGACAAAAATGTCCCCCAAAATTTTAAATCGTATAATGCAGTTGTGGACGACTCCCTCCTCCAACTTCCAGTTGTTAACAGGCCGGAAATCGACCAAAAATACATATTTTTTGGTCGAAAATCACTTTCCTGAGCAAAAAAAAGGTTTGAGAGAAATTTTTTTCGACGGTTCGAGCTGAAATGATGCTCTGTATCATTTTTAAAGTGAAAATTAATTGATCAACAAGGGCGTGATTTGTCCGTTTTTGGTCAAAAAACGCATTTTTGAGCACTGCGTGACCCCCTCCTTGACTTCAGAAAGTTGTTTACTACATGCCTCTAAAAATGGCTTTGATCGTGTGCTCAACGGTTCGGAGCTCTTACAGGTATGAGATCAAAAAGATCAATTTCCCGGTAGAAATGTTAATTTTTGAAGAAAAAATCAACTAAAATGGCAATTCTTTGTCAATTTTTTGGGTCGTCGTTTTTTCATGGTTTTGCAGATGAAAACTACTTTTTGAAGTGATTTGCGAACTTTTTAGTCGAAAAAATCGATTTATTTTCTTTATTGTCTCCGTTCCAGAGATAATTTCTGGCTATCGATACCCCTTCCATTGAAAATGTCGTTTAACTGTGTCTTCGGCGCTCCGTTTTCAACAAAAATGTCAATTTTTGGATCTCCAATGCTAAATAAAAAAAAACAATTTTTCTGCCGTACGGGGAAAAAATCGCGAAAGGGAGGAGCTATGAACAACTTAAAACATGAATAACTTACTCTACAGCACAACGCAGTCTTAATTTGTGACATAATACATACTAAAAATATAAGAGACAAAACAGAGACAGTCGTAAGCCAACCCCTAGCTGGCTTACAACTTTTGGCTCTGTTCTTGCTCTCGTGAGCACTTTTTTTGGTTCGTGGAACCCATTTGGCTCTAAACTGTCTCTTACAGAGCCATTTCACAGAGCCGCTGTCCAACAGAGCCGGCTCTCAGAGAATCTCTCCGCCAGAGAAAATTTCGTGGAATCCATTTTCTCTCTTTTGTCTCTCGGAGAGCCAAAACAGAGCAAAAATCGAGAGACAGAGCAAATTCTCGCGCCAGAGACACTTTCTTGGAACCGGCAGCTGAAATTACGATGAAATTTGCGGGCTTACAGAGTACTAATACCGGAAGTAAGAATGTATAAATACCGGCTCATCTCACAAAGCTTGAATCAATCTAACCTATTTTGCAAAAGCCTTCAACAGTTTCGATAATAGGCGGGATCTCCAATGTAGGGCATTCTTCGTCTTCGTCGAGTTGATTTTCGGGCTCGCTGTCCTCATTAGAGGGCGACGATACTTCAGGTGTAACGGCTATTTTTTGCTTCCTGGACCTTTTAACATAATAATATCCTCGATCGATCATTTCTTCCTTAGGTATGATAAGTTTTTGGTTTTTCCGAGCACTCCGACTTTCGATCGATTGTTTTCTTCTTTTCTGCGACATGGACGTTAACTAAAAGCATGAGGAAGCGTCAAATGACATGAGAAAATACTGCAGACCAATGCAGCCATTCGTCAAGTCTTGTTAAAACATCAAATCGTCAAAGTTTTTTTCTGAATCTATCTAATTCGGGATCTTATTGAATTTGAAGAAGTACCAAGATTCACAACCGCATATGGACTAATTTTCTGAAATACAATAGTTTCAGGTGTAAAACAAAAACTTTGTCAATGAAATCATGCACTATACAACACATGTTTCTCTTTTCAAGTTGACGTTTCTTAAGGTCCGTTAAGACCCAACCTTTTCAAATTTAGACGTCAAAAATAACGATTTTGAGGGATACCTATGAAAAACAGTCTAACGAAGCGTGAATAGCTACCGATGATTTTCCTACTTTTGCAATGTCTTCTTCGATTGACTCGGAGGACGACAAAAGCTTAGGCCTTGATCCTCGCCGAACGTGCGGTATTATATTGCCCTTGTAAACCTTTCTAACGATCTGATCAGGCGAGAAATGTTTATGACAAACACGGTCTCGATAAGCTGAAAGAAAACGGCGAAAGATTGATCACACAGGTAACAAATGTAAAGATATTTTCTAAAAAAGAACCGGACATGATCCAAAAAAGCAGAAGGAAATTATAAAATCTATAAACGTGAAGAAAGTCAAAAAATAACAACGAATTTTTTCCGTCACTTCGAAAAAGAACATATATTATTTTGAACTTTCTTCAAAATCTTTGGAACTTGTCAAAGAAAATATTAAACAAAAAAACGGACTGTAGCAAAACGGAAAATAGAAATGAATAAAAGTTTAAGAGGATAGCGTTGGGGATCAGAGGGCGGATCATTCTTAGGACCATATGCACGAACGCCGCTTAAGCTAATCCAGTGTTAAAAACAGCACTTTAAGCGGTGTTAAAGTTAAGCGGTATGCACGAACGTGAGTTAGTGCTAACACCGTGTTAAATTAACACGAGATTTTAATCCTGCTCTCCACCAGGATTAACGGTGAGTTAGTGCACTTTTCTTCTGAAATCTGGAATACGTGGTTTTTTCTTTTTGTGATGAATGTTTTGGACATTCTTGAAGATATGGATGAAGAGGATATTGATGATTATGTTCGAACCACGACTTTTCCGGATCGTACAAATCCACTTGGAAAATATTCTGATACTGAATTTTGGATAAGATACAAACTGATCAAAAATACCGCGATTCAACTGACAGCTTTACTGGAAGGAAATTTGAATCATTACCACATGTGTTGTTATACAATTTTGCAAAAATGAATAAAGATTTTGTTGATGAGGATATTGAAGATCAAAATTATGAAGATTAGGTTCAAAAAAATGAAAAGGATAATGTGCAAGGAGTAGCCAAAAAACGTGCTATTATAATTAACTATTTCAGCTAAGGTGGAATGCCATATATACCCGTGCTTTAAAGTTTTTAAATTTTTAATGGGTACCAAATTTGAGTATCCAGTGTAAATACAAATAAATGATCACTTTAATTCGCATTATTTTTGCATTATTTTCAAAGTTGAATAGTGGCGGCACTTTTAATCTACAGAATGGTTTCACTTGAGAATTCTGTGATACAGTACATCAAATTCAAATGTAAAACCATTACCGCTTTTTAGTTCCTCCACTTGCCGCATAATTGCTCTTTGGAGAGATTTTTAATTTTTGGGTTAGATTTGAACGCTTCCTCAATGGCATCCCATGCTGAATTTTTCGCATGCACCGATTTCGAATCAATTTTTTTATTTTCAAAAGTGTAAGCACGTTCGGAATTGCATTCCAACAAAAATTCGGTTTCTTCTACGTCAAAATTGTCAGTTCTTTCACGATTTCTATCAGAATCCATTTACAACAAAAACAACAGAATCAGAGAAGCAAATTTCACTCAAATCAATAAGAAAGAAAGACTATTTTTTGTTCATGTTATTTTTTTTGACAAATCTATTCTTGCCCAAAAGCTAAATTTTGAAGTTTAACACGGCTTAAAATTTCTAACACCGTGTTAAGGAATTTAACATTGAGTTAAGTAAGCGGCCATTAATTCACGTTCGTGCATACTGCTCAAATTTAAGCAGTGTTAGCAATTTAACACGTGTTAACTAACACCGCTTAAGTCCTTAACACGTGTTAAAGTTAGCGGCGTTCGTGCATACGGCCCTTAGTTCTTACTTAGAGGTATGCTAAGCGACTCCGACCACGCGGACCTTTCTTGAATCTGTTTTGGCACAGGAAGTGTTTCGGGAAACGGGAACACAGCGGAACAAATGACGCATTTCACGTCCGATGATGTCTGATCCTTCAATAGATTTGAATTTGGATAAAATCGCAATTAAGCGACCATGGGAAGGCTATAAAATGCATCATATGGAATGATCGCGCTTGATTTGGGAAGATATTTAGCACGATAGGTCTAGAGGGGCCACAAATAATCAACAATGATTATGCGATTTTCCAGTATCTAACTTGCACAAAATTCATCCTTATTCTACTTTTCTCAAGCGTTCCATGAAATTTCGAAAAAAATCGAATAGTAGCAGAGATTAACAAGCAAGAACATTTTTTTGCGTGAAACAATCAAAAGCATTTTCCGACGAAACAATGGGATACACGATAAGGTTTTATTTTATCAAGAGTCTCATTAGCACTCGTGCTTATGAAAAAATATATCATTAGCACGGTTGATAAATGTTAGTTTGTTGGTGTCAAACTAATGTGTGAGTCGGTCAATTCTAATCACCTGCTTTTATTGTATTATCAACTCGTGAAATCATGCTTGATGTTAGTACTTTCAAAAGGAATAAAGCTCTCATCCGATTCTAATTAAATTAGCACATTCTTACATTATGCACTTGGTTAAGCCCGGTTCATACTTCTGCTCGTTGCTCGGCGAGCACAGCGTCGAGCAAGCTGCTCGCCGAGCATGCTCGGCGCGCGAATATTTGCTCGTCGAGCAGAACCCCGAGGACAAAAAATTTGCTCGCCGAGCATGCTCGGGGTAGTAGAACATTTTTCTTCTCCTCCGAGCATGCTCGGCAAGCAACACGTGTTGTAAGTATAGGCACGTAGCAGACTGGGCTAATTTATGAAAAATTGAACAATGCGCGCACGATCAATGCCATATGGGCGCTCTGATCGGTCGGTAGTAGGCATGAATCGGGCCAGAGAATATCGGGTTGGGTCAGACAGTAAAAATACCAAATCGGATCACGGGTCGGGTCAGAGACATCTAGCAAACCAGGTCAAGGGTCAAAAAATATGTTCAGTTCATAAAGTGTAACACAAGCACATACTCGCCATGTTACATATTTGTTTATTATTTAGTGTAAATAAACATTGAAAATGAGAAATGACTATTGCTTTTAAATAGTAATTGCTGCTTTGAGAAACGGGAAATGAAACGACACAAAGGAAATGAGAAATAAATAAAATCTTTCTCTTATTCAAGGCAAAAAACCAAAATCAATTCGATATACGATTATTGAAAACAGATAAAATAATCTGAAATGATAGCCAAAGATGGCATGCCCTTTTTGTCTGCCGAAATAATGTTTTTTAAGAATTTCATTTTTTGCTTGATCTCAAAAACTGCTTCTTGAAAACTTTCTCTCAGGTACAAGATTTATTTTTGTCTCTTTTTTATTAAGTGCATGTAAATTAGAGAATGACCAAAATCGGTGTTCACACAAGTTTCACTATAGAACTTTTTGAATACAATAGAAATTATAGAACACTTAATTTGAAACAGTATTTCACCTCGAAAAGTTTTGCTTTCAACATGATATTGTTGAATAATTCTTCGTGAATTATGGAAATTGAACGATTTTTAAGCATACTTTTTCAGAAGGTGAAGGCTGAAAATTATTCAACAACCATTGTGTCATAATGCATTAAAGGGAAAAAGCACATTGCCATTTCATTTAACATTTTTCTCATCACAATTAACCAAAAGTGACCGAAGATTTACATTTGCCCAGTAAGTAATCACATGCAGGGCTGATTAATGCAAAAATTGCCGTAGAAAACAGGATATTATCGATCATAGCTCGCCCAAAAAACCATCGGCCGATATTTAAAAAAGTCAATGATCAGCTGATGCCAATACATCGATCATTCCCTACCTTCATTGGAAAACTAACGAGAAAATGTTATTCTTGAAATATATGTAATAATAATAATAATAATAATAATAATAATATTTATTGGATAGTCGATTGTAAAAAGAATACAAAAAAACGATTAGCAAAGAACAGTTAATAGAGAAAAAAATGTAATACGGATAATAAAGTGTAATAATCCACTATACAGGCGACTGAAGGCAAAAAAAACGCGCTGACACAGACGCCTAATTAATTACCCAATAAAGTTTGTTTGTCTACATTTTTCAGACGATGCATGAGGGATGTTACATTAGATGACGTGATAACAGACTGAGGAAGCTTGTTCCAAATTTGTATAACCCGAAGCGTAAAAAAATTTTTACGAATATCTGTTTTACATTTTGGAATGGGAAGTTTATATTCGTGAGGATGCCTTGTTTTGATAACATTTGAGAAAGAAAATAATGTTTTGGTTGGCATATCTATGAAACCATGAATAATTTTGTACACATGGCATAAATCAAATTAAATTCGGCAGTATTCTAATGATTCAAGATTTAAAAATTGAAGTCTATCATCATAGTTCATATCCTTGGGAAAATCCAAAAGTTTCTTTGTGGAATATTTCTGTACTTTTTAGACGTTCTTCATGTCTAAAAAATCATAATGACTAAATTAAGTTCATGTGGAACAAAATTTTAGCTGTTTTTTCTTCTAACAGTGAAAATGATCAACTGAATTTTTTGACCTGCGGGTTTTTGACACGCGTGACCTTCAAGGCACAGAGTTATCCTGGATAACGGCTAAGGTCAAGTCTTTTTTCATCCTTCGGGTCAGAAAACATTGTGTAGGATCGAGTAGCATGGCTGGTCAAAAACTCCGATATATCTCTAATCCCTAGATTTATTTGTAGAATTTCATTTTTTGTTGTAAAGTTTTTGCAATGTCTATTCGAAAAAAATTATCAGATGATGAAAAATTTAAACGTATTGAGTTTGTTCGTAAAAAAGAATTCCTGTTTAACGTTTGATCCCCTGATAACAAGGTTACAAGAACGTTAGAAAAAACGCCATGTTTTCAAGGTACTTATTTTATGGTTCGTACATGGAAAGAAATAAGTATGCATTTTAGGAGGAAAATTTGCTCGCGAAGTATGAACCAACTCCGAGCACGTTTGGCGAGCAGGGTGCTCGCCGAGCATCCCCGAGCATGCTTGGCGAACATGCTCGGGGTAAATTTGTTCGCCGAGCAGAAGTATGAATCGGGCTTTAGTTAACCGACAAGTTCAGTGGTTAGTTTGACAGAAAAACTTTTAAGAATCACTAAAGTCGCGTTCTGTTTGGGTAAAAGTTTACATGTTTTGATTGTATTTGGAACTGAGCTTTAACTTCAATATAGGTTTTTCGATTGATTTTTTTAGAAAACGTACAATTATATTTTTGCTACTCACTATTACTGATTAGCGTTAACTTTAGCATATGTCAAAATAGCTGTTTTCAAATTATCTAAGTAGTGTCTAACAGATTAGAGCCGAAGCTGATTCAGATTCGAGCCACAGTTTTTCAGTGAGCAGAAATGACAGATATTGACGAAGTTATTTGATTTTTCACCACAATTTTGTGATATCTTTTATCTAACTTTCCGCTCGAACCTTTCTAAAATATTTCTCCCTTTCAGTCATTAGCACACGTGCTAACGCCATTAGCAACATACTAGAAAAACCCTGATACACGGTAACAGTAAGCACATGGTTTGGTATTTGCATTTCACTGAAACGTGATATCGTGCTCTGCTCTGTAAAGAAAACTACGACAGTATTGGAGAAATATGTGCCCTTTTGCTTCACTATCCTTGAGAGCAGAAAATTGTTCCATGCAAGGAACTCTCCAGAACAACGAAGAGCGTCTACTGCAAAAATGCATTAGACTTCAACAACAGCGTCCTCTATCACCTGAATACTAGAACAAATTTGCAAGCGTTTTTGGTAATATTGGAATATTTTCTTCCATTTCATTCTAAAGCAAGAGGGAAGATAGAAAAGTTTCGCGAACTTATGTGAAAACGACATTGTACACGACAAAACAGTTCCTCCCAAGTCATTTTCGTCCCCTAATCATGGTTCATTCGATGATTTTGTTAAACCGTACATTTTTTTAGGGAAGATTACAAAATTTTTTAAAATAGATGAAACTCGGCCTGGCGAGGTCACGTAGCTTCTGAATTTCATGTTAGGAGGTTCAGAATGGCGCGCTTAAAAACCTCATGGTGGGGTCTGGAGCAAAGTTGCAGAATAAATCGACTTTTAGCTATACTTTAGGCTCGAAAAATCTCCGTAAATAGATAATTAATTTAGACTACTCCTGATCAAAATGTATTTTTGAATTGGTACTAAACTATGAATAAAACTTGGGCAGCCACAGCCCCGAAGGCATCGTAACTACATATTAGTGACCAATCAATTACACAAATTTTCTTCATTATGATCGTATCTATGCATGATTTCTGAATTCGAAACTATTCAAATCTGTTCATGTTCACATACCACGCATTCAGACACATTCAATAGCCTCAAGTCGCCATAAAAGATCAAAGTTATTGATAGACCTTCTGCTATGTCTTCGAACATAATCTAGCAATTGCTTTCTCTGCCCTTCGAACCTTGATGTTTTTTTGCGAATGGACAGCGGTCAACATTCAACAGCTGTCCACTCGAGAATTCAACAAACCATGCTGTTGTAGCAATGACTGAAATGTGGGACCAATTTTTTCGTTGTGGCGTATGAAGACGCGTATGTTGCCCTAAACTTTCCTCGAATTGGATTCAATTCGATTTACATTCTTGCCATAGTTCGCCAAAAAGTTTGGCTATGGCTCATCTGTGAAATATGACGTTTCAAGTGTCCTTACTCAAGTAGGGTAAATTGCATTGCAATGCATTGTATTATAAAGATGAATATATAATTTCTAGTTGAAAACAGTCAACTGCAAGACGAAAAGAAAGTCAAAAGCAGCATCTGTTCAAGGCATGGCTTGAAACCTGTTTCTCCCACAATTGTCGATTTCCCGGTGGAAATCTGCATATTTTAAGGAGATATATTGATAAGTTTGGAGCAACCAAGTGACTGGAGGAAATCCACATCATCGGTTTACTTCTGAAGTGTAACATGAATTTTGTATTACATAGTTGTATGCAAATAGGTTTACCTGATCTTCATCTAACTGTTCAGAAGACGTTGGTAAATCTTTTGCCCATTTCTCCTCCTTAATACCGATTTTCTCTGATTTCATTGTAGCATTTGGCGTCTTTTTAGTACCAAAGCTTCGACGGAGGATACCGATCTTCAAGGGTCGTTTATGCTCCTGGTACATAGGTCCGTCTTCAGGATGTAAACCAGCTTCATCCATTGTTGCTATAAGCCTGTATAAACGAAAAAATTCCAGAGCAACACGGGTAATGGAAAATAAAGTATGCGGATTCTCCGCAACCCAGCATGGATGTACGATTAGACTTAAATACTCATGCGAAACGTGTTACTGGCATTCCACGCTCCAGATGGCTGAAAATTCGTCATTTTACTGTAACACGAATAAAGCAACTTTCCTCTGCAGCAGAGATTTGCCAAACACGAAGGAAATCAGATGTTTCTTTCGCTTTCACTACTATGGTCATCCATCAATGTTTCGGCGGAACGAACATCCAATGGTGAACTTGTGTCCTGGTAATCGCACCGCTTTAACGCCTTTCGCTATGTAAATATATCAGTATTCAAGAAATAACGAGCCTATGAGCAAAAGTCGGAGACTTGGCACACTTTTTATTAACTCCATCAATAGTGACGCGCACAGTAGTCAAAATACAATACAATTTAGTTATTTTTTGATGAAAAACAGTCGCAATAGTAAAACAGCTCGGATACGGTTCATGTATGATACGATGTGTTTGTGTGTGTGCGATCACGTGGTCAAACATGGTAATCCAGCTTAATCAGGTTCGCGGCTTATTACATCGTATTTTTCTTCCTCGCGAGAGGAAAATGGATAATTATACATAGTTATGAGTAAAAACTGTGTCGAAAAGCGACAAAGTCGGACAAGCGGTACCAATCGAAGATCAAGAAATAAATGTGCAAGTTTTTTAATATCACTTAATGTGTTGTGTTACTGTGATTTCGGTCACACGTACTCTTCTATTGCACGCCAAAAAATGATCAACTTTTGCGCGCGGTCATGCATTGAATAAAGAAGCCTTTACATGTAAGCTATCGTGGGAAAAAGCGCACTACGGAAATACAGAACGGAGAAAACTGAAAATTTCTGTTAAAAAGAAATAAAAATAAGTATTTTCATGTAAAAAGCTAACTTTCCTACGATTTTCAAATTTGTATTTATTTAGCTGCAGAGTTACGCGGTGGGGAATAGCGTATTTGTTGATCTGGAGTCGACGCGCTTGAAGCCGAATTGACGTTACCACCGCCGTTCATCGACATGTACGGATGATAGGTCATGCCACAATCTTCGAACATGAAGCCATTAGTAGTGTTCCTGCAAAAGGAAGAAAATAAAGTCACATATCGATTTCTAGGCATTTGAAATGTTCTTCGCTGACCAAAAACCTGATTCAAAAATTTTTTTTCGATCACCTCTTCCTTCTTTTTAAATGTGAACAGTTGTGGTACATGTTTTATATCCCCATTTGAACATGATTTCAGAAGGATATTTGACAGGTGGATGCAAATCTTTGTGCATATCATTTAACGTTGATTATTCAATGTCGGCATCTTCCTATAACAACTCTTTATTTATTTATGTTACCATCTTTCGTTTATTTTCTATGGTATTAAATTAATTTTCGTATTTACTAGGTTTTACTTACCTTATCTTAAAATTCGTAAAATCATATGAAAAGACATGAAAAAATATTGGCCTTGCATTCCTGCTATATAAAGTCGATTGATATCTTCAATATTACATAGAATTTGAGGCCTTTCAATGCAGTAAATCATCTTACATATTATATGGAGAAGTATAAAGCTGTTGGGACAAAACATCGTAAGCGGGCTGATGATCCATGTTGACTACTGGCGTAACAGATGCGGGTGGAGTCAACTGTTGCTGCTGTTGGGAATTTGCCGGTTGCTGGCCGTTGAATAATAAAGCGTTGTTGGCCGAAGTTAATTGATTCAAGCGCATACACATTTCTTCCAACTCCTGTTCTTTGGCTTTTTTCTGAGCTAAAATTGGACGAATGTATTTACTATATGGCATTCGAATTTCGTCGAATGCATAGAATGTCTGAAGAAATTTTTCTGATGTGAATGCTGACATAACGTTCAAAATCCAAATGATACTTTACCGAAATCAAAACTTGAAGCCAGTTTGAAAAAATACACAAACAGAAAAGTCAAGAATTATGTAGCAATTTTACGTGACCAAAAATGATGGATTTTTGATATTTCGAAAATCAAGTGCCAGTATGTCCTCAAAATTCACGATGTTTTTCCAACAAAATTCAAAAGGGGTGTGACATAATAATTGACATAATTATTTTATCACTACAAAAAATTGAAAAATAGTAATTTTCAAGTGGTTTTGGCAGGAGTACAAATGAATAGCTTCGTGATTCAAAACTCACCAAAGAAAAATTATAACTCATTTGTTTTGGAAGAATTTTGATACAATGAGTAAATTACAAAGGATATTGTAATGTCTGAAATTAGTCCAACGATTTACCTGTCGTAATTTCGAGTTGACGTTTAGCGTCTCCCAACGCCGAAAAAAGATCCAATTTGATACGGGTTTCAGCCGACAAGGACAATTCCAAATGTTGTTTCTTCTCTTGTAAAGCATTCAAAGCGGTCATCATAACTTCGACATTGTTTGATTCTTTGTACTGACGTAAAACAGCCACTTCTTGCTCTAACTGAGAAATCTGCTCCTCTCGTAGTTGCAAATCGCGTCGAATTAGTTTCACTTGATTTTCCATTTCACGACGGCGTTGTTTACATGTTTCGGTACATTCATTCCTAAAATGATAAAAATTCAAAAATAGATCCCCCAGTTAAAAATGAAAATTTGGAGAAGACGGAACGTTTCCTTTTCAAGATTAACACTGCTACACTACGATGCAAAATGATCATTTCCGAAAATTTTCAAAGAAGCAAAAAATGTTGTTTTCGAAGGCAATGGTATAGAAGAAAGGGGCACTTTTTTCAAAATGCATGTTACTTTCACATCATCGGAGAAATGCGGAAATCGCAAATCGTACAGACAGCAGCAAGGATAATATGCAGAGATCGTTCGCTTACTTAGCTGCATTAACATTAGCGGTGATTGATTTACTGGCTGCTTGACTGACCGCTTCTTCCAACTTCTTCTGCTGTAGTTTTTTTTCCGTTTTTAATTGTTGCTCTAGTAGATTTTTCAGCTTTTGTTCTTCGCAAACCCGTTTCTCTAACGTGGAAACGTTTTCTTTGTCTTGCTGGCGAGCTTTCATCAAATTTTGAAATCTTAAAAGATTGAATTGCTAACGCAAATTCAGACATTTTTTATCGTCAAAACGTTTCTAGGCAACACCGATAGATCAGGAACCAGAAAACGTTTAAACATTTGACTCCCTGACAGAGCAAGAAACACTATTAACATCTAATAAAACTTACTTTGTTTGTAGTAGTTCGTATTGCTGTTTAGTCTGTTGTAATTCGCTTCGAGAAGCTTTATCAGTGTTCGATAAGTCGTTTACTTGTCTTCTTAATTCCTGTTCACGACTTTTCGTCTGACGCAATTCGTTGCGCAGTTTCTCCAAATCGGATTCCAAACTATCATTTAAAAATATTGTAGTTTCAACAGCGGTTAATCTTATTCCAACGAAGTTTACGATCATAGGGTTGCCAAAAATTTGAGAGGAGAGGGTCAATGAAGGAGGGGAACGTAGTAGCCAACTTTCTGAAGTTAAGGGGGAGGATCTCAGCCAGTGCTCAAAAATTTCGTTTTTTGATCAAAAATGGACAAATCCCGCCCCTGATCAATGAATTTTTAATTTAAAAACGATACTGAGCATCATTTCGGCGCAAAGTACCGGAAAATTTTCGCTTTTTAACTGATTTTTGCTCAAAAAAAGTAATTTCCGATCAAAAATAGGCATTTTTCGTCGATATCCGGCCGGCTGGAGGGGGTAACTGTCGACACCTAGAAGTTTTGGGAGGGAGTCGTCGACAACTGCCTATACAAATGAAAATTTTGGGGGAGGAAACCTTCTCTCCCAATCCCCCAACTACAGGTATGAAATAGTTATGAAGCAGAATTTCGATATGAATTGAATGTATGAATAAAGTATCAAATTTTCAGCATGCCATTTAATTAGAAGTAGTAGAAGTTATTATGAAGATGAAAACATCGAATCATAAGCAGACTGTTTAGTAATGATGTTTTCGGATATACGGATATGAAAAAATATCCGGATTTCTGGACATCCGAACATTCCATGGAAAACCTTTAACACAAACGACGAATAAAAATAGGAAATTCAGAACACTTACTAGATTCGTTGAACAGGCGATTAGTGAAATCAAATTAAACTAATTTTCAGATGACATAAGTGCGAAGTGATCAACTAAGAAATTTGAGAGCAAATGATAAACATGTGATGCTTTTATTGACGAGCTTGCAGTTTTTCTGTCTTTATTTTCGGTTAATGCTCTCCTGTGGTTGACATTTTCTGGTTTTCAGTTTTTTATAGCGATTTTCTTCAACTGACTGCACAGTAAAATTCTTAGGTGAAATGAATTACTCAGAGAATTGATTCTATTAAATTTTTTTGAATGTCTGTCTTCGCGGACTCCTAGCAATTTGTCCAATCCCACTCGAAAAACAGTCTGCTGTGTAGGTAATAAATTTTCAGCACATTCAGTTCAAAATGTAAATAATTTCCTCTTATGTTGTCTCATATAATTCTTAAATTGTACTTGAAATTTGTCAATAAGAAACTGAGATAAACTAAAGGAGCAGTGATTTCAAGTTTACCCATATCTATAATCTACACTGTTTACCTCAGCAGATTTTTGTAAAGTTTAAGTAACTGCATACTCCTCCTTTTATGATCATTTTTCATCAATCTAACTACGAAATGTACTTTGAAATTCATAAATTGATTTTTCTACCATCGCATGGGCGCCAAAGTAAAATACAAGGCGCTAAGTTACGATGGACGCCATGTTGTGGTACAATCGACTAGACGTGCCAAGCATAGTTCCGATTTTTCTTCATTTACACTTGTATTTTTTAGCTTTTTTTAGCTTAGAGCTTTTTCCACAAATGTGGAAGAAAAAGTCGGCCGTCAAGAACAACAAGGTGTTTTCTGGCGCGTTTTAGAAAGTCAAAATGTATTAATGTTAAAGCGCTTTAGACATAGTTATTATTAATTTGAAGTGTGTTCGAGCGCTGTTCTCAGGAATTCAAGTGCTGTTTCTCAATCACTAACACAATTACAATCAATAATGTTCATAAAAAATTGATATTCAATGTTTATTTTTGATTCTAAACTTTCTGATGATTTACTCTTATTTTTTCTCACTTGATAGTTGTTAAAATAAGGAAATTTAAAATAGGAAAATTTTTAACAATCTATCATCATCAGTGATGCCATCAAAAAAAGATTTTAGAAACTTATTTTTCATACAATTTAAAAACTGTTAACACAAGTGAATTTTGTCACATATATGTGACCAGATATCCGGATATGTGCTCTTTCCAAAACTCCGGATACCCGGATGTCGAAAAATATCCGAGGAACATCAGTAGTACTCAGCGGTTTTTCAAAATGAAATTCCCTGACTTTTACAGGTATTCCAGGTTATTTCTCCAGAATATTATAGATTTCTTTGAAGCTCAAATCGTGTGCTGTTTTCAATCAGCTAGATAGTGCTGCCAACAAACTATAAAATCAAAAATATTAGCTAGAAATCAACCACTTTTCATAAATTTGGTCAAAACAACAAAAAATCAAATCAGTTTTGGACTGAAAAAACAACTAAAATTCAGAAATCAAGCAACCAATCAAAAACCGGGACTTCTGTCATTGCCCAATGCTGACCAGGAGCTGTAAACATATAACCTTATAAAACGGACATGATAATAAATTCTATTAAATCGATTTTAAAATATTTTTATAACATTTTTTCGATTTTCCGATTTGAAAGCCCAACAATATTTTTTCTAAAAATGAACTTTATTTAGTATCACAAACCTAATCATTCGACCATTTCAACTGCTACATTTTTTGTCTTCGTAGCTGCTTATTTTTCTTTAAGTAATCTTTAATTCTTTAATAGCCTTTTTGTGCCGATCCAAAATAATACCGATTGTTTTGAAGCACGTCTCTGTTAAAAAAGCTAATAAAGCTGCTGTTTGAGTGCAAATTAAAGTAATGAACATACCTGTAATTGGGGTGGGGGGGGGGGGTTTGGGGGGACCCCCCTCCCAACTTGGCCAACCATATACCCAACCCCCCCCCCAGTTCGGAAAAATTAGAAAAAATTGGCAAAAAAGAGTATGTTTTCGGCCTTTTTTGGAAAAATTTCGACTTTTTTCGACCCCCTACCCCAAAATTTCGGATTTACCCCCCCCCCCAACTCGTCGGACCTCTTACAGGTATGGTAATGAATACTTATTGTATTGACATAAGCGTCTTAAATGGTGTATTCATAACTGTATCTCGAGAAGGGTTTTAGGACCTATTTTATTATTACTCTACACAAATGGCATTTCTTATTTATTGAAAGAATGAATCAAAATTAATGCCAGAATGCTTATCTTAGCTTAATGATGTTAAAATCTGTACAGACGAATAATTTAAAGTAATTTACATTATGTACTCCGATATTCCAAAGTTTTGTTAGTAAGGATGTTTTCCTACTAAGCTGAAGCACGTAAAGTTCATTGAGACCTTCACTTGATTACGCTGCAACTTTAGGAGCATCTCACAAACTATCTAAAATCAAAACGGTTAAAATAGTACCAAAATATGTCTCAAAGCGACTCATTAACTAACCCACATTATTGTTACCCTGAAAGACTCACAGTTCTGAAACTAGATACCTTTGAAAAAGGAGATTCCTAAACCATATTGTCATGTTATGTAAAATATTTTCTTAAAAAACTGATTTGAAGTTAGAATTTTCTGCGCCATCATGCAGTCGACCACCAGATCAACTCGGAAGAGAAACAAAGAAACAAAGAAGAGAAACATAACAACTCGGAGGAGAAAGTGACATCCAAATATTCTGTTTTATAAGCAGAACAGACAGCATTTGTAACAAACACTCTCAGCATATATTTTTCGTCGGTGATAATGGGGGTATTTAGAGCTATATCAGAAAAACTAGATTTTGGACAAATATAAACTCACTAGCCTTTTTGACCATGCACCACAAAATAGGAAATCCTGATATGAAATTATAGTTTCTGATTCATTCGTAAACCGCTCACTATTGGCTTTTTTCATGCCTATTACTAATGCTTTTTTGTTTTCCATTTTGTAATGCTGTAGTCATTAATATTATTATTCTTATTCTTGAACGCATTTTGCAGTGCACTGTTACTACTCACATGAACAAAAACCAAAGATGAAATTTTCTGAAATTCGTTCTAATTTCGTCATGCACAAAGAAATTAATGTTGAACAAAGCACCTATCAACAGTAGTATGCTTAAGCTGTTCTTCGATCAGAACTGCATTACTAGGTTTCAGCATCTGGACATTGTAATTAAAAGTACGATTTCAAAACGTTTCTTAACGTTATATCAATCATCAAGTAGGCAATCGTAACATCAGCAGAAAAGTTGAAACCTTAAATATTCTTCAAAAATGTTAAATATTAATAGTTAGAGACGAAATAGAACTACAGATGCACTAGAGCAATTAAATGTCGATTCAGTAATGGTTACTAAACTTCAGAAGAATCACACTTTGGTCAAGCCCAGACAAATAATGATACTAATGCTTAAAACCGGCGCGGAACCGGCCAAAAAATTCTGAGGGTTTGAGCTTGTAAAACGCAAATTCGGCTCATTAGGCATAAAAAATAACTAGCAGTCATCCCATCTATGCAAAATTGTGCGGACGGAAGGACGCCAACATCGGAAGAAAGTTTGATAGTGATTCATTCTTCTTTCATACATACATGCACATAGGGGGAGGTAAGGGGTAAACCGACTTACCTGAATCCCTGGCCACCCCCTCTGCCCCAAAAAATTGTCAAACACCCCTCTGAACTTTTTCCAAGACAACTTTTTTGATGATTTTTGTGCATATTTTGTATGAAAAATAAGCTTGCAGAACTTTTTTTTTGTTTTCTGCTCACCCACCCCCTATCCCCCTGGATAAAAAGTCAAAGGACCCTTACTCTGGAAAATTCTCGCCATGCATGCATCCTTTCATACATTGGGTTCTTTTGTGTGCACGTCCGCCCGTTCGTTCATTGTTATTGTGGTGACTTTGCCAGTAAAACGGGGATGCCGCATATTATTTACATATTATTATTTTATTTATCGCTTGCCTCGTGTGTGGATGTGGGAGCCGACTTTTAAAAGGAATAAGACTCTCATCTGATTCTAATTAAATCAGTTCATTCTTACATTATGCATTTGATTAGTTGACCGATAAGTAAATATTCAGTAGTTAGTTTGACGGTAATACATTTAGGAATCGCTAAATTCGCATCCTGTTTCGATAAACGTACACATCTTTTCATTGTATATGGAGACTGGAACAATTTGTGAAAACGACAATTTTTGATTTTTCACCACAATTTTGTGATATTCTTAACTTTCTTCTCGAATTTTTTTCGAAAATTTATCCTTTTCAGTTATTAGCACTGTGCTAAAAAGCCTGCTATATACGTTACATCAAATTTGGCATACTAAACCAATTTTAAAGAAAGTGAGAATCCTACTTAAAAGCGTTGTGTAAACGACTTTAACAGTGAGTCTGTCTTCGATTAAGAAGCATAAAAAATATTATATAAAGTTTTGTTTACTTTGAAATGCAAAAAGTAACTTTTCCTGAAAAATCGCAAAGTTTCTAGAAGACAGTTTTTACCAGTGCTGTCGGATCCAACGATTCCAGAGTAAAATACGGACCGAACAAATACAGGATCTGGATTCAACTCCAATATGTGGCTGGATCTTCGGAAATTCAAGAGAGACGCAGCAAAAGCAGGTCAATTTTTTAAATCTATCCACTGAAAAGCTTTTTCACTTCTCACTAAAAACGAGAAGAAAAAACATAAAAAGCTATACTTTTCCTACAGTACTTCCTGAGATACTGCAGTTTAAAAAAGTAACATATCGAATATACGAAGGTGAAAATAACACGGATATCCTGATATGGAAATTTTTCCAGCGTACATCACTAATAGTGACTGAAGGTGATGTTTATAGACTGCTGAAGAACTGTTGCACTGTGTCAGCCTTTACCAATAGGAAGTTCGTTTGAGTGACCTACAGTAATTGATTGGGTACAACACAATAGACCTCTTTAGTTATATTGCTGACGTCTTAAGACCTAAGCAGTGACCCAAACACAATTCAGGTTTTCCAGGCCCAACCTGAAAATCCTACTAATACGATGTATAGGGTCATCTTTTTCGGCAAGGCTGAACGGGAGTCTCGGAGGGAATGGAAGCATAAAAGTTTTCTGATGAGTGATGACAGAATGAGGGAAAGTTATAGACACAAAAGTATCAATGGTTCGATGGCCTGGAAGGCTTTGTGGACTGAACGACAGAATTGGCTGAACGGACTAAACGGATGAAACAAATTTTTTCCAACACTTGGACTGGGCTGTATGGACTGAACGGCTTCGTGGACTGAACGGATGGAACGAAATTACCAAGTTCAACGGCTTACTGGCGGGATGACCTGAACGTTCCCTCCATAATATTCCCTTATGACTGGCTGGACTCAACAAAAACGACACACATCTTTTTCTTCAATTCGCATACTGATTTTCGTTTTTTTGTTTTGTATTATATTTTAATGCTTTGCATCAAATATTTATGAAATTTCGTCACGCTTTTTCTTATTTTTTTATCAAATACATTTCGTGATCTATTTGCAATTCTATCATTTCTTTCGGTTTTATGTAAAATGCCCCAATTATTTTTTTCTAATTTCAGATTAATGTTTGTCTGCTTGATTTATGCATGTTTAGTCTTTTCCACTGTTTTTTACTTCTTTTTCTTTGAACACGATGTAGACTCATTTCTTTGATTCACTTCAACTACAAGAAACAAATAATTTTAACCAAGATAGTTTCTTCCAAAAATCGTTCTAATCTCTTATATCATTAAAAAATTACGAGTGATCAGACAAGTTGATTGTTTTCTTTACTAACCTGATCAAATTGTTAAAATTTTTCTAGTACTTCCAACAGGCACTTTCATATATGGTTATGGACTTTCATGAGACCTGCATTGATCGAGATTTAAAAATACTGAGTATTCAGTACTTACTGTAGCCATGTTAATTTTGACTCTCATACAGAATGTTTTTCATGCCAAATCATATGGAAAACGAGCACATTCATCAAGGTTAAAAAAACGTGAACATGCAGTGTTTAATATAGCTGAATGATTTTGAACTTTCACATTAATATATCAAAAGATATTTTCAATTTGTTGTATGTTATCTGACGGTGTGAAATTACTCAGGAAGGTATCATAATCCTCTCGTGGAATCCTTGTAAATGGAAGAATAATGACAGAAATTTGTCTGACTTGTTAATCATTCACGCGATGACTCTGGATGTTTTTGCTCCATAATTTCTTACTCATGATTTATTCCTTACCTGATTGTATCACATGCTATCCTGCTTACTATACTCCACTTATTCTGAAATAATTAATGCATATCAAATTAAGTTCAACAGGAAAAAATCAGTAAGCTTATTACTTTAGTCATTAAAGAAAATTTTTATGTGTTAGAATGATCAGACAAGTTGATTATTTTCTTTAACGAACTGATAGATGGATGAAATTTCTCCAGTACTGCCGTCCTCAGTCTGCTGGAAAGTTGGGTTTTTTTCTCTACCAATCTTTTGACACATAAAAATTGCACGAAAAATGTGAAACACAAAATTATGTATGATATGCTTTCTTAACAAATTATAGAAGATCTCCAGCGAGCAACCTGCATATTGATTGAGGTTTGAAAATACTGTACTCACGATATTTACCACAGTTGTGTGAATTTTAAATTTCTTTCAGAATGTTTGATCAACATTCAACAGATGACAATTTGTTGTACGTAATGAGGTCGACTTTCTCAGAAATGTGTCGTAAGAGTTACTTTTCTTATACAATGCTTGCAAATGGAAGATCTGAACTGAATTGAAAAATCTTTACACCAGGACCAGGAATTTTTTTATTCAAAAATTTCTGACGTGCTGCTTAATCTCATCAGTTTGCAGTAACACATGACATGTACTATGTGGGACGATTCTGTGAGATCCTGTCATTTCACCAGTCAGAATTTCTAGTTTGTTTAGAAGTTAATGTTGTCAAAAACTGCGAAATTTCCGGAATGTTTCGAAAAATTTTTTGAATTTTTAGTCGTAAAATATGAAATTTCTCAATGTTTTATTCGTAAAATTTGAGATTTTTGAATCTTTTCCGATAAAATTTCGAATTTTTGGTCGAAAAATATAAAGTATTCAACATTATCCTGCAAGATTTTCAAAAATGTTGGTCGAAAAACGAAGAATTTTAGATATTTTGATAAAAAAAATCTGAAGTTCCGAGATTTTTCACCAAATTTTCGTATTTCGGTTGATAAATATGAGATTTTTTTAATTTTTCATGGAAAATTTGGAGTTTTTTTATTCTTGAAATTCTTCTCCAATGTTTTCGGATTTATAGTTCAAAAATTTGAAAGTTAATGTTAGTTGAGAGGTGTGTCTCCAACATACATGTATTTAGGGGGGAGTGCTATGGGAACCCCCCCCCCCAGAAATCGTCGGCCATATGGCTAGCCATTGCGCAACAGCCCGCAGGATTTTCCAATCCTATGGCTAGCCCCCATACTTTCGGTCGGAAAAATACTGAAAAATGTTAATTTTTTGATGAAAAATGTCAATTTTTTGATGAAAAATGTCAATTTTTGAACAAAAAATGGTCGAAAATGTAAATTTTCTGGGCGCTTCGCGCCACGAATACATTTTTTCGGTCTTTTAGAACAAAATTAATATTTTTTGAACAATTTTTCGGACTTTTTTTGGGGAAAAATCGATTTTTTCCCTTGAGAGATCGCTCCCCCCAAAATTTTGGGAATTACTGACCCCCGGCCCAAAAAAGTCGTCCAACCCCCCCAGACCTCGGAGCTCCGTTACATGTATGGTCCCCAATACAGAGAAACTCAAAACGGCGTTTCTCAAAACAGCGATTCTCATTACAGCGAAGTCTGTTTGTGTTGGTTATGTATTCACAGCTACACATAACCTTTTTTCATAGAGAAACGCTCGTTCAGTCCAAAAGGCCCGTTTAGTCCTCTTAGCGTGCTGAAAAATTAGTCCGTTCAGATCATTTCCTCGGAGTACTAGTAGGATTAACGGGTTGGTCCGTTTCTCAGGTATAACTTTTTTCCCTGACCCTGCACAAGGCTGTGCAGCAGCAAAAAACGGACCGACAGGACACTTGCATTGTTATGCTAATTTTATTAACAATATTGCGTTTTCCATTAATAAAATATTGAGGGCTTTATGTTAAAGTTTTTCGTTTTTTAATTAATCAGCTTTATACGCTTTATAAATTCGATGTGATTCTTGGTTACTAGTGAAGACATAATAGTCATCTGTTCAGTAAGTAAACAATTGAAAAATTGTGGTTACATTGATGAAACTAATGCTGTTACAAGTTTTTGATAGCTGGAAAAACTAATTCTATGAATGGTTTTCTAATTTTCTAATTTTGGTTGTCTGCATAAATGTATCAAAAATTGTTGATTTCTAGTTGAATATTTTTGTAAATTATTGGCGGCACTATCTAGCGAATTGTAAACATCAGAACAGCACCCTGGTTAGGATGAACAGTTCACTAAAATAACTTTGACGGATTGACTGGTGCGAATTTTTCAAAGTTTAATGCTGAATGATGATCTCAGCAGAATCGAAATTTTTTTTCTTTTTTCTGCAATCCAACTTGAAAGAATTGACACCTTATTAAAAAGAATTATTGGCGATGATTAAAATCGTGATCGAGATAAAGTGACAATTTCATGATTGCACCAATTTTCCTTTAACACCAGATTGTCAAACAAAGTCAGTTACAACTACTACTGGATCGACAGGCTAAAAAACAAGTTTCCAACTTACTGTGCGTGGAGATCTTTTTCTTGTACTTTATTTTGTTGCTGAGATACGTTTCCATCATGCGCTATGCTCGTAAAATTGATACCGCTACGTTTACGATGTTTCTGTGCCATCGATTTACGTTGTGTTCTTGGCGGCAGCGACGCAGCTTGCATCGCCACCGTCACAACAACGTTGCTTTCGCTACTTTCTTTACTGATGCTGCTTTCGTCGTCCGAATCGTGAGCCGGAGCACCGGCCGCGGCTAACGCCTCCGCTTCCATCGCTACTGAATCGCACGATGTCGACCAAGATAAAGACGGCAAATAAAACGATGATGCAGGAGGGGCACCACCACACGTCGTTGAGGGCATATCATAAGAGGCTTCCACGTTCGACAGTACGACAGACGCGTCGGTGGCGCCCGAATCCGATTGGCCACCGATAGCCGAGATTAAACGATATAAAATAGCAAACAACCAACCGACAATGGGTAGACCGGAAAGTAAAGGTGACGATTGGTTGTCGTCCGAAGAGGCAGAGCTGAACTGGCGACCGGTACCAGTAGGAGCCGACCTCGACGATAATTGGTCGGACTGTTGTCTGAAAAAATTCGAGATTCTCTTTTTTTAAAAAGATTGCCAAAAGTGTTAAAACGCAGATTTAACTGAAGGTTGAGTTTTTGATGCGAAGCTCAGGAACTTCCACAAACAAGATTTAGTCTTCAGTGGAATCCTGTTTATATGTCGAAACAATAATAATGTGTCTAAATGGGTAACAAATATTGACTATGTTTTTATTTATTTCGGGGATAACAATTTCCAAATTCAAAAATCAACCTGCATCTAAGTCGATGGAATGCTTTCCTCATATTACAGAAAAATAATGAACAGCATTTTCAGCCGAGTATTTCTAATCAAAAATGAAGTATTAGCTGCTAGTTTATTAAATGACGTTACTATCCCATAAGCGTGTGTTTATTCGTTCACAACAGGTTGACTTTTCAGAAGAACTTTGAAGTCAAAATAAACGACTCAATGAGACTACCATTAAATGATGAATAAAGCGATAAAAATTTAATATATTTAATGAAACTGAATTTTTTCTTTACCTGAACGTCAAGCTGTTGGATCGTTTACGATGCGAAAGTAAAGAACCGTTTTCATTGGATTTCAGCGCCGTCGTATTATGCAGAGTAGCAGCAAAATTTTTACCACCGTAAAAATTATGATTACTATTAGTATGATGACCACCGTTGAAAGCATTATTATGGCATTCAGACACAGTAGTAAAACCGCCATTATGATTATTATTGGTCGCGAATTGATTTATATTGTTACCGCTAAAATTGTTCAAATTCTGATGATTTTTGGTCAATCGCGACGACGTTGCCACGTTGTTACTACCATTGTTGGAGCTATTATTTCCCGTATTTTGTTGTTGCTGCTGACCAGACGCGAATGAAGAGCTGAAAAAATTAGCAAAAAAGGGCGATGTACAAGGCGACGCGACGGCTGTCGTTGCGAACGACGCCGAAGCGTTATACAGAGCGGACGAAACGCTAGGGCATCGCGTTAAATCGCTTGAGATTACGTCCTCCGACGTTAAGCCTGACGTTATATCTGAAACAGTTAAATGTAAAATTTCAGGATCCTCAAAAACAACGAACGAATTGGAGAGGGCAAAAATAAAAATTTAAAATTGTAAAAGTAAACAAAATAAGGCAAAACGATAATTTAATTTTCGATTCTAGCATCGTATCTCAAATTAGTCATCAATGTCCCAAGAACAACGAGTGCGAAAATTAATTAGCAGAAGCTTAAAATATTTTTCGCACACGTTCCAGCAATGCTTACACTATTAGTCGGGGATAGCTCAAAAACCGCTCATTCAACCGAGAAATCTCTAATGAACCAATCAATTATGGTATAAGTTTTGCATAATTTATTATCGAAAAATCTCATCAAAAAAACTACAGGTAATTTATTTCGTAGAAGACATTAATTAACATATCTGCACAGACAAGCCTTCTAAAATATCAAATGGGTAAATACTGAACGTGTACGAAAAGCTGTCAAGCTTTCCGAGAAATTCAGATAATTAGTGGGACTTTCCTATATTTTACGCCTAATGGTACAATTATCGATTTCTATATGTGGACAAATTGATTCTTTCAATTTTGCGATTCGATTCAGAAAAAAATTGTTTTAGCGTCAACAATGCGGGACTTGGGCTCAATTTTCCAAAACTTTTCAAATAATTTGTCAAACAAAAAATCTATGTGTGATCAATCTTCCCATGCGGTTATCAGAAAAAATGTCATAAGTCGAGTGAAGCAAAATTGTAATATCTTACATTTTTGTTGATCAAGATCTGACGTCCCGTCTATAACCCTGTGCTGCTGTTCAACCGGTAAAGCTTCGCGTAATAATTGCGCGTAAATTTCGTTCTCTTTGGCTACTTCTCTCTGTTTTCGCTGAAAAATATGAAACGAGTGAGCGGCATTTGGCGTGAGTTTGATAAAAGAGGAATCATTCTGAGTGGTGTTAATCGAGTGATCTAATATTCTCTTGAAAAAAATTAATAATCAAAGAGATCAGATAATCCAACATAAAAAAGCAAGAGGCAGAAAAAACTCGTAAATTGTTTACCCATCGTAATCTGTAACTGACGTATGTTTTTACACCGAAACCGAGAGTAACCACCGGATAACCGATGCTAGAATAAAATAAAAATAAGAACATGATGCGGCGACCCAAGATCCTGAAGAAGTTATTTCGGTAATTTTGGTAACCAACAAACCAACAAAAAAATGTTCAAAAACACTGAGGGCTAAAACAGGAATAACATAGAGTAAGAGAACAAATGCGTGATTTTCTCTCGAGAAAAAATGATTTCTGGAGAAATTCCAGCACACCATCGCATGAATGATGAGTGATAATGGCAGAAAACCAAAATTCTCAAAAAACATCACAAAATTAAAAAACTAGCACAATGTCGATAGGTTGTCGGCTCAATTATCTCCTCTATATAATTTTCAGGCAAAACTCACCAGTGCGCCGCGAACGGTCGACACAAGTCTAACGTAAAGGGTAATGATTTAAGTTCTTTTAATCGCACCGATGCTTCAACGTAGATGAACAGTAACCAAAGAGTAACAGTTGGGAGGCAGATACCTCGATCTGAAGATGAAGCAATAATAATGTAAACAAGAACTATGGACTAACTAAAGTACTATGAAACCTACAATCTAAATAATAGGCTCATTATACTGGTGTGGCGAGTGATTCCTATGATGTTCTACGTTCTTTCTTGCTCTGTGTTTTCGACCGGAAAATTGATAATTTCCTTGATTTCTAGCCTACTGAAGAATAGGACACAATTGAACTTCGGAACGTGCCCCGTACAATTCACCCACAGACTTCTACAGAATGATGAAGCTTCAAAGAGTTACTCCAGTAATTTGACTTATAACACAATTTTCTACCATGCATATTTTTCATTTTTTCGCATGCCCGTTTAGCATTGATTTTATTGCTTGATTTTGTATTCTAACAGATCAGAGTGCCCCATGGGGAGGGGTGTGAGGGGGGTATTACCCCCACCTAAGGTCCTTAAAATCGATCACTGGCTGCCTAATTTTCAGACAAAATGACGTATTTAGTCGACATTAGGCTATACTACCCCGCAAATTTTCAATTTTACTTCTACCTGAAAAATCTGACCTTGGGGACCTCTGTAACAGATGCTACATAAAAAAAGTATTGCAGCAGTTTTTTACATGACACTGAACACAAATTTAGGACATCCATATTTTTTCGCCAAAAATTAGACGCGTGTTTGCAAAGGACAGAAATCAGACCGAGTCATAGCTCGGCGAATTCAATTAAATGACATAACTTGCGTATAATTCATATAAGTTTTGAAATTTTATAATTGGATTCAATTTTCCTCTTAATCTACATGATTACGAGAATTGACGCATTTAGTTTTGGATATGTAGTTGCACTAGTAATCATGTCATCAGTATGCTATGTATTAGGCATTCAAGAGGTAGTGAATTTCGATTTATTCGAGTTCGGATAGTGCTACTTCATTTATTCGGCTTTGGGTATTGATGTTAAATTTACTCGGACTCGAGCAATGCAACAAGGGTAGGCGAGATGATATGAATTTAATTTCTGAACTTTCTAAAATGCTGGAAAATGAGTCTTCTTCTAGATTTAAATCTCCAACGGTTTGCATTTTTGCATGAATTTGGTCACATCAGGGGGCGGTGGAGGGGGGCCGCCCCCCTTGGCAATGAAAATTTTTTTACTGAAAACGTATATATATATATATACACACACACATACTGATTGCTAAAAATTCTTACACCCTATTTGCTGATAGACATATATACATCTGTATCAGACATGCACGGCAAGAATTTTCCAGTGGGAGGATCCATGGACCTTTTTCCAGGGCAAAAGTTCAGGGGGGGTGTTTGACGATTTTTTTTCGGTCAGGGTCTGAGGTATGGGTTTATCCCCCCCTATCCGCCCTATGTGCGCTTATGAGCGAAATGATAACGAATTTACAGAGTTGTGCAATATGATTTGCGGTCATCGAAATGTGGGAATGGCAATTGCTCAAACAATTGCACTATACAAATGATGTGAGAGACTTTTTCGATTCAGTCGAATTTATAGAACTGAACTGGCAGAACAGTGCTTTTCTCGTCTTTTTCTCCTAAAAATACGTACCATACATTTTTAAATATTCATTTACAAATGCAGTCAAATCTTACGATGAACTTAAATACAACAGTGATGCATACATATAACGGGGCCTCGAGGTCTGGGGGGGGGGGGGTCGGGCCACTTTTTTGGGGCTGGGGGTCAGTAATTCCCAAAATTTTGGGGGGAGGAGTCTCTAAGTAAAAAAAATTTGATTTTTTCAAGAAAAATCTGAAAAATAATTCAAAAAATAGTAATTTTTTTCTAAAAAGACCGAGAAAAATGTATTCGTGGCGCGAAGCACCGAGAAAATGGACGTTTTTGACAATTTTTTTTTCAAAAATTGACATTTTTCATCGAAAAATTAACATTTTTCAGTATTTTTCCGACCAAAAGTACGGCGTTCCTACGGCTACCATATGGCTAGCCATAGGATTGGAAAATCCTGGGGGGGGGCGGTCGCCCAATGGCTAGCAATATGGTCGACGATTTCTGGGAAGGGGGTTCCCATAGCACTTCCCCCCCCCAATTACATGTGTGCAGTGATGGTATGCCTACTGAGAAAATCGACGACATTGACATCTGCCGCTCGTATTCTTTCACTAACAAATATAGTGAAGATCATCCTCAAATATTGACCGAAGGATTCAAATAAATGATAAAAGACCATCAACTTCATGAACGGTTGGTCAAATGTATAATTTTAACTGTCTCGAAATTTTTTTGCATCTCGTTTCACCATACAGTACGATACTACATAAACGTATTGTTTTCTTTATGAAACACTTCAATTCACGAAAACACTAACGAAAATGTCAGCATAGTGAACAAGAGAGCTTTGGATGATATGTTGGTTATGTTTGAACTATAAAAAGCTTTGGAAAAACGATATAGTCATTTAGTTTATTTATTGCTAAATTTTGAAAATTTCCAAAGTTTGACGCTAAAATAAATTCGAATAGCACAACGCGGACAAAAGCCACGAGGGAGGATTTCTCAGCCGATATGTTGACACTCTCATTGAAAGGCAACTAGGAAGGATTGGGTAGCAAATCCGCTACCTACTGCACATCCACTGCAGCTTAGATGGACGTTTTTCATTCTTTACCTGTACTAATCCGGGTGATGAAAATATTGTTTTCGTTTTGTTTTTTTTTAATTTTTTCAAAGACTTTTTTCAATTATTCTATCATTTTGAGTTCAAAATTAAAAAAAAAACTATTGTTGAATATACCTCCCGAGTAGACCGAGGACCGATTATTTTCAGCAAACGTGGATCCATGGCGATTGTCCCATTTCTAATCTAAAGTTCTTGGGCCCTGAGCCAAGAACAACAAATCACTGCATCTCATCGGGGTACGTCGTGACACTCATTTGACAGAGTACAATTTCTTGCATTTAGTTCTGAAAATACGGGGGAAATTGAAAATTTTGATGCACATGGTTGCAACCGCATATTTCCCAATTTTTTACGAATGGAATTTTGAATTTTCACGATACATGCGCCATGTAATTGATAAAAAATTAATTGAGCCAGATAATTTGTAAATGCATACTGTATATTCTTCCATAATGAAATCCTGTCTAGGTTATTCAACGGAAAAAGTAAACGTAACGTGTTACTTATATACCTCAGCGGAAAGTAGCGGATGTGCTCTAGGTAGCGGTTGTGCACTAGGTAGCGGATGTGCACTAGTTAGCGGATCTGGCACCGACCCATAAGCAAGTAGTAGTATATTTAAGAAGTTTTCAAGCTTGAAATATTATATGAACTTCGCATCAAAGTGAACGATACTCTTCAGGCATTAAAATAATTGAGAAAAACGTAAACATTTGGTATGAAAAAAACGCTATTTGTATATGGATTGTGTTTATTATCGCAATGCATCTCATATGATGAAATATTTAAATTTATCCTTTTTCGCATTTGAGTCTGCTGAAAAATTGTTCGACAAAATTAATTTGCTAAAACGCAATTACTAATATTCATAAGTAAACATTACAATTGGTAAATTGATCTTCGAGAGTCGTTCTAAAAATCTCATAATAAACCTGAATAAATCATGAAAAATTGTCAAAAGTATTCAGATTCGGGTAGCTGAAAATGGTTCGGGCATCGATATTCGGGTTAGGGTATCCGTTGCATCCCCGTATCTATAAATGTATCGAACGCACGATTATTCTTCCCGTCCGAATAAAATTTATATCGAAATACTTTCTATTATTAAATAGGAATCGATTCGATTCTCATTTTTCATGTTTAGTTTTAAGACTTGCTGAGTCGACTTTCCATTGCTTTGGGGAAGGCATCGTGAAAAGTTGTGCTTCTGGGTGAAAATATATGTATATAAGCCACTAAGACAACAAAACGTGTCTTTTCAATGAGGGATACGCTTCTATATGAGTTAGCTGCTTTCGGGCTGAGATATTACGCAACGTACCTACCGTCGTCTGGCTCATGTCGTTTTAGTCTGGGATAGAGGCTAAGGAGGCAAGATAAGCAGCCAATGCGAGAAAAAAAGGAAAATTTATAGCTATAAGTGGAATATAGTTTTCTGCTGCAGGAGTCGGCTCGTTCCGGTAAAAGCCCCTCCTCTCTATCCTTTATACTCCGAATAATTCTGATAAATTATTCAAAATGTAGCATGGGACGGCTAGAAGCGAAAAAATAAAAAATACCTACATATGGGCGCATTCGACGTTCTTTCTTTAAAATTTGATTTTTGCCCACGAGGAAGTCATATATGTACGAAACTATTTACTAATATTGGAAATACTAAAACAACAGAGCAGAAAATTTATTAGCTACCAGAAACAACAAAAATTTTATTTTATGAAACATGTAACAAAAAAAATTATTTTCAAATTTTTCCAGTCCTCTCAAATCACACTGACACGTAGGTGGGAACATACATGTAACAGGGCCTCGAGGTCTGGGGTGAGGGTCAGGCAACTTTTGAGGGATGGGGGTCAGGCGACTTTTGAGGGGTGGGAGTCAGGCGACTTTTTAGGGCCGGGGTCATTGATTTATGGGGGAGGGGCTTTTGAAGGAAAAAATCAATTTTTTTTCACTCAAAAGTTCGAAAAACTGCTCAAGGCGCGAGGCGCCAGAAAATTAACAGTTTAGACCATTTTTTGTTGAAAAAATTGACATTTTTCATCAAAAATTTACATTTTTCATCAAAAATTTACATTTTTCAGTATTTTCCGACGAAAAATATGGGTATCCCTAAGACTACCATACGGCTAGCCATAGGATTGGAAAATCCAGAGGTCACCCAATGGCTAGCCATATGGCCGACGATTTATGGGGGAATTCGTATACCACTTATCCCCAACTACAGGTATGGGTGTGGATAACCAAAATTTCTTCTGCTATTGGTTCAGGACCATACATGTAATTGGGGGGGGGGGGGGAAGTGCTATGGGAACCCCCCCAGAAATCGTCGACCATATGGCTAGCCATTGGGCGACCCCCCCCCCCCCAGGATTTTCCAATCCTATGGCTAGCCATATGGTAGCCGCTTGAACAAAAAATGGTCAAAAACGTCAATTTTCTCGGCGCTTCGCGCCATAAGTACATATTTTATCATTTTTTAGACAAAAATTACTACTTTTTAAACCGTTTTTTCGAACATTTTTCATGGAAAAAATCGAATTTTTTTTTCCTTCAGGGACCCCTCCCCCCAAAATTTTGGGAATTACTGACCCCCGGCCCCAAAAAAGTGCTCCAACCCCCCCCCCCCAGACCTCGGAGCTCCGTTACATGTATGTTCAGGACGTTCAGTTTCAATGCATGAAAAACATTAAATACTTGAAAAAAACATTTTTAATTGGAAAATTCACAAAGAAATGTAATTATTAGAGATGTATCGGGTCCAAAATTTTAAGAATATCGAGTTCGGGTCCGGGTCCAACATTTTAGGAATATCGGGTACGGGTCCGGGTCCAAAATTTTGAGAATGTCGGGTCCGGGTCCAGCAAAATAGTCGGGTAATTTCGGGTCTCATTTCGGGTCCAGGTCCATTATATTTTTCAACATGCTATAATGTGTGACATTATTCAGAAACGATTTCTGAGAGATTTGACCTACATGTTTTGAAATATAAATCTTCAAATATTCATTATATGCAGAAGGTATGAAAGAAATTTTCTGACATTTTACCCTCTAAAGTGTCAAAAATGAAGTCGAAATAACCTGAAAGAGTCATTTGAAGCTTCTTTTGGCACCCTCCTATAAGGTGCCACAGAATTTTTCCTCTATTTCTGTAGCCACTAGTACCCAAAACATTGTATTAAAATTTAAACAAGGTCTGTGTACCCTTTTGGGAGCTGTAGATGTCTGCACATCTTGAAAATTGATACAAAAATGCTGTTTGCTGCCGCTAAATAAATAACATTAAAAACTTTCATTGGGATAGCTCTAGCGTTTTCATGTAAAAAACGTCAGCATGGCTCAACTTCTCAAATTTAATAAAAAAATTTAAATTTTTTTGACCTGTCATTTGAAGCATGTTGTTCATTGAATATCAAAGTTGGATAAATCGACATTTATCTAGCTTCGATTGAAGCCACACTTTTCTTCTTATTTATTATATAGGTGATGGCGAATCCTGTTTTCTCAGAACTTTATTGGTTGGGGATTCATTAGGACTCAAAAATATATTTGAATGGCAGTGCAATGTGTGCCAATCCCAAAAACTCAAAAACGGCACACAAATCGTATTAAAATTTTAACATAATATGTACCAAAATGATGAAAAGATTCTCCTATGGGAAGGTGTCCGGAAACAGGTCCAAATGAGTTTTTCGGCTTTTTTCGGCTACTTTTGGACACTTTAAAAAGTGTAAAACGTGAAAAGTACATAAGAAAAAATTTTCAAACGCAGTATGTAAAACCACACAATATACCCTATTTTCGGGTATAATTCATTTTCAACTTATCATATTCATATTCGAACTTCTCACAACTGCATCCCAAAATGGATGTGAGAGAAACAACATCATATTGAAATCGTATGGTTGAGACACAATAAACCGATTCGAGTCACTAATCTCTCGTGAAATATTAGTGAGTTAAGCACCTTTATAATTTAATTTTTCATCCTCAAATTAATATTATAAATAAAAATAAAGATTGAAAAGACGACTACAAGAAAAACGGCCGAAAAGCTATTTATGAAATATAACTTGGGTGCTGTAGATTTTAAATCTAAGTCAGTCTCAAGATGATCTAAGCAATAAACTATTGATTTGTTACTTTTTATATTTCATTAGTTAATTGATGTGTCATCACATTCTTTAACATGGGTATTTGTTTTGAGCTGAATGACTATGTTATACATCAGACCCGAATCAAAATTGTGACAATTTCTTCGGGTCCGGATCCGGGTCCAAAATTTTGAGAATATCGGGCCCGGGTCCGGGTCCAGCAAAATGGTCGGATAATTTCGGGTCGGGGTACCCGATACATCTCTAGTAATTATACCGGAAAATGGTGAAACAATAAATATTCTAGGTCATTTTGAGTACAAGAGCTGTAATTTGCATCTCAGTTAGCCTTTTATGTTACTAAATGTCCACTAATCTTATAATTCGAAACAAACCAAATATTTTGCAACCAAGTAAAGATGGGGAATCACTTTTTGATCTATCCGCGCAATCCGAATGATAGCGAGATAAACGCTTAAGAGAAAGAGTTAAAAATCTTTCGAATTTTGAGTCGAGAAGAAAACTTGACAATTATCGATTATTCTATAAGACCCGAAAATAACTGAATTCTCAAAATACACGAAGTTATTGTTCTCGTGCCATCCTAATACATTCAAAAGCCTATGAACGCTCTCATCGTCAAATTTTTCATTTTTTTCAAACAATTATTATAAAACTCATTGACGCTGATGGTTGAACGACATTTACCATCAGCAAAATAATCTGTCACTCTTTGATCACAAATTTTTCTCGAAGTGACGACTGAGTAAATCTTTGATTTCAAAATTTTTTGTTGATTATTGTATTGTTATAACAGGATAGATGTCTTGAATAATCAGCATTTTCCACCATGGAGTTGGAAATGCACTACATAATTATTTTGGGTATGGATTTTTTTGAAAGTCGTGTTTCGTCCAGGATTTTTTTAGCACGAGTCCCATTGGCACAGCCGCTAACTTTCCTCAATTTGTATTACTATTTCTTAGCACATCTGAAATTTTCATCAGCGCAGGCCCAGCTTTATTAGCGCCGTGCTGATAAAAAACTATGGTTCCGTCAAACGACGAAAATTAAAATTAACGAAGGACACAGTTTTGTGAAGTACGACGAATAGAAATTGATTTCTGGTAGTTCTCGCCTCGCGATTCCGATTTTTCGCCGGTACTTGTGCATCCGTAAAGATGAGACGGATTCACCTTTCTGACTTCATCGGATCAGGAAAACTTTCTTGTCTTGGTATGGGTCTAGAAAATCACAATGATCGGATCCGGAAATGGAGTTCTAAGGCAGATCAAACCGGATACAGGTACTGTACACATGCATACGGTCAAGTTCGTAACTGCACTGCGGCCGATGTTGTATCTACTGTGTTGTGGCTCAATATGAAGAGAAATTTGGAAAACAGAGGATTAAATTTTCTTACTAATATTTTACAATCTAACATGGAGCTCAAGCTTGGAAATCTCGAGACAGTGTATTAAACGAAGTATAGATAATCCAAAAAATTGCAATCCCAATTTTAGCAGATAAGTCACAGTTGCCACTTTTGTCGATCCACGATACAAAATCAAATCTTTTGAAAAGACTTAGAGACGTTGAAAAGTAAAGTTTATTAAGTAAATTGCAATGATTAGAGTCAAATCAAAACTAAAAAATCAGCTGAAAACAGAATCTTTAAAATGAATGTGGAATTGGATCGTTTGATGACGTCATAGAAGGAGTGATGATGAACAGGATCAAAGTGAACCTTGAGACAGCAATGTCCTAAACAAGGTTACAGCGTATAAACAAAGCATATATAACAGAAAAACTAACCGGAAGTTGAACTATATAAGAAAAAAATGGAAAGCATTTTAGTTGAAGGCAGATCCTTAATCTGGTGGCGCCAAAAATCAAACTTCAGCCGCATGCATTGTTATTTGCAACCGCGATACACTTCCATTATTGATCTCCGTGAAGAATTCTTCTTTATGACGCACACCACTGTATTTCACACTATTTTCAGGTATAGTAAAAGTTGATGCTGGTGCTGATGCTTGAGACACCTCTAGTTTTTTAGTTGCATTAAGGAGTTCTCTATTATCGACGTATATAGGAGATAGGCGTGTACGTCGTAAAGGAGCTACGAGGTTTGGGGGGTCAAGTGTTTTTTTTATCATTTTTGACTCAAACATAGATATTTTCTGCCGCAAAATGTACATTTTTTGGCTTTCTGTGGTCAAAAAAGACCAGGTTCTCATAGATATCTCATTTTAGTCATACGATTGGCTATTTTCATACGGCTGCCTAGCCATACAGGCAATGATATCTGAGGGTTCCTATGGCACTCCCCCTAATTACATGCATGCAAACAGTCCAACCTCAAACGCCAAATATCTCTGCTCGGAATTTTCAAAACGACCATTCATCACTACCTGAACTTTTAGAAACAGAGAAAAAATTACCAAAAAATCATATTTATCTGACGAAATTTGTATGTGCATTTCTGTTCTGCATGATGTTTTGGATAATTAATGGATGTGAATACTAGTTCGTATTTTTTATTATTCTCTTTGCCTTAATTTTTTCATGAATTTCGATGGACTGTATGCCTCGTTTGGCCCCATACATGTAATTGGGGGGAGGGCTATAAGAACTTCCCTCAGAAATCGTGGGCCATATGGCTAGCCATTGGCCGACCCCCAAGATTTTCCAATCCTGTGGCTAGCCATATGATAGTCATAGAGATCCCATACTTTTGGTCTGAAAAATACTGGAAAATGTCAATTCTTTGATGGAAAATGTTAATTTTTGAACAAAAAATGGTCAAAAATGTCAATTTTCTCGGCGCTGCGCCTCATGAATACATTTTTACTGTCTTTCTGAACAAAAACTTTTTCTTTGTGTAAAAATCGAATTTTTTTCCGTTCAGAAACCCCTCCCCCTAAAATTTTGGGGATCACTGACCCCCGGCCCAAAAAAAGTCGCCCGACCCCCCTCCAACCTCGAGGCCCCGTTGCATGTATGGTTTGGCCTGAACACAAATCTAGCTGTATTCCATGTTGAACCGTCGGTCACGGCAAATAGCTCAACAAAACAACCATGATGCCAGAGTTATCGCTCATTATATGCAACCGGAGTTGAGCTAATGGATCAAAGTTGATTGTTATTTCCTAATGTTGAGAATAGTTTGTATAAAATATCAAGTTTTAAAGATTAATTAAACCAGGGATAATCCTTCGCTACCTCCTCCCCTCTGCTCTACTCCTATATTCAACCTCATTTCGAATGCATATTTTTCCCGAGCGGAAAACTGATAATACCATACTACTACTACTACAGTTTTTTCTCCTTGGGATCGGTAGTTGGTTACTCAAATTCTTCCTGGAAAAAAATCACGTTCCTTGAGTAATACGAAGAAAAGAGTGAAAAGTAATGCTCGGGTTTGAAAAAGTTGACTAATTATCAGTTCTCCGACTCACTTTTCAAAGAAAGCTACCATAACAATGACTAACTGAGCTGGAAAAGATACGCAATGTACGAGTACATTGGTTTCGCCTTACTCCTATATAAACCGTCTTATTACAGAAGCGAAAATCGATATAATTTCTCGATCTCGTATTAACTCCCTGAGCAGAACTGGGGTAGGTAATAGAAGTGCTTCGAAACGGAGTTATGCGTTACTGTGCCATAGAAATAAAAACATCACGTTTAATCTTATTAATATGACACATGATAACAGCAGTTGTTGCGATCAACATTCTTTTTGCACCAAAAGAGAGAAAAGAAATAGAAACACCGATTACTGTGACGAGTAAATCCAATGCGACGTATTAGATTTCTATAATCGAAAATCAGAATAGAAACGGCTAGGACGTATGGGCCCCAAGTAAGGAAATAGTGAATTTCTTTATTAGAGGGATCAAGCAGGTTGACCGTTACATTTAAGTTACGGGACAACATCAAAGACGCTGGCTATGACACTTTGCAGTAATTACCCGGAAAATTTTGAGCAGAATGATGCACGGAATGAAAAATATGATTAGAAGGCCTAAAATAATACAAACACAATCGATGGAGTGGAATGTCAGTAGCAGTTAGCAGGTTTCTACCTGCCAGTTCGAGAAATATGAAATTTTTTTTGACCAAGTCACTTTCAGCAGGTTTTGAATCATTTGAATGTCGAGACACTTGATGAAGAAACAGTGACAGTGACTAAACACAACTTGGAAAGAATTTTGCAGTTTACGTCTCAAAGGATAATTTTTTGTATCATTTTGATTTCCTAAAGCATTGAGACGAAAATTTTTTAAAATTGCGATTCAATTCATCACAGTCGCTTTACAGTAACAGTAGTCCGAATAATCTCCCAAACATTATAGAGTAATGTACATAATTAATCAATTTTTAATGATAATCTGGTATGATTAATTTGTATCAGATACATTCATTATGAGAAATTGCTTTGCTACATTACTATTCGAATACCTGACGATTTCATATCAAAACTATTTTTAGGATAGGTGTAGATCCTCACCTGCGTGCCAAACGTATTGCACCCAAACGCAAGTACCAGCGAGGAAAAATAACCATTGTACTGGTATGAAGATAAAACATATCATGTCCGACGTGACCGTCACGCAAACGAAAAAGACGGAAAAGGCCTGAAATATTGAATGATAAATATAAGGAAAGCATAATTAATGATGATTTCTTCAAAACCATGGACCTTTGTGTCATTTTGGTTGCTTTTGCCGAATACTGATATGTTGTTTTTCAACCAGAATGAAATTGATATAGTGAATCCCGGTGGTTACGCAAAAGCAAGTAAATTAAGAAAGCTTTCACGACAGGAAATAATTCGAGGCAATATTTGAATCTGGTCAGAAGCGAAAGGTTAGTAAAATAAATTTGGATTCATCCTTTCGCCAATATGCAATTGCAGGCCACCAAAAAATATCAAAAATTTGTGTCGGCAATAAAGTAAAAGATTTCCCACAAATTAAAACACTTGAGAAAAGAGCAGAAGTCGGTCCGTAACTTTCAATTCATCTATTATCAAATAATGTCACGTGTTGTATGCATCGCAAGCCTTTTAGTTGACATAGACGACCTCATTCACACTAGGACGATCAGAAAAGCAGTCAATAGCTAGATCAACGCGCCTGACTTGTACGTGTAGGCAAAATTTATTCTGAAGGTCTAATCCAGGCACATTGATCCAGCGATTAGCATTCACCGTTTCCTTTTCCCCATAAATCGTGCTTCTCGGGAAAAGATTTCGGAAAATGGACAAGTTCACTTTCCTCATTCGGGAAAAATATTTTGGGGCTTGGCGGCCAGAATTGTGATAGATTTTTGAGGTCATAACTCCCAAAATTTCAAAATTTTTCCGCGAGATGATTCGAGTAATCATTGTTGTTATTCATAATCAAGGTCAGGCGCGCGTTGTTGGCGTGTCAAACTTGACTTATCTTCTATTCTTCGACAGTTGATATCATCTATATTGCTTTAGTAATGTTGGAGATAGTTGATGAAATTTTGTGTTTTCTCTTACTGATTATTTTTTTGAAAAAAATAGCTTTCGTATTACAAGCTTATTTACTGAACCTCGTGGAATTCATCTTCAGAAATTTTCAGTCTCGGTTTGACTCACAGCTTTTCTAACTTACGAAAGTATGCATACAATTTTTTCGAATTGTAATATTATAAAAAACATGATTTTTGAGCGAAAAATTCGAATTTTATTTTCTGAAATATACATACGAAAAACAAATTTTACAACGTTCTCAAAACACTAGAAATTTTTTCTGGATTTCACATCGGAAAAATTAGTGCGTATTGGGTCTCTAAAGACATCAAAATATTTAAATAAGCCTATCGCTTGAATAGAGCGTCGGTGATCATTTTCAAGCGAAAAAACGATTGAGCAAAAAGTGGAAAAATTTTGGCCTTTTCCTTATTTGGGGAAATGGTTGGCGGAAAAAAGAAGCTGCGTTGACATCTTCCTTAAGTCTTGGCGTGGAGTATAATAGGACACGCAACTTCGGTGATTTGAATTGAGACCATAACTTTCGATTGTATTTAGTTGATTTACTAGTCGAAAACGAAATTAGACAAGAATAAAAAAAAGTATTATGGTGAAAAATTTTACAGAACGTAGAAAGTTGAAAATTTTAAGACCGACGAAAATAAGAAAATGAGGACATACCAAATCTGACGCAATTAAAAAAACGAAAGTGAAATACTGTTTCCTACGGTCTCACGCATTTTCTGAGCTCGCATAACGGTGTACCCAACAACACAAATTTCATTACTTTTTTCACTTCTGACCAGGATCTCGATTTCTGCCAAAATTTGGTTCCCAACACGAAAACTATTTACGGATCGTACTAAGATGGTAACACTAATTGTAATTAATTATCAAGTTATTGTCATGAGCCTTATTTACAAACACAGGTAATTTATGAAATTATTATATTGATATGCTGTAAGATTCAAATTTCTCGAAATTAATCAGCGGATAAGCACTTCCATATAACTTACTACGCCTTGGTATCTGAAAGAATCGTAAATGCTGCGCAGCAGCAACCAAGATGGCCAAAAATATTCAAATCTAAAGTCCAATAAAAAATCAGCCATCATGACGAACGCCCAGACGAATAATATCTTCATATAAATAAGTCCGCTAAAAGATAATAATATGTTTTAAGTTATCCATTTGAACAAACCAAACAAATTTTCGATTCTTGGGAAATTCACTTTCCAGCATTGATATACAAGATTCAAAAAAGATATTCTAGGTTCTAAATCGGTGAATATTGTTTCGAACTTTTAGACGTTTGGTTGACATATGCAAAATTACGTTCTCTCATTACTGAAATTAATAAATTTTTGCAATTTTGTGCTATAGGTATGATCAAGCCTGTAGCCAGAAATTTTTTCGGGGGGGGGCACACATTTTTTCACACTAATCACCATAAAATTGGCATTTCTGACTTGACTTTCTTTTTTTTGACTTGACTTGGAAAATACCAAAGGTCTTTTTGTCTTTTGTCTTTTTTATCACTTCAAACATTTCGGGGGTGGGACCATACCCCCCCCCAACCCCCCTGCCTACAGGCCTGGGTATGATTATTTGCTAAAGTAATATGGAGGTTGTTGCAGATGAAGCCGGTGCACTTTCTTCCCCAAGGTAAAATTCTTAGAAATTCGGGAGAAATAATGATGCATTTTCATGCGTATTACATAATAATTTGACTGCAAAGCGAAGGAATCAAGATGTTTCCAGTTTGGCACTTCATTTTTTGAATAAATGTGACACCTACAATCCACAGAAGAAAAACTAGGCATAAAATACTGATCGACTAACTACCAAAAAGTCAATTAAACTAATTTTATTTCCTAACTCTTTGTGTTTGATTGTTTGAAATAGCATGTATCTATTAAAAGTTTCATTCCACCTAGGGGAATACGTGGCACTATATATATACCTACTGGCTACGTCCCTGAAAGCAAAAAATGCCTTACTATCTCAGAGAGCTGAACGAAACATCAAACTAATAAAATTCAAGTAAATTAAGCTAACCTAGTGCAAAATCCTTCTGACATCCTGTTTTTCTTCAATGTTCGTCGCATCTTCGCACTATCAATATTCCTGCGCTTCATGTCGAGTCGACGATTCAAACGAACAAAATTATATTAAAATGCAACGTTACACTACACAAATATTTCGTCGTTAATTGAAAATTTTTCAAGGTTAGAATAAACGAATTTCAAAGCGAAATGATCCGCGTTTTTCAGAGCCGGTAATAACACTAAAAATTCAAAAGTTCGAAATTTAATTTTCAGTCGAGCGCGGCGGTCAATAAGAATCGTAATAAGTGAGAACTCTTGATCATCTGGGTACCAAAGATGAGAAGCGAATTTTAATGGAAAAGAAAGCTGATTCTCCAAAATTTCGGGAGTGGGAATCAGCGAACACTGGAAATATCTTTCTTCAAAACCAGTTATTTTACTTCAAAAGTTCGACAGACATAATGAAAACTTTGACACAAAGTAGAAAAATAACGCTTATTGAACAAATTTTGTTACTACAATATAGCCATTCTGCATCGAAAATTTATTCACTCATTTAATTTTGGCATATTAGGCATACGTCTCACACAGACTTCCACTAGGGAAGGCTATGAGGGGATAATTTTGGGACAAAATGACGTATTTAGCGGACAAGCTATACACCCCCCTAATTTTTCAACTTTACAACTATCCGAACAATCTGAACTTAGGGACCTCTGGTCTAACAGCCCAAGTCTGTTGAGAGGGAGGGCAACGTGTTGATGTTTCTAATCAACCCAGATATAGCCGCCAATCAGCTAAAAACCGGAAAAAACATCCATGAATCAGCAATTGGCCAAACAGATAAAATCATATCAATTTTGGACTGAAAACAGACAATTAAAATTCGAAATCAGGCAACTATTATCGAAAATAGAGAAGACTTGCTAGTTCATACCTGTAAGACGTCAGGTCGATTGAAGGGGTACCCCAAAATTTGTGGTTGGCTGTAAACAACTTTTAAAAAACCCTGGGGGGGGGATTTAGAAATGAGTCAAAAAGGTCGGAAATGTTTTTTTAAAAGCTTTATTGCCGACTTTTCTGAGTTGAGTAAAGCTGGGAGTTCAAAACGATGCATGGGCGTAGGGGCTAGGAAATAATACCACCCTGGCCCGAAAACATCCCATCAATTTTTTAAGGACATTTTTTAAATTACTTTTATGCATATTATGTATGATAGTGAAACTCTCTTTTTACTGTTTTCTCACTCACCCCCAACCCCTCGATGAAAAGTTTGAGGACCCTCCCCAACATACATGTAACGGAGCCCTGAGGTCTGGGGAAGTTGGGCGACTTTTTTCGGGCCGGGGGTCAGTAATTCTAAAAATTTTGGGAGGAATGGATCTCTCGAGAAGGAAAAATCGATTTTTTTCACGAAAAAAGTCCGAAAGATAGTTCAAAAAATTGTATTTTTTTTCCTATAAAGACCGAAGAAATGTATCCATGGCGCGAACAACAAAGAAAATTCACATTTTTTACTATTTTTCGTTCAAAAATTGACATTTTTCAGTATTTTACCGACCAAAAGTATGGGCGTCCCTATAGCTAGCCATTGGATTGGAAAATTCTGGGGGGGCGGTCGCCCAATGGCTACCCATATGGTCGACGATTTCTGGGAGGGTTCCCATAGCACTTCCCCCCCCCCACCGTGCATGTCTGTTTTTTAGTTTAAAAGTCATTTTTTAAAGTTTGGAACCATATTTTGAAGGAGGGAGCAATCGACTTTCAAAAGTTTTGGGGGAGAGGATCAGTGCTTAGAAAATGTATTTTTCAATCGAAAAATGAAAATAATACGCATATTTTGGGTGACAGTCCCGAATTACAGATGGTCCAAACTTTTGAATTTTGGGTCGACCACGTAGGGGAGGATTCCTCAACCCCTACCCATTTATATATACAGTCACCATAATCAAGGACTTTAACTTAAAAGGTTACTAGAAGGTGCTTATTCTGGCGTCAAACAAAGACATTTTATGAGTGATCACCTACTTTTACGTCATTGGGGGTGGGGGGTGAAGCCAGACCTGTAGATTGATTGGGGGCAATTCCTCAGATCACAATCAAAATCAATTCCTCAGATCACAACCAAAATCACAAGTCAGGATAATCCTCGAAGCCGACCTTATCGTCAGATTTTATCTTAAACAGGCCAGGCGGATATGTGTAACTTGAGGGAAAATTTTGGTTACACGGGGAAAATTTTTTATTTGCAAACATAGATAAAAGTTCGTTCATTTGGTTAATTTCATATCTGTAGTTGGAGGACATGAGGCGGGGTCTGTCTATCCAGCTCCCAGTGGTACCCACCCAAATCTTGTTATTTATATATCTCGCCAAACCTTTTTCTCAAAAAATTGGGCGAAAAGATTTTTTTCCAAAAGTTTGGGTTGACCCCCAACCGGTCGGATATTTTACAGGTACGGTTACTTTCATCAGAAAACAAGCTTAAAATTATTTTCTTCAATTCCACTCAATTCTTGACAGTTTTAGACAACTAAATTTCACAAGTTTTGAAAAGCGGAACAATAACCAGAAGGATATAAACACTTGATTTGAACACATTAAAGACTTTTTTCAGTCATTCCGCGACATTTGACGGTATCAATATCAGTGGTATAGTAACAGTATCAACGCGGAGTTTTGAATGAAGTCGTAAGAAAGTGATTTGATTCAAATGCAAACAAATCTTCAATAGGATCAATAAATAGACAGATTAGGCTATTTCCCTTTTTTGTTTTTTTCCAAAATCGCTCGAAAACTAACTATATTTTTTCCACATCAATCGATCTTCAACACATATAGTGGTGTCTACCTAAGCCACCAAAAAATAATATATTTAAATTGACTAGGGAAAATCGTATTTTTATAGTAGATTTTGTGCAAAAAAGATATCGTACAAATCAATCAATAGCCTATGTATCCATCAAGCTAGCTGGTAGATGAATTAAATTTTCTGTTGATTGCTCACAGATCTCAAATGTATACAGGCATGTAGGCGGGATGGTTCAGGGGACCATGGCCCCCGAGATTTTTCAAGTGTTAAAAAAAGCAGGACTTTTCTTTTTTTATCTTGAAGAAAAATTCCAGTCAGAAATGCCCATTTCACAGTAAAATGAGTGAAAAACAAGGTGTGTCTTCCACCGAAAAAATTCCTGGCTACAGGCCTATGTACATATGCGTGTAATTTTACACTCCAGCTTATAATTATCTATCAATTCAAAACCCTTCCATTAAAAAATGAGACATGAGAGTTGTCTGTCATTCTAGCTTATCTTATGCATGGATGCGCTGACGCAATTTTATGATTGGTTCCTTACGTGTTCCGATCCTTTATTTGTCATTTTTTTTCTTTTTCAGGGTGCCCCCTGACTTTTCAAAACAAAATTCCCGGTTTTCCCGGTACCTTTTAACAATTTTTCCCAGTTCAATATAAGCTTAAAGCAATGATACAAGGGTAATGTAAACAAGAATGAAGAAGTGCGATAAAATGTTAGTATATTAATTGAAATTCTAATACATGCAAAAAAATTTATTTCAATAAAGCACCATTCAAGTTAATTGACGTTTGATCGAGGCAATTTTATCGAGTAATTCTTTCCGCTGCTCAGTCATATTTGAAAAAATTGAAAAAAATTTGAAAAAAATTATTCGTCAAATCACAAGAACGAAACTGATATCACGAAAAAATTCCTTAATAAGGACAAAATTCCCGGTTTTTTCCCGGTTTTCCCGGTCCAGGGGGCACCCTGCTTTTTATAATTTTCTGTGCATCGAGATTCCCTAAACCATGAATTGATTAAAGTTTTCCATAAAATTAATACTTCTAGTTGACATTTACAGACTATTTAAGCAGAATAAAATGAGCTTCCAGCACCTCTACATGAGTTATTCTGATGAACCAAACATTTTGAGGAATTAAACAAAAAAAGCTATTGAAAAACCAAAAAAAACAGAATGTCGAAATTTGAAAAGTTTGGTTATTTCGACTATGCAAGATCAGGCACTAGTAAACATAGTTTGTTTGACGCTCAAACGTTCTAGAAAATGCGATTAACGCATTTTTTACTATCATTAATTTTGAACTCCGTGATCATTTCTGTAAGACGTCCGACCAAATGAGAGGAGAGGGGTAAACCACGAAATTTTTGGGGCCGTAATACCCACTTTCCGAAAATTCAGGCTGGCCCTAAAAATTCCCCAAAAAGCCGACAATTTTCCCAAAAAAGACAAAATATACACTTCTTCACAAATTTTTGCGACTTGGGGATCTCAACATTTGGGTACAGGGTCTAATCAAGTTGAGAGGTCCCCAACTACATACTCCCAATTACAGGTATCATACTTTTAAGGGGTTCGACCAATTGGGGGGAGGGAACTCAAAATTTTGCGGTAGGGGTATCAAAATTCCCAAAATTTTGAGGACCCCGAAAATACCGAAAAAGTCGAAAAAACGAAAATTTTCCAAAAAAAAGCTATTTACCAAGTTTTTTCGAGCTGGGGGCTCCCAAAATTTGGGTAGAAAGTTCAAACAAGTTGAAGGTTCCCCCAATCCTCCACAAACATGACAGGATAGTCCATGATTATCTGACCTGAAACTCAAAAATTTTGTTTTTCCTCGCTAAAATGCACCAAAATGCATCTTTTCAGTATGAAAACCCCAAATTTTTCTTCCACATTTGTGTAAAGACTTCAAATATTTTCTCCACATTATTTCAGATTTTTTTTCCACATTATAGTGCAAATGTGGAAAAAACAGTGGGTCGGACGGCACGGAGGTCTTACAACAGCTAATGTCATCAAAATTTGGTCTGTATTCTATAGCTTTTGATAAGTGAGGAAAGGAAACGACCGAAAAATAGGGCGGGCACATAAAACTCATGCCGAATGCGATGCGCCACATTTTCGCGCCGACATTTCGATTTTTCGATCCCGAATATCTCATACAATAAACAGGCATAACGTTGTAAATGTTCAAACCTTTGCATCAGGAAATTTACTTCGATAGCACTCAAATCAATCGGCACATAGCAATCACAGGACTCCGCGTACACAATCAATAGCATTTCTTCGCAAGTGCTTATATTTGCAATATTTGTACCGGTAATTAATAATTTACTGTGAGTTTGTCGGATGAAAATTATTTTCTCATAAACTGAATCACACCAGTGTTATTTTTTTGTGCCAAAACATGGTTTTTGGCACAAAAAAATTTGGAATGGCACAAAAAATTTTGAGCGTTTGTGCCAATTGGCACAAATTTTTTGACTGGTCTAAGGCTAAATTTCCTGGATTTTTAGTCATTTTAAGGGCTGAAGACGCAAAATTTTCTCGGCGCTCCGCGCCGATTCAATGGGTTCAATATTGACTACTTTCTTTTGTCTCGAACGCGAGCAGATTGTATTCGAATAATTTATTTGTATTATCGCAACAGACTTTGAGATTATCAATGATCGGCTAAAGAATAGAAATTGTTAACTTTACTTCCTTTGTTCATTCAGTTGGATTGAGAACCGAAACTATTTTTGGTGATTGATTCAAAGAAAAAAATTTGACTCTTTTCGCACAATTATTCCACCAAAAGTCTACGTGAAGTGACCTTCGACTTGGCTTTTTTCAAGAGAAAACAATTATAGACAAGACATCCTAATTTAATCTTTAATATATAGTTGTTAGGAAGGAGGCCGAAAAGTTTTTTTTTTACGACTTTTTATCTTGAAAGAGCAAAATAAAGCATGCACAAAAATCAACTTTAAGACGACCCTAAAAAATAATTTACGCCGGAAGCGATGTTATGCAATTAAATGAGCACGACCTGATTTTTAAATAATGATTAACGAACGAAAAGTAAAACACATTTTGTACGAATTGGAAAATATATGATAAGGAAAATAAGGTTCTTAATTCAAAAATTTGGGTATTTTCTACATTACCGGAATTTTTTATTTTTGGGTTAAAATAACTTTTTCTGGCATTTTAAAGGTCGCTGATTCCAGAAAAACCAATCATTTTGCGCGGAAACTATTGTTTCAATATGTTTTATTTTTTTAGATATGACTCTTAATTTTGACGATATTGCTAAATTGTGTGAAGATAGGGACAAACTTCACGAGCAATTAGTAGTTTGCTTAGGCTTAGGCTTAGGTTTAGGCTTAGGCCTGGGCTTAGGTTTAGGCTTAGGCTTAGGCTTAGGCCATACCTGTAAGACCTCCGACCAGTTGGGGATGGGGGGTAAATCCGAAATTTTGGGGGGGGGGTAGGAAAAAGTCGAAATTTTTCCCAAGGCCAAAAAACATACACTTTTTTGAAAATTTTTTAAATTTTTTCCCAACTGGGAGGGGGGTTGGGGGGGGGTAAATGGAAAAAATTAAAAAAATTTGCCAAAAAGTGTATGTTTTTGGCCTTTTTTGGGAAAAATTTCGACCTTTTTCTACCCCCCCCCCAACTGGTTGGAGGTCTTACAGGTATGGTATCTTTAGCTAGTTTTTATCAAACTTGAAAGAAAGAAAGAGAAGAAATTTATTGAATGCAAGGAAATACAAGAGTAAATATCAATAATACAGAAAAGCTCATGAACATGACAAAAGCACGTGCGAATTGAGCTTTAAAAAAAGGTTCAATTTAGATCGAAGACAGGGCATATTGTTATAACTTTTCGCACAAAACATTTTTATGGTTTTCAGTACGTTTTTAGACTGAAAAATTTTTTTGTGCCATTGGCACAAATTTTTTTGGCCCTTTGTGCCAATTGGCACAAATGTCCGTGCACAAAAAAAAACGCTGAATCACGCTGTTTTTTTCCACATTTGCACAATGTGGAAAAAAAATCTGGAATGTGGAAAAAATTTTTTAGGTCTTCACACAAATGTGGAACAAAAATTTGGAGTTTTCACATTGAAAAGATGCATTTTGGTGCATTTTAAAAGGTCCAAATCTCAAAATTTTCCGGCGCTTCGCGCCGGTTATAACTTTAATAATCATCATTATTCATTAAGTAGCTCAGGCGCGGCTTTTATCATGTCTACCTTCATTTATCACTTAATCTATAATAGTTTTCATCATCTTAAACGTAGTATCTTATGTTTTAATTGGTAATCTTCCACATTTTAACATAATATTTAATGAAGATTCGCATTTTTTCCTTTTGAGAAAAATCAATACGTCAAGTCTCTATGATTTATGATGCGATTATTTCTTTGCTAACGTAAAATCAATTCAAAAGCTTCATGGGAATATCTTTCGGAAATTTATACTCTTCTTACTCATATATTTTCGACCAAGTTCATGAGAGTTTACAAATAAATTACAGATTTTAAAATTTTTCAAGTAAAATTCTAGAAATTACGACTCATGAACACAAAATTGGAATCTAATTCTTGAAATAAATGTTCGGAAAATTGATTTTACAGTATCCCAGAATGTCAATATACCCAAAAAATTTTCCGGCGCTTAGCGCCGGAAAAATTATCATCTTTTTTGGGCTTTCACTTGTCATCATAGAGGACTTAACCATTGATTTCTTATTCAAGTCAATTATGCTCTTGGATAGTTTGCTAGAAAATTTTTTCAACAATGCTTGTAGATTAGGCTTTTAAGTCGAACATTTCAATTTTTCTCCAATTTTAATGAATTAACTTCTCTAAAAACACCGGAAGGCTTGAAAAAGCTCGAAAACAGTGCGATAAAGCGTCTGTGAGCATTTTTAAGCCAAAAACGAGGATTTTAAGACGAAAAAAATTTTTTTCCACATGTGGAAAAAAAGTTTGACCCCTTTCCACATTTGTGGAAAAAAGTTCGTGGAAAAATGAAAACATTTACTTCTCGTAACGCCTCTAATCTTATCCGTGCCTTTACAGTTTATGTTAGACCAATATTAGAGTATTGTTCCACTGTTTGGAATCCCTACTATGCTTCTGATATCGACTTAGTTGAAAATGTTCAGAGGAGGTTTACTAAGCGAATTTTTGGTTTTAAGTGTGAACTTTCCTACGACCAGCGCTTATCAAAACTAGGTATACAACGCCTAGAAGTTCGTCGACTGTTATCTGCATTAAATCTCATGCTCCAAATCTTTAAGAACCAATCCTGCCTTAAACCATCAGATTTTTTCATTAGCAGCAGTTCTGACTTTGCTCGCCGTAAAAATGACTACAAACTGATAACTGGTAAAGCCAAAACAAATGCAAGGCTTTATGATTTCTCCAACAGATATGTCAACATATGGAATGACATCCCAAATGATGTTATTAGTTCTTCCAATCTACTGGCCTTTAAAACTAGTGTCAAAAATAGATTTTTCAAGGTATCTTGGGGGCGCGTTAGTTCTGTTACACATAGTAACCTGCGCTCCCTCTTACTTGCAGCATGATTTACTGTAATCATTTTTCGCCTATCTTCGCATCTTTAATATAGTTTTTTTCGCATTTTGTTTACTATTAGTAACAATTTTGTATTTTTTTCTCTTGTAATTACCGCCCAAATTATATTTATTTCCATTGACTGTCATCGTTGTTTATTTTTTCTAATGCAAGTAATAAATTCATTTATTCATTCATTTATTCATTCATTCATTCATTCATTCATTCATTCATTCATTCATTCATTCATTCATTCATTCATTTATATTCATTCATTCATTCATTCATTCATTCATTCATTCATTCATTCATTCATTCATTCATTCATTCATTCATTCATTCATTCATTCATTCATTCATTCATTCATCCATTCATTCATTCATTCATTCATTCATTCATTCATTCATTCATTCATTCATTCGAAAAAAACAGTGCTCTAAAAACACCGGAAGGCTTGAAAAAGCTCAAAAACAGTGCGATAAAGCGTCTGTGAGCATTTTTAAGCGAAAAAACGAGGATTTTAAGACGAAAAAAATTTTCCACTTGTGGAAAAAAAATTTAACCCCTTTCCACATTTGTGGAAAGAAGTTCGTGGAAAAAAAACAGTGGTCTCCCCAAGGGTTGGGAAAAAACCCATTTTCAAAATTTCGAATTTGGGTTTTTTATGGTTTTTTTAGGTTTTTTGGGGTTTTCTGTGTTTTATCAGGGTTTTTTGAAATTTCACAATAGTGGATCTGAACCAAGTAAAAGTAAAGCAAATGCAACATTACTAAAGTTTTATTCCTCATAAATCAAGCATTTTCAGATCATTTTACCTAATTTTAAAACAAAAATAGACAAATTACTCATCGTAACAATTAAAATCATCTACCTGTTTAAATTAGAATAGTTTCCTGGCTAAATCAATGCCGCTGATTACGAATATGATATCAGAAATTTTAAAGGAGCAAGTCTTCACGTGTTCTGCCAATTCGCACACACATATCATATCACTCATTTAGGATATCATGCGTTTTTCCTTTTCTACTGAGTTGTACTACTTTCCCACGACACATTATCGACAACATCTGGTGTTTTATCAAAAGAAAATGCTAAAAATAGACTACTCGATAATTGACGCACATAATAGGATTTATAGCTCAATATTTGTTGTGAAAAATTGTATTGGTTTGATTTTATTAATAGCTGATCCGGCTATGTATGAATTCTGTCACTATACAGCAGAGGAGAATATGGCAACACAAGCGTTAGTTCGTTACACTTTGTAACCCACGTTTCCTAGACTAATCTAACTCGTCTATTCTGTACATAGTTTGTTCATTTCGAACTTACATCATGTTGAAACTTTCATTTTGTTTTACTTCTTTTTTTAACCCTGTCCAATTTCTGGATATTTTTTCTAGCTATCTTTGTGTATTTTCTTTTTACTTTTGTTCGGTCTTAAAAATGTTTTTAGTGTTTCACCATAATACCCTCCAAATTTTTGGGACCTTTTTAACAATTTTATCCCCACCGTTTTTTTTGTTTTCCACGCTTTTCCTGTGTAAGAAAGGACAGAAACTTAAGAAGATTAAGCCTAAGCCTAAGCCTAAGCGAACTGAATGAAAGCAAAAAAATGTTTACAATCACTCTCAGTGTACACAAAGAACAGGAAAAGCGTGAAAACAAAAAAAAACGGTGGGGGTAAAATTGTTAAAAAGTTCCGATTTTTGTATTTGTATTCTTTTGTCTTCGACTAGTACATATCACAACAGCAATTTGCTAAGCAAAAGCAATTCTTGATCTCAAATCAAGATTTACAAAGGCAACAAAATCAACAAAACTGTAAACTCAAAGTTTTTTTCAATCGATTTTTAACCCATGTGAAGACATGCTATACTAATACCTAATATGACAAAATTAATTTTGCCGGTTTATCAATATTAGTCTTAAAAACCGTACACTCTCAAAGCAATTTTTTGCAATGGAATCTTTAGCTTTAGGGTTAGAATAACTTAACAGAACAGTCATACAAATCGAATCGGATTGCGCTAAAAGTTTCCTGAATTGATAATTTACAAAGCATTTGATTTATTTGTTGTTTTGTGTAATCTTATCTCAAATCTGTTGTCATGTCAGTGTCAGAAGAGACTACATTACAGTTACTATAATTGGCTCAACTCTCACTTTATTGTTAAATCAGGAAGAAATTGGTTTCTTGTTAACAAGATAGAACAAGAGAATTTTTTTTTCAAAAAACCCAAAAACCCAGAAATGTCCAATTTTCCAACCCTAAAAAGCCAAAAAAAACCATTAACCCAAAAACCCAATGCCCGTTAACCCTGGTCCCCCCCCAACCACCCACCCCCCAATCACAGGTATGGTAATTGGGGGGGTTGGGGGGCCAAGTTGGGGGGGGGCACGCCCCCAACTTTCCCCCCGCCCAGTTCAGGTTGCAAACGTTCAAAAAATTCCAAGCATCGAGAGAAAAAATTGAGGGAATTGATGAAAAATCTCAATTTTGGGCGACATAATGGACTGTTAACGATTAGAAAATGAAACGAGCTAACTTGATTGATAGAAACAGTTGAGCATTAATTAGTAAGTCGAAGTAGATATTCTAACGGTCGCGCCTGAAAGAAAATAGTCAAGATTTACCAATGACCGGCGCCAAGCGCCGGAAAATTTAGAGATTTTTACCCTTTCAAGTCCACCAAAACGCATCTTTTCGGTTTTGAATACCCCGACATTTTTCCCACAATGAGAACCATATCTAAAATTTTTTTCCTCATTTCGAAATTTTTTGCCTCAAAAGACCCTATTTGAGGAAAAAATGGTGATTGAGCTTCATCCACTGTTTTTCCCCAAATCGTGCTTTTTCGGGAAAAAAGTCGTGAAAAGGAAAAAAATTTTGGGGTCTTTCCCCATTTAGGGAAGAAAATTTTGGGGATCGGGTACAGAAAAGATGCATTTTTGTGCATTTTAGAAGGTCATCATAATCTCAAACTTTTCCGGCGCTTCGCGCCGGTTATAACTTTAATTATCATTATTATTATTATTATGTATTACCTAGCTCAGGCGCGGCTTCCAGCATGTCTACCTTCATTTATCACTTAATCTATAACAGTTTTCATCATCTTAAACATATTATCTCATATTTTCATTAGGTAATCTGCAATGTTTATCTTGATTATTTATTCACATTTTTTCCTTTTGAGAAAGCTCAATACGTCAAGTCTCTAAGCTTTTTGATGCGATTATTTCCTTTCTAACGTAAAATCAATTCAAAAGCTTCATGGAAATATCTTTCGGAAATTTATACTCTTCTTACTCGTATATTTACGGCCAAGTTCATGAGAGGGCATGCAGTGGTTATTCAGCGCCCGGCTGTATTATGTTTTAATATACTTCTTGCGCAGCACCCGTAGAGCTTATGTTTCATCAAAATATCTAAGAGTTCCGTCATCCATCGTCAGATGTTACCAAGTAATTACACGTCAGATTCGGATTAACTTACTGTACTGAGATCAAACTACGACTGATCTCTTGCGCAATCTGTCAGGCTTAAAATGAATTTTAAAAACTTACAAATCTTTATCATTAGAGTTGGATTTTTTTAAGGGATTTGTGGTTAAGGAATATGATTTTAATCTAATCCTCATTAGTTACGTTGCCATATATGTAATTGGGGAGGGTGCCGACAGCGACCCCATCCCCAACTTGGTCGAACCATACATGTAACGGAGCCCCGAGGTCTGGGGGGGGGGGTTGGACGACTTTTTTTGGGCCGCTGGTCAGTAATTTCTAAAATTTTGGGGGAGGGGTTCTCTCAAAGAAAAAATTCGATTTTTTCACTAAAAAAGTCCGAAAAATAGTTCAAAAAATAACAGTTTTCCCTTAAAAGACCGAAGAAATGTATCCATGGCGCGAAGCGCCAAGAAAATCCTTATTTTTTACCGTTTTTCGTTCAAAAATTGACATTTTCAATCTAAAAATTGATACTTTTCAGTATTTTTCCGACCAAAAGTATGGGGGTCCCTACGGCTACCATATGGCTAGCCATAGGATTGGAAAATCCTGGGGGCGGTCGCCCAATGGCTAGCCATATGATCGACGATTTCTGGGGGGGTCCCATAGCACTTCCCCCCCCCTCCCAATCACATGTATGGATCGAACTCTATACCCAAATGTCGGAACCCCAGCCCCCAACTTGATCAATCCTATACTCAACCCCCTCAAACTCAGAAAAAATTGGAAAAAGTGGATTTTTTGACCTTTTTTGGAAAATATTCGAAATTTTTGAGGTTTTTTTCTCCCCCCCCCCCCAAAAAATTTTGGAAATATTGGCACCCCCCCCCAACTGGTCGAACCTCTTACACTTATGGTCACTGGTGCAAACGGTTTATACTCTCCCATAGGGTAATGGAGGAAGGGTATTGGATTACTATACCCTGAGGGTTTAGCCAAAATTTACTATAACCAATTTTTGAGCAAAAAATAAATTGCAATTGCAGAACAATGGAAAGAAGACACTTGCTAGCAGATTATAAAAAAATCATACTGGTAAACTTGTAAATAGAGAAAATAAAAATCCGCTATCCAGCTTTTTTAAGAAGAAATTTACTTTTATCTATCCCACATTATTAAAAAAGTGTTCTTCTGTGAAGCATCCTCTGAAAATGATATCACACTTGATATTGTCCGGAAAATACGCTTTACCAGCACTTTTAGGGAAAGATGTTGCCACATATATAGCTTTTTGAAGAAATTCAACAACCTATGCAGCATTTGTTTGTGATTGTAGACAATTTTATTTTTTAGTGTGAGAGCTATATAGATTAGTCAATTTCCTCAAATTCTAATCCTGCATTATTTGATAAATAAAAGGTTTACTATTAGGTACTGTAGGATTCACAATAATGTATAAAAACAACAGAATTTACCCCAAACTACTTCAAAATGTCGTGCTTTCTGGTAAAAATGTAAACTTGTCATTATCAGCCTCCTCTAAATCTATTTCATTGTGCCGCTTTTTTTCTATTTTTTATATTTTTGCTCTCTCTTTATCAAATTTATTATACATCATTTTTTGCCATTTCTAATACCATGATGCAATACCCGCTCGGCGCTGAATAGAAAAAAATTATAATGCTTGGTTATGCAGCGTCGGGCGCCGAATCAAAAAAAATAAAATCCGGGTATAGAGCGCCGGACGCTGCATAGCCCCTGCCTCATGAGAGTTTACAAATAAATTACTGGTTTTAAAATTTTTCAAGTCAAATTCTAGAAATTACGACTTTTGAAGACAAAATTTGAATTTAATTATTGGAATAAATGTTCGGAAAATTGATTTTCCAGCGTCGCAGGATGTCAATACCCAAAAAATTTTCCGGCGCAGCGCCGGAAAGATTAACATCTTTTTTGGGCTCTCAGTTATCATCATAGAGGACTTAACCATCGATTTGTCATGTAATTCCAAGTCATTACGCTCTTGGATAGTTTGCTGGAAAATTTGTTCCACAATGCTTGTAGATTAGACTTTAAACTTTAAAATTTCAATATTCAATTTTTTCCTCAATTTTAATGAACTGACGGCTCTAAAAACATCAGAAGGCTTGAAAAAGCTCAAAAAACTTGAATAAAGCGCCTGTGAGCATTTTTAAACGAAAAAAACGACTTCAGGAAATGGGGGAGGGGAAAATTTTGACCCCTTTCCTCATTTGGGGAAAAAGCCCGGGGGGGGGGAACGGTGGTTTCATCATCCACTGTTTTTTCGTCAAATCGGTGTTTCTGGCGAAAAAATATTGGCTCCTTCAACAAATGGCGAAAAAATTCTCGAGATTTCCATGTCGGAAAGGTGCATTGAAATAAAATAAAAAATATTTATTGCTGTTTACACAAAACAAAATAAAAAGAGAAATGCAAAATGAAATACGTAATATAATGTTGTATGAATACTAATAAGTTTTGTAAATCGACTTGCAAAGGATGTACATATTTTACAAGACGGGTAAATCATGCAGCAATGGGGTGCAGAGGTTAAAAAGTAACAACTTAGGGTAAAATGGGGCGACTTTGATCAAAAAAGAGGGCATATCCACTTTGACATGCCGTATCATCTTTTAAAATAATTTTTGTTAAGTGATATGAGTATTTTTGGAAAGATCAATCATTTTCTAATGAAACTGCACTAATATTTTTCTGTTTCGGCTGGATTTTTAGAAAATTTCAAATTTCAAGGACCCTCACTAGTAACCCACACCATGGGAGACTTTGATCGCCATAGTAACGTGATATCAAAGGTCCGTTTTTTGACACTTTTTTGTGATTCCCTAGAAAACAAAATAAATTGGTGGGAAACGGTCTTGACACGAGGTTATACAGCCATTGATAGGTGACTGATCAAATTGTGAGAGCATGAAAATAATTTTTTCGACAAATACAAATTTATTCATGCAACCATTTACATGCGACCAATATGTGGGTTACTTTGATCAACAACACGAAATCATTAATTCCGATCTCTGGTAATGAGTAGAAATCATATATTTGCTCAACAATGATACTTGAAAATCGAAAATATCCATCATTTCTCGATGGATATATTAACGAGTTTTTTGAAATTTGCGTATTGGTCAAATTCACACACCCTAAAGTAGGTGACTTTGAAAAAAGAAAGAAGAAAGAAATTTATTAAATGCGAAGAAAACACAAGACAGGGTTCATAGCGATCGGGAATCCCTTGAAAACCGGGAAATCACCGGGAATTTTTAGTTGGACCGGGAAAACCGGGACAAAACCCGGAATTTCTTGCACGAAACCTGGGAAGGTCAAAATCAGCTAGAATGTCTCACCTCGTGGTTTAATGAGTTTATCTTTCATATATTGGGCGTTAGTATATCTGAGTAAAATGAAGATTTTTTCGATTTTTTTCACAAAACTTTTCTGCGGTCTTCACAAATTTTTAAACTTTGTGAAGATAATTTTTTTTACTTTTGGCGAAGGATTGGAACGCTATCAGTTTGCGAAAGTGACAGATACTGCTGTCGAATAATCTAAATTCTTGGTTGCTTTTCCGATTTTACAAATTTAATTGGCAGTCTTTCATTGCATGAAAAATTAGACCACTTTTAAGGAAATGAATGTCGAAAAGATTCATTTTCCAGCGTTCTGGTATCAAAACTGCAAAAAAAATTTGGCGCTTCGCGTTTACGAAAACTATTTACGAGTTTTGTTGTTTCCCCCAAATTTATGAAACATCGTTGACTTCAAGCTGATTTTTCAGCTGGTTTGCATGTTCAAAACATCTGCAAATTGTTCATGTATAAACATCATTAGGGCGGAAAAATCAAATTTTAAATCAGGAAATCATCCTGAAAAGATTCATCATCCTAAACTAACGGGATCAGAAAATTTTTCCGGCGCTCCGCGCCGGAAGAAAGAATGATTCATATGCACTCTATGATTCTTCATTTTAGCCAAGCATAGATATATCAGCCGTCGAATTTTTATGCAGTTCAGGTTTTCCTCACTTTGGTTTTATGTTAACCTGTTACTATGAATTTCGATAGTCTTACCACAATCTGACGCAAAAATTAAAAAAATTTTGTTTTCTCTCAATTTTTGAGAAATTACGAACTGAAGAAGCATGAATTTGTTCAGAAAAGCTCAAAAATGTATAAATAAAGCATATCCTGGCATTTTTAATTGGAAAAAACGATATGGCGAAATAATTTTTGACTTTTTTCGCCAAATGGCGGAAACGTTTCTGCGAAAAACAAACAGCAGTTTCATCTGGGCTCTTTGCCTATTTGGGGAAAAAATGTGGAGGTTCGATATAGAAAAGATGCATTTTAGAAATGAAAATTATATACTCCTGGCTGCACTTTATTTTTCAAAGATGCATTTTGATGCATTTTAGAAAGTCAGATTTGTAAAAGCTTTCCCCGAGGTTATACCTTAAATAATCATTTTTCTTTTTTAATCTAACTCCTCAAGCTACTGTTTCTTTTTTTCGCCAAATGATTTTATTTGGCAGAAAAGAATCTTTATATGCGAAGAAAGTTGGGCTCCTCCGCTAAATAGCGCAAAATTTTATGGGATTTTGAGATCAAAAAGATGCATATTTTTGGTGCTTTAGGTGGTCAAACCCTTGAAATTTTCTAACGCGATTACAATAATTGTATAATTATTTGCTCTAATCCAGCTCAAATTCGACCTTTAGCATGTCTACTTCATTTAATTGTTAACATTCAATAGTAGTAATCATCCATTTTTTCGTTTGATAAGTGATGTCTGACATTGTTGTGTTGTGCTCAAGTATTATTTGACAAATATCAAGTTTGTTTTTAATATTTTCACAATCTTTTTGCCGTCTGCAAAAATTTCTAAATTTTGTTAACTTAAACTTGTTACATTTGGAAAATGATTTAAACATCATCAGTATGGGACCAGAAGCTTTCGCTGTTTGAGGAATTCAAATTTTCGGTTGCATGTCTGATTATTGAATTTAGGTGCATGTTTTGGTGGGTCATAATTACCTGTTGAAAGGAAGATAGAAGTTTATTAAATGCGAGGAAAACACGGGACGAGAGTAAATACGAGAAATACAGAAAAGCTTTCGGACGTGACAAAAGCACGTGCGAATTGGGCTTTAAAAAATAAGTCAATTTAGATCAAAAGCTGTGCATATTGTTTCAAAGAATGATCTCATCAGGTCAGGAATAACAAACATCAATATTTCGCAAGCAAAAGTCGTGTTTTTAGCATTAAATTTTTTCAAGTAGCATCTTATACCTTGGAAAAAATAATCCAAAACAAGTTTACTCGTTGAAAGATTTAACTTTACCTGTGGTTAGTCAAGTAAAAAGTCTTAGAATCGTTATTACTGATACTCTCTCACAAACTGCTCAGTGCGCTAGCTCGTTTAAGAAAGCTTCGCGGATTGCAAACCTAATACTGCGCAGTTTCACATCCAGAGATAAAAATTTATTGACTAATGCTTTCATCACATTTGTTCACCCTATACTTGAATATTCTACAGTCGTATGAAATCCAAACTGACAATCTGATATCAACAAAATTGGAAATGTTCAGCAGAGATTTACAAAAAAAATAATTTGATCTAACAACAATATCATATCTTGAGCGTTTACATAGGGGAGGGGAGTAAACCCCTTAACCTGAAACCCTTTCCATCCCCCTGGCCCCAAAAAAACCGTAAAACATCACCCTGGACCTTTTCCAAGAGAGCTTTTTTAATGATTTTTGTGCATATTTTGTATGAAAAACAAGCCTGCAAAACTTTTTTGTTTTTCTTGCTCGCCCACCCCACTATCCATACATGTAATTGGAGGAAGTGCTATAGGAACCCCTTCCCCGGAAATCGTCGACCATATGACTAGCCATTGGGCGACCCCATCCCCAGGATTTTCCAGTTATGTGGCTAGCCATATGGTAGTCATAAGTGTCGGGGTTGCCACAGGTGCACGTGTTCAGCTTCCGGCGTCGGTGCGCAGGTGGAAGGACGTGGCGAAAAGTGGCAAAAAAGGAAAGAAAATTTGCATAGAGAGATGCGGCCACTGTTTCGCGGATTTTGTGTTTATTTGTTAGTGTGAAAAATATTATGTTTTGGAGCATCGCCGCCAAGGTCTTTCTTTATAATATTCTTATTATTATTATTTTTGGCGTTGCCCGTTGTTTTCACAATACAAGTTGGACCGGTAATTTGTATTGTTTTGTGAGCATAGTGGAGGCTCTTCTAAGATTAGGTGTGGAGACTTGGGTAAGATCTCCTGAGGTATGTGCCAAGGTGTTCTGCCTGAGGTTTGGTGAAGTACTGGGGAGTATCTGGTGAAACATGTGAGAGAGTTCTTAGTTTATTGTTGTTGTTAGCCTGTGGTCAGAACTGTTGCAACTTCCTTTGTCTAAACCCAAAGGTCAGTTACATCATCTTCAACCCTAAGCAGCCTAACATAAGGACCTCCATACTTTT
>CAWUHX010000035.1:125669-169931 GCA_963922205.1 Romanomermis culicivorax
AGCAACCTAGTTACAGGTATGCGCATAAGCAGACGAGTATATATATTTTAATCTGAGCATTTGGTTTTTGCTCGCATGGTCGGATCATCACTTCGCAAACTGGGCCATTGAGCAGTATACTTTTGGGTTGAAATTTTCAGTTGGTAAACCATTGATTTTGATCCTCATGAATTCGTTAGGATGCGCAAGGCTTGATTCAAAGCTAGTTATTATCTTGTTTATAATTAAAAATAGGTGCAACTCCGGTGTTTTATTTGTATGAGAATTTTCGTACATGTTCGAAGATCAGCCAAAAAATTTTTGTACTCTATATAAACCATGATTTTGAGTGTATTTTTCTGCAAACCTTCTTCCAATCAGGGTTATTTCCGCACACTTCCATCCGCACCGTGCGGAAATGACACGAAATTTTTTTCCATTCGAAGTTGAAGTTATTTTAAAAATGTGTAAAATGGGCAAGATTGTAAAAAAATGAGATGAAGAACTTCAATTCATGACACCGGAGAATTTTTAAACACAGAAGCTAATGAAATCTTGGAAAATGTATTGTAGAGATCAAGCCTGTAGCGTATCCAGGAAATTTTTTCTCGGGGGTGCAGGCAAACATTTTTTCACTCGACTGTAAAATTGACTTTTCTGAGTTGACTTTTTTTAACAAAAAACCGAAGGGCTCTATTTTTACCTCTGTCTTTTAACACCCGAAACATTTGGGAGGGGGTTATGGTTCCCAACCCCTTGCTAAATATCTGATAGAGATAAATTTTAATACTCTGAGTGCAAATTTTCTCTACAAAAATGATTGTATTAAGTAAATTTATGGAGAAAAATGAGAAAAATCAACAAATTCATATTAATCGTGAAAATTATATTCTCACTATGAAGTGACGCGTTTTTACTCATTCCAGCAGAGACATAGCAGATTCATGGAACCAATCATAGATAACTGAGAAATGAAACTTCACTTCTTTTTGGCTGTGCTCCAGCTTAGTTGTAGTGAACATTACAAATTTCCATTGCCGTTGCGGAGCGTCAGAAAAATTCGAGATTTTGACCTTATCAATTGCACCAAAATGTACATTTTCATCAATGTCAGCAGTAGAAAACCCCAAAAAATTGCGGAAAACGCCCAAAAATTTTTTCACACAGCCCAAAAAGTGTGCGGAAAAACACCTAGTTCTAGATAGCACATGAGTTCCTGATCTAATTATATAGCACAAAAGTACACGGTATTAAAAAATGTAGCTTCATTCCGGAAAATCAATTTTCTGATAACTTATTCGAGAAACACAAGGTTCAAATTTTCTGTTCGAAGACATGTCTGATTTTAAAATTGAAAAATATACTCATACTTCCATAATTTGAAAAAACTGTTTTCCAAACTTGCAATTTTTGAAAATTACGTCCACGGTGCTTTTAAATCCAGATTTGTTCAAATGTTCAAAAGTAAAGTTACAAAAAGTTGGAAAAATAGAGATTTTGGTTTTTTAATATGCACCACAATTCATGTTTCCCGAACGGTTTTGCTCCAAAAGGAACAGGGAAAACATTGGATGGACCATTTTGAAAAAACTATGAAGTAGAAACCGCGCCAGGAAAAATTTTTCAGTGTTTTTCTGATTTTTACAGTATGGAGAAACGTTTTCCGATCAGGTAATGCAGACAAAATTTTTTTGTACGTTGAACAAATATCGAAAAAAGATCTCTGTGCGGAGCCAAGAATGTTGTCTCGACAAAAAATTTTCAAAGTGCAATTCTGAGGCTTTTCAGGGTCATTTTCCAGTTTTTTCAGATTTTTTTAACCAAGTTGTAAAATGTTAAAAACTATGTATGTACAAAGCACACAGCAAAATCTTAATTACAATGATTTTTCCTGTTTTAATCTGTCTATAAACTATCATGATTTATAACACTCACTGAGGAAGAAAATATGCATACATGTAATTGGGGGGGTAAGTGCTATGGGAACCCCCCCCCCCCCCCCCAGAAATCGTCGACCATACGGCTAGCCATTGGGCGACCGCCCCCCCCCCCCAGGATTTTCCAATCCAATGGCTAGCTATATGGTAGCTGTAGGGACCCCCATACTTCTGGTCGGAAAAATACTGATGTCAATTTTTGAACAAAAAAATGGTAAAAAATGTGAATTTTCTTTAAGCTTCGCGCCATGAATACATTTTTTCGGTCTTTTTAGGAAAAAGTTAATATTTTTTTGAACCTTTTTTCGGGCTTTTTTCGTGAAAAAATCGAATTTTTTTTCTTGAGAAACACCTCACCCAAAAATTTTGGGAATTACTGACCCCCAGCCCCAAAAAAAGTCGCCCAACCCCCCCCCCCCCCCCCATACCCAGACCTCGGCGCCCCGTTACATGTATGAAAATATAAAAATAAGTTCGACAGAAAAATCGATTTAAAATGTTAATTGGATGATAGTATTAGACTTTTGGAGTGTCGTGCTCGAGCCAAATCGGAATGAATAAAAATCGGTACGAGACTACAGGAAATTTTGATCTTGAGCGCACAAAAATACACTTTTTCAAGTTCTCAGACTTTTCCAGATTTCCCAATTTTTTCTTCTGACTTTCCAGGTTTTCCACTGAGTACACTGGTATGTCTTGAAAAGTGTGTAGACTCTTGAATAAACTTGAAAGATTGCGTTCTGTCCCTTTTCTACAAGATAAATTTATTATGCGTCTGGTTCCCTACCCTCATTTGGCATGGCAACCATACAAATGATTCGGGAACCAACCAACTTTTTGGACTGGCTGGTACCAGATGAACTGATAGAGTTTTTTCCACGTATGATATAGTGTCCTTGTTAGACATAAAGTTTCAAGAATCATTCACCACGAAGAGATCATACATATGTTCATAGAGCTAAATTTATCCGTGAGACCGAGACGTCCCAAAATTTGTTGATATATTCTTAAGTATTCATATTATTCACTATTATTCATGTATAAAATACGACCATATTTTTGTTAGACCTTATTTTTTTGTATTGAAACCAAAACACTACAACAAACAGGACGAGTAGATTCTTCGCATTTAGGTTTGCCCCAGGCCGTGGCCCGATTCGGGGCAAGGCTTGACAAAACTAGAACCTATTTTCGATAAGATAACAAGCTTGATATGTAAAATAATTGAAATTTAGAATTTGTGAGCTAGTTTCCACAAGCAGATCAGTTTTGTAGGTCAGAGTTAGTTTAATTGAATGACTGACTAACAGAACGCAAGAATGAGTATTATCTTGCAAAATGCTTAAAATGCTCAACACACCCCTCCCTGATTTTTTTGAGGAACATTTTTTTGATTATTTTATTGCATATTATGTTTCATAAACATGCTTGTGGAATTTATTGTTTTTTTGCTCGCTCCCCCCACTTTCCTCGGTGAAAAGTCCGAGCACGTCCTACCCCAATTACATTATGGTTTACAACAGTAACCTTTATTATTCATTTTCCTTTCTCATCTCTGCTCTCTTAGTTCTGTTGTATGTTAACGCAGTTTCATTCTTCATATCGTCCTAAGTTTACTTTCAGAGCACCAACAACATTTGGATTGTTTGACCTTGTAGTTAATGGACAATAAATTTCTTGAAATTCGAACCTACGTATTAAATTAAAAACCAGCTTTGTTGCTCCTTTATTTTCTCAAGTTGAAATGTCAATCTTGCATATAATACGTCACATTGTTTCTACTCCTCTTGCTTGAAAGACTCGACTCGATTTCCTATAGACCTTGCTCGACTTGGACGACGAATTACGAGAAAATTATCTAGAAATTGTAACAAGATTCTACTCTCTGTTCGAATCCATTTATAGATACGCCGGAGATCTGAACAGGTATCGTGGGCCTCCTTGAAAATAATTCATGATTTGCCATTAATCTTTAATTCAACAGATACGTCGATGATTTGGAGGAAGGCATTTATATCCAGCAAAGTTTGGAAACTGTGCTCAGCAACGCAGATGGCAAACAACTATTGGTAATATTTTTTGCTTGCAATGTTCAACGTATTTGAAAACCGATAGACTTCAGAATACCTACAACAGACTTATCTACAGGAAGACGATAACCAGTTGTAAAGATGCATTTGAAAATTTTGAATGAGATGATTATCCTAACCACGGAAAATTATTTGTAGGACTACGCCAATAGGAAGATTAAAAATATGGCCTTGCAACCAGCTAAAATAGTTGGAAATTTAATGAATTGTAGTCTTTAGTTCAGCTTATTTTATTTCAGTTTAGTTTCATTCATAACAAAGGTTACATTTCACTTCAGGCCGAGGCTTTGTATTTATACGGTGTTATGCTTCTCTTACTCGATTCAAAAATCGATGGTGTTGTTCGAGAACGGATGATCGTCACTTTCTATCGGTTTTCGTAAGTTTCATTTCTGAGACACTGACTAGAATTATTTTGTTCTTGTTCCCACATAAAGGTCTGTTGTGATCACTCGTTAGGTGGTATGTTATATTCTTTGTAAACCTTTTCGAATTAAAATTTCAAGAATTGTGTAAATATTCCAGCTTTATGTTTTTCACGAAAAAATCGCTCTTTCGTCGAGCTTTTGTTTCGAATTACTCGACTATTTTTTCTGTACACTGAAGAATAGCGTTCTAAATTTTCCCACCTTGAGTTACTGATCTATATGCTACTTGTAAAACATTAGAAAATAATTCAGTGTTCAACTACGGAAGAAGATGACAATGACTTGGTATGCACTCCACATGATACATGTAACGGAGCTTCGAGGTTTGCGGGAGGTAACGCAACTTTTTGGGGAGCAGGGTCATCGATTGTCCGGAATTATAAGATGGGCCCAGAAAAAAATTCGACTTTTTTCGCCTAAAAATTTCGAAAAAACGATTTAAGAGTGGCAACTCTTGTCCGAAAAGCACCGAAAATGTATATTTTGCACGAAGCGACGAAAAATTGACATGTTTAACCGTTTTTATTCAGAAATTACCATTGTAAATCACAAAATTGTCATTTTTTCAGTTTTTTCCGAATAAGTATGGCGGTTCCTATCTCTAGCCCATTTCAGCCGTATGATTGGCAAGTCTTAAGTTTATTGTATGGCTAACCGTATAGCCAACGATTTAAGGCGTTCTTATGACACTTTAGCCAAATTACTTGCATGATTCACAGTGTTTTAAATCTCTTCAGAGGGAAAAGATCAGCTTCAGAGTCTAATATCGACGACGTTTGCCGACTCCTTAGAACCACGGGTGATTCGAAAAATAAACGTCCAGCCAATTATCCTGAAAATTTCTTCAAGTTTGTATTTTTTATTTACTAGCCTTACTCTCTATGGCTTTTTGATGAATTTAGGCGCGTGGGTTTAAATCCACTGTACGTTAATCTATTGATTGGAAGGCTGAGATCGGATGATATTTATAATCAGGTATACTTATATAACACATACAAGCCAGTGTCCGATTTCTCGGTCACAATCTCAACGCGTCCAATTTATTACTAAGTTCCTACTTCACATCAGACGAAATTCTAATCAATCTATCTCGCGTAACATACTCTACACGTGTGCATTCTAAGTTTAATTTTAGTATTTGTTACTGTTTTTGGGAGAAAACTTGTTTTTGCAGTGCTCTACCTTTTGTGAAAATATGGAGTTGTCTGATCACTGCTCTTGCAGTTTTCATCGATGTTTCTTATTTCGATTATCCAACGCTTGAAATATACTCTTTTAATTTTGCGACTTATACTCTTCACGAGTAATTGACTAATTTCTTCGAGTTTTCTGTGCATTCGAGTATGAAAAGTTTGAGGAAAACGCAGTTTATGAGTGTAACAAATGTATGGCATTGATCAGAAGCAAATAGTGAAGAAGGTAAGTAAATAATTTTTTTGTCCTCAGATTATTGCCTTTCCACTACCTGATCATCGAAGTGTAGCATTTAGTCAACAAGCTGCCATGCTTTATATCGCGTTGTTTTTTGCACCCGATATCTTGACGAACCAATTTCCAGTTATGCGCGAAATTGTGGATAAATATTTTTCTGATAACTGGGTAAATACCAACATTCAAAGGAGATTTGGCTGCACTTGAGTCTTGAAACATAGCTTCACGCTTCACAGTAGACATGCTTTTTGAATGGAATTTTTAAATTTGTTTTGATGTTCTAGAATATTTCCGTCTGGTGAAATTTATATTTTTGAAGATTTTTATAGGTCATTAATATTTACATGGGCGTAACAGCCAACCTTATCGATGCATGGGAGTCGTACAAAGCTGCTAAAAGTGCCTTATTTAACGTTCATACTCCACAAAGTATAAAACTGCTAGTAAGCATCGATCTTTACATTCTAAACATAGTAAGAGGGCAGGGACGACCGCCCCCTTGGGAAGTTAGTTGGAATTAACTGAAGAACCTTTTTGCTGGATATTACTGTTAATTCGTTTCTAGATGTTGAAAAGTGATGCTAATCAAAAAATAGTCCAGCGTTCCCCCGTTTTTGTGATTTTCTTGCATTGGTGACTGGTGCAAACAAATGTGTCCTTTATCATATATAGTGCGTCTTTCAGCGAAATAGATAGAAAAACAACGAATAAGGAAATTTGTACATTTTAGCGAAAAATGAGGAAAACGTTTCTTCGCCCACTTAAGTTTTTTTTTGTTTACGCTTCTGGTGGTTAGCAACTATATACAAATTCATGTTTTTATGTAGGCTGATAGACACGCTAGCGAATTAATCGATTTGAACAAAGGTTTATCGAAGTATATCACAGAAGGAGTCATCACGAAAGAGTTTGTATTAGACAACACTAACAAGCTTATCAATTCTATACGGCGATGTAATGTTGCTCTACGATGGCTAATGTTGCACTCGGCACCCTTAAGGCAAGGTAGGCTTATGCAACTTTAGGAACTTGAATTGGCGTAAAAACTGAAAACCACATGTTCGAATTTGTTGTATTAGACTCTGAAATTTCGAAGAGATCGATCCAGCTAAGAGATATAATCGTTACGGATTCTAGAATTACGAATGCTTCTATTCTTCAATTGCTTCTCAACACCGCTCTGTTTGAATTTTCTATTAGAGAAGTACAAGATATTTACTTGTAACAACGGTTATTGATAATTGATATTGATAATCTTCAGAAACTGAGTAGCATGCTCTCATGCAAGGTTGAAGAATGCGAGAAGTTACAAGAAGATGTCAATGATCGGCTCAATGAATTATCAACCGTATTTTCCGGCGCTACTCCACTAGTTCGTGTCGAAAAAAATGGTACCCAATATCAATAGACACTACACGAATGTTTTTCACTCGAAGATTATATATGTTTGAACTTATTTTATTGTAAAGCAGGGTTTTTTATGCACTGCGTGGTGTGCACGGTGCACAGAGTGGATCAGAAAGTTTGTGCACTGTGAGAAAAAATCTGCTCTTGCATAACATAAATTCATGTTATGCCGTTTCACATTCACATCAGTATCGCTGAGATTTCAGTGAGAGGCTGCGAGACTGGAAATTGTGCTAACGTCTGCGGCTTTAAAATAACTAAATATATTTCCCTGCAAAATATATCTAATGTACTGTTCTAACATGAATACCAAGAATGAGTTCATGTAACAACACAAACAGTGGTAAGCATGTGGCAGAAGAAAGACATTAGCTCCGCACAACTGTCAATGCGATCATTTTTCCGATCTCAACACATGCATGAGAAGCATCTACAGCTAAGACGGTGTACACAAGAAAAGTTAACGGTCTCGAATACGGTGCGCGTTCTACGGACAGAAATGACCGCAAGCAAAACCGTACAACAGTGGATTGGATCAAGAACAGGAGGGCATCCAAGGATACGTCGGCTAGGCATAATCAAAACGTACATAAAGATACACATAAAAGAACTGCGAGAATAGGCAAAAACAACAACATACGAACTGAATTGAAAACTCGCATGATTCAAGTGCGGATTTAGGGGGGTTGGGGGCGGTCGCCCCCAACCAAACTTTTGAAATACGATTTTTTTCTGTATCCCTATAATCAAATTTGAAAAAATTTTTGAAATTTTTTTTTTTAAATACTCAATTTTGAGCACCTCCCCCCCCCCCCCCCGCCCCCCGAGAAAAATTTCTGGATCCGCCACTGCATGATATGGATATCGATTTCTGCACCGTGCAAAAAACGCCCGAAAAAATTTGTGCACGAGCTCTAAAAACTGTGCTCGGTGTACAAACAAAAAAACCCTGTTCTACAGATAAATTGAAGACGATATTCGGCAATCTAAGAGATCAGTTTGAAATGTTAACATTCGAAGATGAAGCTGGCGCTGGGAGGAAGGTCGTGCAATTGATGTCAACTATAGAAGAGGTTTTATTTGTATTTTACTACTAGAATATTGCGTCATTTAATGTAGTGTTTAGGTTCAAGAAGTTTACGGTTTGGATAATAACTCTCAGGTGAAACAGTTCATTTCTGACATCCGTCAACTATTGCATCATTTGCTGAAAGTTTTGAACCTCAAGGAAACTACGCTGATTCAAATGCAGTTAATATGTGATTTTTCATACGCCTGGGAGATTACTGACAAGTAAGAATTCGAAAGGAATTTTGAATTGAAAAGATTTGTTTATGAGTTGAAGAATTTTTATCGCTTGGCTTTTTGAAGTCATTTTTTCAGTGATATTTGAACATTTGATTGAAACAGGGCGCTAAATTTTGTGTTTGAGAATCAAAAAATTTTACTTTCAGTTTCACAGATTTGATGCAGAAAGCCATTCGTCAAAATCCAGCTATGCCCATCAAGTTGCGTGCCACGTTCGTTAAAGTGACAGTTTTAACGCCCGCCTAATTACGCCCAGTATTTATTTGCTTTTTTAATTTCAGCTCAGCTCCGCCATGGATCTGCCTCTCTTGCGCATTCAACAATCGAATAGCCCAGATTTATTATCGGTTTCTCAATTTTATTCCAGAAATTTAGTCCTTTATTTCCGCCGGGTCTTACAAATTATACCACAAACTGTTTTTTCTCTGCTGGCCAAAATAGTTGAAATTCGAACGAATTTTGTCAAAGATTTGCCTACTAGAATGGAGAAAGATAAGATGAAAGATTACGCAAAGTTGGATGATAGATACGAGGTGATTAGTAATAATCTGAAACTTGAAATCAATTAGTCAAACATTCTTAACTGTTCTTACTTTTTTCGTTGTTGGAAGTTGTTCCATGTCAAACGTGATAAATTGTTCACCGTAACCATTCTTCATTGCATGTGAAAGTTACGTGATATTTGCGTGCTCAAAATTTATAAATTTCAATTTTGTAAAAAAGAAATTCACTTCTATAAACTCCACCCCTCAAATTTTGATTTTCCCTGTCTGAGTTCCGGCCATAGTTGTAGACAGTCCTGATATACTTATGCCATTGATGAAGAGTAGATTCTGTTCCAAAGAATCTGGTGACTCAACGATTTCGGTCTGTAGCATTTCAACGATGATCCGTCGTCATGAGCGCATTATGTGTACATTACGTCCTTTTTTGCAGATCGCTCGATTAACGCATTCCATATCAGTTATAACGGAAGGAGTTTTAACGATGAAAGCGACACTAGTTGGCATTATAAAAGTCGATCCGAAAAAGTTACTAGAGGATGGAATACGCAAAGAACTCGTCAAAAACGTAGCCACGGCCATGCACAACACGCTTACTTTTAACACCAAGCTTAAAGTATGCATGAAAATGCTCGAAATTTAGTTGCCTGATACTAAGACTTCCAAAAGTCTCATTAATCTTCAAAAACCTCACTAAAAAATTTGTATTTCACAGCAAAGCGAATTGGTAGCTAAACTGAAATCGTTGGCCAATCAAGTCGATGCATATCGTCTCAGTTTTGAATACATTTCTGACTATATCGGTCTCAATGGTTTGAAAATATGGCTCGAGGAATTCGGTCGTCTTGTAAATTACAACGTCGAGCAGGAATGCAATGCATATCTCAAGCATAAAGTAGCTGATTCATGGCGAGATTCGTATTCTTTTTCTCGTGTTTTCTGTACCAAATATGTCTCTTTTTTAAATTTTATAGGCTGGGTTCAAAAGTAACCTGGTGTGATTTGCTTCTAGGTTCAAGATCATGATAGTTTGTACCAATCAAGATTAATTCCTATTCCGGTTTTCCCTAAATTAGATCAAAATTTTGGATTTATCGGACGTTTAGGCTACGAGATTCTAAAGGAAACTGATGTCAGGTAAAAAATAGCTCTAAGTATTGACAATATTAATTGAAATCGTATAGCGCAGCCTTTCTATCAGTTTTTTAATAAGATTCAAATTTTTACCAAGCTGCGCATGAGGTTATAATTATGAGTTCTTTCAGTCCATTCGGAATTGATGTCTAAAATTCCAGTTTTCGACAAAATGATTTTTTTGTTACTCCCTTTTTGCCAATCGAAGCTTCTTTAGATTGCATAAGATTGCTTCAAATGGACTAATAGTCCATTCAGTAATAAATTTTTCCCTTACCAACATTGATAGAGCGAATTATGGTTGACACAAATGAGATATATAAATCACAATTTATAAACAAAATCAGATAAGCTACCAATTGAACAAGAGAATAGCAATTAAGACCTCATGTTTGTATGTTTATGACTGCTAATTGATCATGCTGTTTCCCGAAACCGTGTGACTGTTTGATGCATTGTTGTTCTCACGGCGTTCTAATAACGCAATTTTTTGTGACTTAAATTGCACTTGGCAAATATAAAATTCTTTTCAAGAACAACTGTATACGTTGATCGATGCGACGCTTGGTATGATAGTAAAACTCACAAAGAATGCGTTAATGCTCAATTATTCAAAGTCTTAGCGGTGAAATTCGTCATTAATCACCGAGTAATATTTCCATATTAAGTTGTTACATTTCGTTTAGATTGGTGTCAGAAATGTCGGTATTTCGGCGTTAGATCGATTATATTCTTTTATGATCACTGATTTGCTGCAGAAGTTAATTCAGAGATTCAAAAAACAAGTTCTTAGTTGTCAAGAAAATGTAAACTTACTGACGAACGCGGAAAAAACTATGGAAAGTTCATCTCCGTATATAAGTAAGTCAAATTGGCATGAATCACTAACGATTTATCCGTGCCAAAACGTTGTCTCTTGCGTTTTCACCACTGTTCGAAAAAGAAGTTTCGGCTTTCATGACCGCGGCTTGATCTACCCTGTTCGTTTCACCTATATTTTTGTATTCTAGGCCAGCCGACAAGATTTTACTCGAATTTAAGCTCCAAATTCGCAAAGATTTTCGTCAGTCTATCACCCGTGTTGTCGAAAATTGGACAAATGCAAATTCTGCGCTCACATCTAGTCAGAGAACTCAATATTTTGTGCAAGTTTGAGTCGAAATTTTGTGAAAGCACCCTGCAAACGTTGAACAAGTAAGCTGCTTTTTATTTAATCGTGAGTTTTATTTGAATGGAGGAGCTTTTTACTTAAATAGAGTATTGTTGTGCAGAGTTTCTTCTGCAAGAACTTCCCAAATTAAAAAAGTCCCGAATAAAAATATTATTTTATAATAAACTATTTTTCCTAAAATCCACTTGTTATTTATACACAACCGGCGTATGTAGTTGATGTTATGGATGAAGTATTCATGTTGTCTCATTTTTAAAGAAAAGTTCCTAAGCCAAAATTGCAAACGATTCGAAAAAACCGAAATTCCTTGTAAAAGATTCATAGAGATAATTTTACGATAATTTTTCGTTCTTCAAGGATAATACCCACGCATGCACATAGGGGCTCAAGTGAGAGTAAACCCTGCTACCTGACATGCTGGACACACCTCTCTGGCCCGAAAAAATCGTCAAACACCCCCTGAAGTTTTTCGGAGTTTTTTGATAATTTTTATGCATGTTTTGTATGAAAAACATGCTTGCGGATATTTGCTTCTTTTTTTGTCCGCTCACTCCAACCCCCATGATGAAAAGTCCGAGGACATCCACCTCTGGAAAATTCTTCCCGTGCATGTCTGATAATACCTCCTAAAAGACACATTAGATTTTGAACGAGAATGGGGAAGAATTGTACTTTTAGATATTGAAGGTATTTTTAACGTTTGTAAGCTATTTGCAAAATCTGAAAAAGAAGATCGCCGATCGATCCCTGCACAGCCTTTGTCGTATTATTAGTGATTGATACATAATTATCTTGAGATTCGAAATGAAAAACGTAGGCCTCTTGTATCAGTATTGCTACACGAAACTTCGATTTTGATAGGTTCTTCTTTTGCATGTCTCATGACGAACAGTATAGAATTTATACCCCTCCATTATTCGAGTATTTATCTACAACAAAGACAACTTGTGCTCAATGCATTATTTTGCCTCAGAATCGACTAAGAAGTAAAGCATTTCATGACCCCCTTAGCAAAGCATTTTTGGGACTCGTATAGAGTTAATACAGCCTCAAAATCCTCTGTGGGAAAATGAAATCTGAAACATCAGTTTATCACCAATCTACAATAAATTCCGTCCTGCTTTAGTAAATTTCCTGATTTTTCTTAAATTATCGTTCAGTTGAGTGTTTTTAGTTGAGTAGTCGATTGTCATATACTTCTGTCTGCGAAGTTTTATAGCGTAGTCCCACCATTTTAGGATATATGTTCCACGTTGCTCATTGTAGTGGAAATTCAAAAATTCTTGTGCTACAATAGATGAACCTTTGGTTCAGTTTTTCACTTTGCTTTCAGTGTCTAAATAATCTCAATTTTTCTGCAACTACAATAAGCCGGATTTGTGACTAAGTTTGGTTTTATGGGTTTATGGTTTTAGTCGATCAAGCAACTTTTCCGTCACCAAGCATAGGAAGTTTTCAATTTCTTAATCGGTTGATAGATGTTTTTACAACATATATTTCAGGGCCATAATTTGTGATATTCGAGAATGTGAGACGAAAAATATAAAACCCAATCCATTCGACGACACACCGCTCCTTTCCGAACTTTCGACCTATTTGGAGTCTGCCGGTATTTGCGATCCTTTTGTCAAGGTACTTCTTTTTAGATCAAAGATATTGTAAGATTATACTTTTTGAATGAGAAAAGTAGAAAATTTGTGCAGTACGCAGGTCTCTATACTCCGAGTACATGTTTTTGAAAATTTTGAATCAAGTAAAAATTTAGACAAACAAGTTTACCTTTCATGTTGGATTCGCTCACTATGCATTCTCATTTGAAATCATGATTACGTGACGCTCTTATGATATCATTTGAAAATTAAATTCATGGAGATGGTCTGTCATTTGCAAGTGCGCAGAAAATTTCCGCCTCACTTTTCTTAAGTCGCTCATTGTGCAACAAGCGCTACACATAGATAAGCATTTATCATATAGAGTCAAAACATATATTTTTAAAATTATTTTACTAATTGCAACGAAAAATTTGCTGAAAGGTAATGCTTCACGCGCGCATAAATATTTTTTCATTTTCAGATTTACCTTATGCCGCATTCGAGCTCTTCGCCTTTTTGTTTATTTATTTTCCTATTGGTATTCAATCAGATATCGAAATTTACGGTGGTCAAAAGTGTCGGTGATTATACAAATTATTGATCTATAAACCATATTTACATTTCCACTCCATCGATCCTTCAAAGCATTCTATCCTTTTGGATTTCGTGACCTGATATTTCAATCCTTTCCTTATACAGGACTGATCTCCAAAAAACCTCTAGATGGCCAGGACGGGACTCCATTTGTTATTGGAGTCGCCACTTTATTACGTCAAATCGGCGGCAACAGCCACGAAATTTTCCTTAAATATATAGGACGGATGTTGACTTCGTTTTCGGAAAGTTGCGTCTCGTAAGTTCCGATTAATTTTTTTTATTAATAGGAAACGAGCAATGAAACAAAAAAAAATTGAACCGGCTACAGAAGGGCAAACAATAGAAAATAAAGTATAACATTTGTAAAGCAAGCGCCACTTCTTATTTATTCTATTTTCTGCTAAACCACTCGACGTGTGGGCTGAAAATTCACGAGACCACTCAGCTAACCATCAACTATTTTTAGATCACAAATTCTGCATTAAAATTTTTTGTTCGAACGATTTTATTTTCTTTTGAGCGACAGTGTCATATTTATATCATTTTTCAATTTACAAACATTTTACAAAAAACAAACTCTAGTATATACCTGGAAGTAGCTTCCTTTTGCGGGCAATCGACCATCCATTAAGATTGTAAACAACATTAAAATATTTATTTTAAGAAGTTTTTCCATTTTTCTATTATTTGTCTTGGAAAGTCCCGTAATTTGTATGCTATTTATATCCCGTTTCTTAGGTGTAATGTTTGTTGATGACATACACATATCTAGAAATTCCAATATTTTCTAATTGCGCGTTAAAGTGTCCTGCAATATGCTGAATAGAACATTTCATTTTATTCCCTGTTTTGAATGCAGCACGCATAGTTTTTCATCTTATAAAAAGCTTTCATGGTTCATTATTTTGCTTCTAGATCCAAAGTTTCGCTGCCCACAGAATTCAACCTGATCATAATTTTTTTAATGGAATTCGTAAATTATTACGGCATCGATAAGGAAGTGAGTTAGTTATGCTGAGACTTTTGTGTCGCAACGCAGGTATTACGCATTTTCAAGGAAATACAGCGAGCGCTCCAGAATCCAGCAGGAAAATTTGAAAATTGGCACATTTTTTCGAAATATTTTCTGTAAAGCTCGTGATCTTGAAAGAATTGAATGTAGCTGCTAGTCATAATGAGTACGTTTATTCAAGCGAAAGCCTTTTGTCACTTACTGAAGATTGACGTTAAATCTTCAAGTCCCTCTCCAACTGGCATTGATCATTTCTTGAGCGGCGATGTTGGTAAAAACTCGTCATTGTTATCGAATGTAACGGATCAGATCAAAATTTTACATCCTCATACATGCCTCACTGAAATTTGTTTGTAACTGCTTTCGTTTTCACTACGCCTAATAACTTTTTTCACAGTTATATTGTATTCTGCATTCTTGTGTTTTTTACCCGTAGACAATGTGAGTTTTTACGGCTTAAATGTCCTGCTGCTGTATGTTCTGTTCTCCCAGAAAAAAATAGATTTGAGATTCGAGTCCGGATCATTTCTGTTGTTAGCATGACTGCACAGAAACCAGTTTTGACGTAATCGAATCTAAAATTGTTTCTTTGTAGGTCGTTCAAACGTTTGTGCCGTCGATTCTTCTTGATGAGCATAAAATATTTTGTTGAAAAAATTTCGTAAGATAGTATTTATTCTCTCTAGTGTTTGATATTGTTATGCTCTTTATCGATGAAAAAAGTTTGTTTCTCGGTTACATCATCTTCATGTCCCATTTTTAGCCCACTCAGGTAAAAACCAGTTCTACTACAGCCAAAATACTAATCCTTCTAAAAATTTTCATTTAAGACATCTTTGCAGTGTTCAAAAATGGCCTTCGGACTTGAAATTTACGATTCAGAAAGTTATACATTGGACTACATAATTTACATTTTACATTGCATCGGTTGTGTGTTGGTACTATTCCCCTTTTTATTCGTCCTGCATTGTGCTTGTTCCAAACCTCGTTTAAGATCTAGGAGGACCATATTTACCATTTATATCACATCGATCGATTTTTTGGGCCGATTCGTCTATTTAATCTATTTCGTACTACGATTGTTAATTTTAGACGGAAGAATCGACAAAGTTGATGTCGACCATGATTTTTGCGATCTTTTAACTTTCGGCCTTTTCAACGCCGCTTCTTGGCCGCTAACGTCGTCGATTTTGCTACAATTACACATATTTTTAGCCATTTGTTTGTCGTACGACTTTTACGAAAGGATATTCAGTCGTAAAATATCAATTTTAACTATTTTAGTAGCAATATTATTCGACTTTTGGTTCTCTATTCCTTCATATGGAGAATTGACTCCTCACGCTGGCAAATATTACTATTCGGGATGTAAATTCGAATATTTCTCGCGATTTAGCGAATGGAACGGGTGGAAACTTTTCGCCGAACTCTTAATTTATGGCTTTTTGGCCCTCGGTACATTGATTGGACGATCGATCAAGAAGAAAGTTAATCCTGAGCCCCTCGATCGTAAGTTTGACCGTGTCCTACATGCACAGGATTATTAGGATAGAATCATGTATCAAAAAATAGGGTTGTCCCGGGGCGCTCATTTTAGCCGGGGCCGGAACAGACATATAACGTACAAACATATACGTCACCAGTGGTATCATGCTTAATGTAGTATACATTCATGGAAAAATTTTGGGACGATTATTTTTCTTTTAATTTCATGTCAGCTATGATAATGCATTGATTAATAGGCTAGAAAGGGTTTAGGTATTTTAGACAAAAAAATTAAATTTTTTAAATAACTGTCATTACTATGTATGAGGAAACTCATATTTTTCCCAAGGAAACTGCATTACACACATACCTGGACACTATCGATTCATCTGCAGGGATTTTTAGCACGGTGCTAACTGCTAATGAAACCAGAGCCGTGCTTAAGGAAATTTTTGAACGCTAGCCCGTATGCTAATGACTGGAAGGGAAAAATTTTTGAAAAAAGTTCGAGAAGAAAGTTAAAGATATCACAAAAATTAAACAATTACACGTTTTCTGAAAGAATCAATCAAGAACCTGTATTGAAGTTGAGGTGCAGTTCCAGATACAATGAAAACATGTTAGCTTTTATCCAAACAGAACGTGAATTTAGCAATTCCTAAAAGTATTTCTGTCAAACTAACTACTGAATATTTACTTGCCATATCCTAAACTTCAATTCTATCATAAATTGAGCTTGTTATTCCATCAAAACTACTAGCTTTGTGTAGTCTTGCCTCGAACCGGGGCAAGCCTAGTCCCGGCTCGTGGTCGGGGCAACTGCCCCGGTGCCGGTGGCTGGGACAATTCTACAAAAAAATATTTTCCATCACTAAACAGCATTTGCCTTTTAATGCGCACACACTTCGTAAATACTGAACTTTTTGTATTATTTTGGCTCTGACCTGTTGATCGTAAATCTCTTGAGATTCCGCAAATGTCAGGCACTAGAATCTAAAGTATTGGTTGATTTATGTATTATTTCATATTCACCTAGGTATTCAATGTTTAATGTAAAGGCAAAACGTATGTTATGTTGAATATACTGTTGTGACATGATAGTCCAGAAGAACCGCCATCTGAAAATCTTTGTGATTATATTCCGCCATGCAAAGAACGTCTTGGTTTAATTCCTCTGGATTCCATGTGTGCAGGAACTCAAGCCATTCTCATTTACATTAAGTAACTGAATCGGTATTATTGCTTGCTTGATTCACTGAACCTTGAACAGAACAGACATTATAGACTTGGCTTGTCATAGTGTTCAATTTTACTTATTTTTATAAGCTGGGAAAAACGGATTGTAGAATAGTGGAAAAGACGAAATGTGATTTTTTCGCTGTTTTTTCATTATGTCCCGGTATCATTTTTTAAAGCACCGATACCCTTAGCACTTGCGCCAGTATTGATGCTTTTCCCATAACGTTATAGCATGCATCACAAAAAAGAAGTTTAGTGCGGAACAAATTTTTTTTTCAGAAAACATTTGATTATGATTATGTTTCATTCCTGTTCTAAGGAACGATATTTCGGAATAATTTCCTCCGTTTCCAATTTTAAATTTTCTGTGCGCTATGATTCCTGTTATTCTTACTTTTGAGCATAGATTTCTTCCTGAAATCAAGTTTGGTCTTATGTAGTAACAAAACGTAAAAAATCGTCAATTTATTTCAATAACGAAAAAAAACTGTCTGAGATGTATTTTCGAAGCTTGCTTGGATAAACCAATCCAAATGCTTTTTCAGCCGTTTTAAATTACACTTTTCTGCCAATAGAGCATTATGTCTCGGGAAAATTTCTCTGGTATGATGGAATCTGAACAAAAAATAGTAAAATCAGAGTTTCTCGAAAATTTAATCCTATTTAATCCTCGAAAATTTAATCCTATTTGGACTATATTTTATTCAGATGATCTTAAAGTATCAGCCGATTTTCGTCGCAATAGTACAATCGGCTCCTGAAATAATGATAAGTCCTAGTTTCATTGTAAACATTCCCTGAAGCAGGTTGCTACATAAGTCTAGAGCTACCGGTTTATTTTTATGCTGATACAATACCTGTACCGGCTCTACGAAAATTGATTAGAAGACTTTTGTAAGGACGACATTTCGTGGGATGGACAGTTGGTCGAGTGATAAATTTCTAGTATACAGTATGAATTGAATAAGCATACTACCTAAAGACTGCAGAAGAAAAGTACAGTAAGAAAATTGGTCTTTTTCCTAGTGAGAGACATTTTATAGTATATATTTTTTGTGTACATTTTGCAGAATGGCAATTAATCTCTATTTATTCACATACATTTACATAAAGAAAATCAAAATTATGTTTAGGATAAGTTATATGCAATGCCACGTCGAAAATGAATGGGCTGTTTTTCTGTGAACTTATCTACGATAGATTGAATGCTTCCATCGAGGTCCACATATTTCTTCTTCCTTGGTTTCTGCTGACTCGCTAATAATTGTTCAATTCTACGTTCAAAAAATGCATGTTCACTTCTGAGAGCATTGATCAAGCGCCAAATAGTTGGATGATCTAGCCTTACAAATTTTTCGTTTTTCCAGCCTTACAAATCTTTCGTTTTTTGCACATCCGATATGTCTTATCCGTAGAATCTGCTTCCTGTTTGTAAGCATAACTGTCAAAAAATTACTCTCTTTTTTTACGTTCAGTGTCTCAGTGAGTAATATTACTATATGCTACTGTTTATTATTAAAAACAAAAGAGATGTGAAACAAAAGCGAGCACTTTGTGTTTCCGTCACTTTGGACATGCATATAACATTACTGTATCCTATGATATCCCATATTGTGCAGAAATCCTACGAAATTTCGTACCTATTAATTGTCGCCCTGCCAAATGTCGTGATCCCGCCTGTACCCATACGTATAACTGGGGGAAATGCTATAGGAGCCCCCATAAACCGTCGACCATATGGCTGGCCAATGAGCGATCTCCCCCACAGGATTTGCCAATCTTACGGCTAGCCATATGGTAACCATAATGACCTCCACACTTTTGGTCAGAGAAAAATAGGAAAACGTCAACTTTCTCGGCGGTTCGCGCCATGAATACATTTTTTACGGTTTTTAGACAAAAATTTCTATTGTTTTGTTTAATGGAAAAAACAATTTTTTTCCTGATGGATTCTTCCCCAAAAATTTTGGGAAATCAGTAACTCCTGGCTCCAAAATAGTCGCCGGGCCCTCTCCAGACTTCTGGGCACAGTTAGGTGGATGTCTGTACCGATGTACTGGGATTGTCAGTACTGCACGATATCTACTGTGACATCACTGATTTTTATGCGGCTTCTTTTAGACCCCTCTGCGATACGATTAAGCATGTATATGTTGGGTGAAACGCTATAATAATTTTCTGTGGATTTCCACAATCGTTTCTTGCAATTTATCGATACAGTTTTGAATAGAACTTTTCTGCAGACAATTCGTGCGAGAGACCGAACCCGGCTGGCAATTCTCCATTCCATAACTTCCATTTGATGAGCCAAATGAGGAAGTTTGTGACGATTTCTACGTTCGTCTTATCATTGGTCGGATTCTTCACTTTTATAGCGGCGTACGCAGTATTTTTGATCGAAGGCAATACTCTTTTGTGCAGAATTTTGACGCTTAGCGTTACGATTTTTTCGTTCATTACGCCAGTACAGATGATTTTTGTCAATTCTGAACTTCGCGATGAATTTTTGAGCTGTTTGTTACATTGAATTTGTTTTATTCTGATTTCGACAAATATTCTGCCGTTGGTGGGTGCAGTTCGTTGAGAATATGTCATCAAGTATTTATTGATAAGTATAAAAATATATTAAGGATAAATTTACTGTAGACATAACCGCATTGAGTTGTTCACAAAGCATTGCGGGAACGAGATATCTGTCACATACCTGTACTTGGGGGGGGGACCCCCCCCCCAACTCGGCCAACCCTATACCCAAAATCATTCCCCCCCCCCCCAGTTGGGAAAAAATTAAAAAAATTTGCAAAAAAGTGTATGTTTTTTGGCCTTTTTTTGGGAAAAATTTCGACTTTTTCCTACCCCCCCCCCCCCCCAACTGGTCGGAGGTCTTACAGGTATGACCTGTACTTGGGGGCTCCCCCAACTTGGCCAACTATATACCCAACCCCCCCCCCCCCAGTTTGGAAAAAATTTGCAAAAAGTGGATTTTTTGTGGGAAAAATTTCGACTTTTTTCGACCCCTCCCGGCGTCCCATATACACTGTTTTTTTCCACAAATGTGAAAAGGGGTCAAATTTTTTTTGCCACATGTGGGAAAAAAATTTTTTGGGGCTTAAAATCCTCGTTTTTTGGCTTAAAAATGCTCAAAGACGCTTTATCGCACTGTTTTTGAGCTTTTTCAAGCCTTCCGGTGTTTTTAGAGAGGTTAATTCATTAAAATTGGAGAAAAATTGAAATGTTCGACTTAAAAGCCTAATCTACAAGCATTGTTGAACAAATTTTCTAGCAAACTATCCAAGAGCATAATTGACTTGAATTACACAAGAAATCAATGGTCAAGTCCTCTATGATGACAAGTGAAAGCCCAAAAAAGATGATAATCTTTCCGGCGCGTAATTTTTTTGGGGTATATTGACATTTTGGGATGCTGGAAAATCAATTTTCCGAACATTTATTTGAAGAATTAGATTCCAATTTTGTGTTCATGAGTTGTAATTTCTAGAATTTTACTTGAAAAATTTTAAAATCTGTGAGACTTATTTGTAAACTCTCATGAACTTGGTCGAAAATATATGAGTAAGAAGAGTATAAATTTCCGAAAGATATTCCATGAAGCTTTTAAATTGATTTTACGTTAGCAAAGAAATAATCGCATCATAAATCATAGACTTGACGTATTAATTTTTCTCAAAACGAAAAAATGCGAATCTTCATTGAATATTATGTTAAAATGTGGAAGATTACCAATTAAAACATGAGATACTACGTTTAAGATGATGAAAACTATTATAGATTAAGTGATAAATGAAGGTAGACATGATAAAAGCCGCACCTGAGCTACTCAATGAATAATGATGATTATTAGTTATAACCGGCGCGAAGCGCCGGAAAATTTTGAGATTTGGACCTCCTAAAATGCACCAAAATGCATCTTTTCAATATGAAAACCCCAAATTTTTTCTTCCACATTTGTGGAAAGACCTCAAAAATTTTTTCCACATTATAGTGCAAATGTGGGGAAAAAACAGTGCTCCCATACCTGTACTTTTGGGGGTTGGGCGGGACCCCCCAACTTGGCCAACCCATACCTGTACTTGGTGGGGGTTGGGGGACCCCCCCCCCAACTTGGCCAACCCCTGTACCCAAAATCATCCAACCCTCGCCCCCGGTTTGGAAAAAATTAAAAAAATTTGCTAAAAAGTATATGTTTTTTGGCTTTTTTTGGGAAAATTTTCGACTTTTTTCTACCCCCACCCCAAAAAAAAATTTTGGATTTACCCCCCTCCCCCCAACTGGTCGAAGGTCTTACAGGTATGGGCCAACCATGTACCCAACATCACCCACCCCCCCCCCGCCAGTTTGAAAAAAAATTGAAAAAATTTGCAAAAAACTGTATGTTTTTTGGGAAAAGTTTCGACTTTTTTCGACCGCCTCCCCCCAGATTTCGGATTTACCCCCCCCCCCCCCCCCAATACCTGTAAGACCTCCGACCAGTTGGGGGGGAGTAAATCCGAAATTTTGGGGGGGTAGGAAAAAGTCGAAATTTTTCCGAAAAAAGGCCAAAAAACATACACTTTTTGGCAAATTTTTTTAATTTTTTTCCCAACTGGAGGGGGTTTGGGGGGGAGTAAATGATTTTGGGTACTGGGGTTGGCCAAGTTGGGGGGGTCCCCCCCCAACACCACCCCCCCCCCCCAAGTACAGGTATGCCCCCCCCCCAACTGGTCGGAGGTCTTACAGGTATGATCTGTCATCAATTTGATTGGTCGAAAAATTATAGTCTACTCCTTCGAGTTCAAGCGTAAGGGTTAACCAAAAAATTTGCCAGAAACAGTGTTTTGTTTGTGCCAAAACATGGTTTTTGGCACAAGAAAATTTGGAATGGCACAAAAAATTTTGAGCGTTTGGGCCAATTGGCACAAAATTTTTGGCTGGTACAACATTAAATTTCCTTGATATTTAGATGTTTCAGAGGCTGAAAATGCAAAAAATTTTCGGCGCTTCGCGCCGGGTCAACGAATGTAATATTTTCTATTCGTAGATTTAACCCGAACGCGAACAATTCCTCTTCGAACAGTGTATTAGTATCGCTGCAGTAAACTCTATTAGGCTGTCATTGTCAATCATTATCTTATGATCAAAGATTAACTGATATGAATCTTATCAGATTAGAGACTAGACGCATTCATTTCGATCTAATTATGGCCTACTCCATCATCCGAAAATCTATTCTACTAGTAGAGAATTATTTTTCCTTCTGTACAAATCCTACTAGAGCCAGAAACTCGTTTAAACTCAACATAGGCAATTCTCATCTTGACATTGACAAATATAGCTTTGCTAAACGAGTCGTTCATACATGGAACACATTACCCGACCACGTGTTAAAAGCGACTTCAGTAGAATCTTTTTCTCGAAAACTTAAAGATATCAATTTTTCTAAATTGATACGAGGACATTAATATAATATGATTTTTTTCTTCATTTCTGTGTTGATTTCTCCTTTTCGTTCATCGGGGCACGCGTAAGTGTACTTCTGTACCTGCATGTCTCCGTATGCAAATAATTCATATTGTCTTTCACTCACTCACTGTATTGTTTGATTTTTCAATATGCTAACATTTTCACATTGCTCTTTATTTTGTGCTGCATTAATAACCAATAATCTCGATGTTTGTTGTATTTCTTTTTCCAGACTAACATGTGTTTTTGTTTTTTTCTCTTCGTTCGAAAAATAAATTTTTCTTCTTTCTTTTCTTCTTCTATTCTCTGTTCATTCAGTCAGATTCGGATTTAAAACTGAAATTCTCACTTTTTGCGTTGATTGATTCAAATAGAATATCGTTGGTAATGTTACAATGTTTCGACCGAAAATTTACACTATTTTCGACTTTATTTTCTCTAGTCTTTACATTGTTGTTAAATATATAGATAAGATAAAGTGGGGTGACTTTGATCAGGGGCGACTTTGATCAGAGTATGGCATTTGATAACTATTTGAGATCAGCAGGTCATTTTTGGTGTGTCATTTTTTTTAAATCATTTTTTCCAATTTGTTTTCGAGGATACAAATTTCTACTTGATTTAACAATAAATTGAGAGTTGAGCCAATTGTAGTAACTGCAAGGCAGTCTCTTCCCTGACAACAGATTTGAGATGGGATTACACAACAAACAAATCAAATGCTTCGTGAATTTTCAATTCAAGAAACTTTTAGCGCTATTCGATTCGGTTCGTATGACTGTTCTGCTGAGTTCAGTTATTCTAATTTAAAAGCTAAAAATTCACATCCAATAAATTTAACTCATGCTTGAATTGTTTTTCGGCTGATTATTATTTTTTATTGATGAAGTTGATTCACTTTGGCTGAAGTTGATTCGCTTTGGCATTTTATCTGAATATTTGGCAGATTTTACTGCTCATATGCAGTGCTAGTGAGCAATAGACAGCATTGCTTGTAACTGCTTAAGTTTTTGTTATACCTACTGCTCACAGTCATTAACAGCTCGTGAGCTGACTTGAGCAGCCCTGAAACTTTGAACGAGACGGTAGAACCCTTCGACAGAGGGGCAGTTGGTAGTTTTTTGGGTCCAAAAATGGGCTGAAGAAGTATTTTGCCATTTTTCGGCGGTAGCAGGCAGCTAAGTCTAAGTGTTTTGCATCATTTTTCTTTAATTTTTATTGGAACTTCATGCTTTAAAATTTAAATTCTGTTTCCTGAATCCTGAATTCTTTAAAAAAGGAGTTCAAGCTGCCATGAGAGTACGTATTTTAAGACTATTTTTTGTGCACTTACATTTGTGCCAATTGGCACAAAAGGCCAAAAATTTTGTGCCAATAGCACAAAAAAATTTTGCATTCTGAAAACGTACTGAAAACTTTTGAAAGGTTTTGTGCCAAAAGTTTTATAAAAAGATAACTAGAGATACTTTCACCATACCTTAATTGGGGGGAGGTTGAGGAGGGGACCCCTGCCTCCAACTTGGTCGAACCCTATACCCAAATGTCGGAACCTCCCACAACTTGTCAACCTTATACCCAACCCCCCAAACTCGGAAAAATGGGAAAAGTTAGAAATAAAGTGGCTTTTTTGGAAAAATTCCCGAAATTTTTTTGACTTTTTGGGGTTTTTCGACCCCCACCCCAAAATTTTGGAAATGTTGGGACCCCCACCCCAAAATTTGGGTTGACCCTCTCCCCCAACTGGTCGGACCTCTTACAGGTATGACTTTCACTGCACTAATTTGCATTAACATCGTGTTGGTATTCCATTTTCTCTAACCACGTCAGTGAGATAATAAAAACTGATCTAGAAAACGGTTTCTGGGGTTTAAAAAGAAATCGAATGCTGTGAGAATTCAAATATTTTTCTTTACTTTTCAGTTCTTCCTAACATGTATGTAAAGATTAAATTAAGGATGTCTTGTCTATAATTGCTTTCTTTTCAAAAAAAGCCAAGTCGAAAGTCGAATCGCGTAAATATTTGGTTGAGAAATTGTGCCAACAATGTCAATTTTTCTGTTCGAAACAAACGCCAAAAAAAAGTTTCAGTTCTCAATCCAATTGAATGAACAGAAGAAGTTAACAATTTCTATTCTTTAACCAGTCAATTGACAATCTCAAAGTCTGTTGCGATAATACAAATATATAATGAGAATAGAATCCGCTCGCATTCGAGACGAATGAAAGTAGTTAATATTAAACTCATTAAGCGCCGAAAAAATTTTGCGTTTTCAGCTCCTTAAATGACTAAAAATCAAGGAAGTTTAGCGTTAGACTCATATCTGGACAATAGGTTCAGCTGGATGCACCTCACCACCAGATGATGCGACTTCGGTACCAGATGGCTTATTCCTCAGCACCAGATCATATTTTGTGTGTGAACCAATTTGAACAGCAAAAGCGGGATAGAGGACCTGGGGATAGACTATCAACCACTAAAAACTAAGATAATCAACCAACAATGAAATAAACCAACCAACCAACTTATCATGGACCAATCCATCAATCAATCAGGGAGACAACTAACCAACAAGGAAATTAACCAGCAAATCAGGTAGTCAACCATGCTCTAATGAACCAATCAGAGAAACCACCAACTAACCAAATAAGCAACCAATCAATCGGCCAACTAACTAAGGAAATCAACCCACCAATCAGGGAATTAGCGAAACAATCAACCAGGGAATCAATGAATCATTGGATTAGAGAATCAAACATGAACGAGCCAACCATGAAATCAACCAACCACTCAAGTCAACCAAGGAATCAACCCACTAATCGGGAAATCAATAGACCAATCAGACAATCAACCAACTAATCAGGAAATCAACCAATGATCCAATCTAACCATAGGACCAAAAGCAAGAAATCTACCAACCGATTACGGAATCAGTAAATGCGATGCACTAGAAAATTTTGAGATTTTATCCTTCTGGAATGCACCAAAATGTGCTTTTTCAAATTCTCTGACTTTTCGTGGTTCCAGACAGTGTTTTTTAGCGGCACACCCATTAGCAGTGCGGCTAATAACAGTTTGACTCCATTAGCGCAAAAAATTTTATTAGTGCACAGCAGGGGTGTTTTTGTTCATGACCCATTTGCACATGTACAAACGGTAGCCAATATTTCATTTGTACAATTTGTACATAGCAAAAATAGGTATAAATAAGTGACCTGTTTTCCTCTACATCATGGCCAAAGACTAATAACCAAATCAGTGTAATTTTCAAATTTTATTTATAACTACGAAAAAAAATTCATTGAGATTGAGGAAAAAATTGAAATTTTCGAGTTTCAAGTCTAATCTACAAGCATTGTAGAACAAATTTTCTAGAAAACTATCCAAGCACAATGAATTTGCATTAGATGATAAATCGATGGTTAAGTCCTCTATGATGACAAGTGAAAGCCCAAAAAAGATGTTACTCTTTCCGGCGCCAAGCGCCGGAAAAATTTTTTGTGTATTGGCATTCGGCAACGCTGGAATATATATTTTCCAAACATGTATTCCTAAAACTAGATTCGAATTTTGTGTTCAAAAGCCGTAATTTTTAGAATTCTATCATTTGAAAAATTTTAAAATCAGTAACTTATTCGTTAACTCTCATGAACTCAACTTGGTCGAAAAGATTTGAGTGGAAGAGTAGAAATTTTCGAAAACTACTTCCATGAAGCTTCCGAATTGATTTTACGTTAAGAAAGGAATAATCGCTCGAAAAAGTTTAGAGACGACGTATATGCCAGACATTAAAACAACCATTCTCACAAAAGAATAATTTATTTACTAAAGTAACTGTAAAATATGAACAATCTGTCTTTTAAGCATAAGCGCCTACATTCATTATAACAAAAAGTTTTCAAACAATCGGCCATCGGCCGATTATTTGGCAAAACATCGGCCGATGGCAGAAAAACGCAACAATCGGCCGATGCATCGGTCCATCACTAGTTCCAGGCATATTTTTTGCCCTGACCTTCGAGGTTTTTCAAGTTTGCTTACTGGCACGCTCTAAAAAGTGTGAAGACTCTGAAATAAGCTTGGAAAATAACTTTGACTGCATTCTGTCAATTTTTGACAGGATAAATCTGGTACACTACCCCTGCTTGGTTTGACAACCACGAAAACGATTCGACAACCTACCAAATTTTTGGGCTGGCTGGTACCAGATAAACCAACAGGATATGTCCAGGTATGGTTAGGCTGATCAAAAAATTTGTTCCAATTGACACAAACGCTGAAAATATGCTGTGCCATTCCATATTTTTTGTGCCAAAAACCATGTTTTGGCATAAGAAAATACTGACACGAATAATTGTTGTTTTTTCGCCAAAACGGTGTTTTTGGCGAAAGAAATTTTGGAAGCGCGAAAAAAATTTTGGGCTTTCGCCAATGATTGTTTGCAAAAAAAGCTTGGCTAAGATGCAGAGCGTTTCTTCCGAAATCCGCCTTTTAGATGTACATATCCGCCAAAAAATTTCTGGAGTTGGGCAAAACCACCGAAAAATTTGGAAAACTTTCTGCCATCCGCTAATCGAATCCGCCTTTTAGGGTGAAAAAAACGGATTCCGTATCCGCCGTTAAGACCAAAATATCCGCGCGGATATGCGGATTCGGTCATTTCAATACGCCGTTTGCCGATAAGTTTTACTCTCTAAAACACGAATAAAGCGTCTACATTAGCATTTTTAAGCGGAAAAACGACTTGGAGAAAAATTAGGCAAAAAATTTTGACTCTTCCGCATTTGGACAAAATGTCGGTGGGAAAAAACAAGGGGTCAAAACTTCAAAAGTTTCCGGCTCTTCGCTCCGGTAATGAGATGATTATGGTCATCATTCTTTGTTATAATCCGGCTCGGGCGCGACCATTAGCCTGTCAGTTTTTCATTTTTACTAAGCATAGATATTTCAGTAGTATAGTTTCTACACGATTTTGATTTTCCTCGCTACTATCAACTTTCATATAGTTTGACCATAATCAGTGATGTTCGTGGGATAATCGGATATCCGGATTTTCGGATATCCGAATATGAAAAGATATCTGGACATACGAATCTTTTATGGGAAACTTTTAACGCAAATGACGAATAAAAATAGGAAAGTCAGAGCACCAAATAGATTCGTTGAAATCAAATCAAACTAATTTTCAGGTGAAATAAATGCGAAGTAATCAACTAAAAAGTTGAGAGGTAATGATGTGCTTTTATTGACCAACTCACAGTTTTTCTGTCTTTACTTTCCGTTTATCCTCTCCTGGAGTTGACATTTTATGCCTGTTTTTTAGGTTTTTTATTTTGTTTCCCTTCGTCTGACTACCTTAACAGTACTATTTCTTAATTGAAATGAATTACTCATTTATACTTTTTTTTATACTAATATTTTTTTTATGTCAGTCTTTGCGGATTCCTCGGAATTGAAAAGGAAACAGTCTGCTATCTAGGTAATAAATTTATAGCACATTCAGTTACAGCGTTAATTATTTTCTATTATATTGTCTCGTATAAGTCTTGACCTTTACTTGAAATTTGTCAATTAATAACAGATGAACAAGCGGATCAGAGTGATTTAAGTTTACTAATCGTATTATACAACTTTCATCGATAATCTACTCTGGATGCTTTAGCAGATTTTTGTAAAGTTTGTTTGTGTAACTATATTCTTTTCCTTTTCTGATCAATTTTTTTCATCGATCGGACCACGCAATGTACTTTGAAAGGCACTATTCTTTCTCGTTTACACTTGTAGCTTTTTTTAACTTTTTTAGACATGTGCTTCTTCCACAAATGTGGAAGAGGAAGTCATCCGTCAAGAAGAAAAAGGTGTCTCCCGGTGCGTTTTGGAAAGTCAAAATCCTTAAATTTTACAGCGCTGGCGCTAGTTTTAAATATAGTTATCATTATTAATTTGAATTTGACTCGAGCGCGGCTCTCAAATAGTCAAGTACTTATTCTCAATCACGAACACAATCACAGTCAATATTGTTCACTAAATATTTAACGTTCAGTTTTTGATTCTGACTTTCCTGACGATTTTATTTTTTTATCACTTAATGATTTTTGAAGTATGGCAATATGAAATAGGAAAATTTTTAATATCAATCATTATCAGTGCTGACATCAAAAAAATATTTTAGATGCTTAGTTCTCGTATAATTTAAAAACAGCGGACAAAAGTCGATTTGTCACATATATATGACCAGATACGCCGACAACTAGATATCCGATCTCTCCAAAAAAATGATATCCGAATGTCAAAAAATTATCATAATCTGATCCAAATTATAGGAACATTATCATAATCTGATCCAATAGTCAAAAATTTTGGTCTTTTTCTTCATTTTTAGTAAGAATTGTCTGCAGAAAAATGAGTATGTTCAGACAAGCTAAAAAGGCATAAATGAAGCATATGTAAACATTTGTAACCGGGAAAACGACATGGAAAAATTTTGAGAAAATTTTTTATTGAAGTAAAAAATCCTTTTGGAAAAAATAAGCCTCGAATGAAATTGATATATACTCCATAAAAGCTATTATAGTTCAGGTTTAACATTTTGCATCTATGTCTGTTCTTATCGAAACAACGATAGGATGTTTCGTCGTCGACCTATTCGTGAAGAAAAAACCTAACAGTAAACTTATCTTCAATTAAATTTTTACTTAAATGTGATCCTAATGATTATCTTTCCTTTAGCCTGCCGCAACTTTCTTAAATTGTGCAAATTCAAGTATTACAATTTCTGTTGCTTTCATTCGATCCAGGTTAGTGAATCTATTATTTGTCGAATCGTGTTAATGAGATGTTATTCATTCTCCCCAGCAAAACTTCATCGCACAAACCGGCGATCCTTCAGGCACTGGTAAAGGCGGAGAATCTGTCTATTCGTAAGTTATCGTAGATAATCAATGTCGAGTGTCTCTTGAAATTAAAATAATGCGGAAATTCGTTTCTCGAATGTTGAATAAAATAGTTTAACCGACATCTTTGTCGAAAACTTATTTTTCCAGTCAAGTTAAGTACTTTTCGCCCCACTGATTTTATTCCGTGCAATCGTATCCCGTATGCTGTTAAAGTTCAAGAATTAATAATCTCCGTTTGAAAGTTTTTGTAAAAGTTCATAATGTTATGTATTATTGCAACATTATACAGCATTTATTTCAGAAGAATTTACGGCGAACAGGCGCGGTATATAGAACAAGAAAAAGTACCCGAAATCAAGCATGCGTTTGCTGGTCTTATTTCTATGGTGAACAATGGCGAAAGTGGTCACGGCTCCCAGGTAACGTAGCATTAATAGCTTAATTGTTGCTATAAGAGCGTGACGATATTCTTGTGTGTGTTGTCCACCTATCTTATAACGTGTTACATCGTAAGACAAATTTTCTGAGCATATCGCTACTTCTAGCTCTGATCCTGAGCCTAAATCTAGTCCTGGGAAATAATTTTATGCCGATTTAATATCCTATAATGCTATAACACTGTGACATTAAGCTTTAGCTTAGATTTAGGTTCAGGCTTCGATTTAGGCTTATGCTAACTTGAACGTAGCTGTTTCCTTAGATTTTTGGTCCTATATATAACACGTTAACATGATAAAGTGAGTGAACTCGGTTGAATCATGTGAAAAAATCAGAAGATTATCAAGTAAAGTTATGTTGATAAAGTAAAGTTATGCATTCGTGATCATCATATTTTTAACAGTCTTGTTATATAAAATCATGACTAAATAGTCCGAATTGTCATTATTTTAGTTCTTCATAACATTATCCGACGATTTGGCATATTTGGACGGCGTGCATAGTGTATTTGGCAAAATATCCGAGAATTCTGAAATTTTACAGACGCTCAACGACACAATATGTGACGATAAATTCAGGCCGTACATCGACGTGCTGTAAGAGATCACAGATTAGGAGGAATACTTATAATTTGAACACTATAAGACTTTATATGTCTCGTCATTATATCTTTGTTCTTCGAAGCTGGCAGCGAAAAGTTGAGTTTATAAAAATCGGTAATTAATATCGGAAAAAATGTGTATGTCGGTTCTAAAACTGCAGTCTGTCTGATCCACGTGAAATACAACTTTCAGATACAGTTGTCTTTTCGTCTATGCTCCTATACACTCAATGCTCCCTATAACCAAGAGAATTTTGTGTCTGAATTTTAATTTGAGTAAATCCTTCATTTGCGCTGAACTTTTTTAGGATAACTCACACGATAGTTTTAGACGACCCATTCCCCGACGACAAAAATTTCAAGTTTCCCAGTCGGTCACCTTCGCCGTCGATAGATTTGCTGAAAGTAAGGACCCATGTGACTTCAGTTTTATAGATCTCATTTTTTCGTAAAACAAAATCCATTGTTCGATAATTGAAAAAAACAGTCTCAAATTCCAATTTTCCTTATCCAGCTTGGCTGGATAAAAAAATTGAATTCATGCACATTATGAGACGAGAACTCTATTACGATGCTTGTAAGAAGTTCGTTAAAACACACCAAAATTTCATTTTCTCATCCCTCTAGAACAATATATTTCTGCAACCATGGGTGCTCTATTACAACGTCGCCTGTCAGTCGCAAGTTGTTTTCAGAAAATGCGAATTGGGATTGACGAAGATTTGGACGAAACCGGTGGTAAAACCATCGAAGAATTGCAAAATGAAATTGAAGTCAAAGAAGCCAAAGCCCGAGCGCATATTCTTGAAATGGTAAAATAAAGGTCATAATTCTTAGAGCTCTAAAAAAGTTTATTTGTTCAATTTTCCTACTTTTTGAGAAAATTTTTTAAGATAGGCGACTTACATCATGCAGAAGAGAAACCGCCCGACAACGTTTTATTCGTTTGTAAATTGAATGCCGTAACGACCGACGAAGATCTGGAAATTATCTTCAGTCGTTTTGGAAAAATTAAATGGTATTTTTCTGATTTTATTCATGCAAGAAATTCGCTTTGCTTAACGTGCATGCAAAAAGTTTTGATGAATGATCAATCAACGAACTCAGTCAATGGTAGAATTGGTGTTTCTGCGATTTTGGCTTATTCTCGATCTCGTTGCAATGAGGAATCGTTTTTTAAAAAAATGAACACTTTTCAATGTTTTTATTTGTATAGTTTTAGTATTCAATCTTATTTTTTCAGTTGTGAAATTATACGCGACAAAAAAACAGGAAATTCGTTACAGTACGCTTTCATTGAATTTGAAAGAGTGAGAGGAAATAAAAGGCATTTTCAGAATTCCCCGTTGGCATTCACGTACTCTATTTTTAGCCGGAAGATTGTGAAACAGCTTATTTCAAAATGGACAACGTTTTGATCGACGATCGTAGAATTCACGTTGATTTCAGCCAATCCGTAGCCAAAAATTTTCAATGGAAAAAGCAAGGTACTTAATCACTTCTTGAAATATACGTTTCTCGATTGAAGATATCACGCTTGTATTCTAAATCCTTAGTCTAATTTCGAAAAACGCCCGGTGAGTTGCTAGTGCTTTTTCATGTTGATTAATCCGTTATAATTCCTTCCTTTCCTCCATGTGTATGTGTTCGACTTTTCATCTTCTTTGTCCAAAATGCTTCAAAGGAAGTTTTTACGAATTCAGCAACCGAATTTTCTGATCCTGGTCATTCAATCGCATATCGGCATTACCATATGCAAGATACTGAAACATGGTTAATCTTACTGTGGAATATAATCATTATTTTCTCTATTTTCAGTTGGAGCGAGCGAACCGCGCTTGAAAACCGAAAAGCAACGCAAAAGACGGAACGACGATTCGGAGAAAAAACACAAAGTAGGTGTAACAATATTTAAGTGCAAATGTCAAGTCTGACATGATAAGCGTTGTACAGTTTCGAAAATCAATGATTAAGTTGCGAATGGTTTCTCGAGATTCTGATTTTCTAAAAAACTCATCAGCGTTTAACTGTTGTACAGTAAATACAGAGTTTTTCAGAGCTTTGATAGAAAACTAAATCTACCAAATTTTTTGCTCTCTGAGAAAATGCCAGTTTTGATAGAATTATGACAACTTTCAAGACATTGGGTGGAGGAAAAACTATATAATTTATTTAGTGTAATAAAATAAAAAATGGCACAAATAAGTATTGAATTTTAAGTAGTCGACACTTTTTATCCAAAAAATTTTAGTGATAAAATTTTTCAGCATTTGTTACTTGGTTTCACATATTTTCCGTTACAGCCATGTGGTATGGCAGATTATCAAAATTGAAAAAATATCTCAAAGCAATAATGAGGTAAACAACCTCTTTCTGCTTCTATTACAAGCGTTTTAGGAGGAACAGATTGTAGGAGCATGCGTCGAAGTTGATTACACTTGTTAAAATCGTACGTTGCTCTTTCTCTGTCACGTTCCGTTTCAGAAAAATCGATCTAGAAGTCCGAAATATCGCAGCCGCGACGACGATCGGCGCGATCATTCCTGTCGCGAATATGCCAAAAAGAGCGATTTCGATGATCGGAATGGCAAAGCATCGCAACAACGACATTCCGATCATTCTAAAACGTCCCGGAGAAGATCGTCCGAAAAAGCATCGCGTTCAAGGAGGAAGTCGAGGTCGAGGAGTCGAAATAGGCGGTGAATAGTTTTTTACTGTAAATAAGGCTTACAGGTTACAATGTTGTGTTTTGCGATTAAAATCTAATGAGATCCGATTTATCGTTTTTAAAATTGTGGAGAGGACTTCAGTTTTATGAATTCATCGTTTCCTGAAGTCCTCATGTTGAAATGAGACTTGGAGTTGGAAGTTGAGAAATATAAAGAAAGGATTTGATACCAAAAATAGACCTAATCAGTCACTCACAAATTCACCTAATCAGGCCGAAACCTTAGGTAAAATAAGCTTGCAACAGTTCGGTCAGTCTCAAGTTCAACAAAGATCTCCTGCTTTCGTCCCGAAGAACTGCAGAAGAAATGATAACACCCTGAGCTCAAGTAACTTCAAACCAGGGGCAAAATCAGAAGTCAGGCCGAGAACTGAGTTGTAAATGTAGACTTGCACGCTGGGTGGCTCTCCAGAAATCCGGGGTCTAACCTGCGTTCCCTCCACTGCGAGTAATCCAAAGGCTGTCGGCCGCGGGTCGTTGTATTTAAGGCGGACGTGCTCCACCACAAAATAAAATAACAAATAATATAATTTTATGCCCAACCGGGCCGCCAATTTCTTCTTTTAATAAAAAACAAACAATAATCACTGAATGACCAAAAACATAGACGACCGGTATATTTATGCTCGGTGTCTATGCAAATCGGCGTCGGCGCAAAACGCGTCGACTTTGGCTATTTCTTCACAACCTGGAGATAGACTATGTCCATCCCTGACATCCCTCGAGCCTCGAAACTGACCAACGGGAGGTTAAAAAGATTCATATTACGCCGCAATGACAATTTTGGAACCTTTTCAGGCCCTAATACAGTCAAAGCAGTTTTCTGAACCTTTTTGGTCATTCATGCCCCCTTGCGGAAAGCTTTCCGAATGACCACCCTCTTACGTCAAGTCTTTTACCAGGCATACCGGAATGTCCACAAGGCCGTCCGGGTGCGCTACCTCTTGGTCTGGACGCCGACGGATTGACGACTCCGCGTCGGCTTGACTTTGTTGGCGTACCGCCGAAATCCAATTTGACCTGCACCAGGGCCGAGGGTCTTCGGTTGCCGTCCATCCCGTGACCTTTCGTTTCGTGCTTTACGCTGGATGGCAGGGACAGAACATTTGTCTGTCTATCTCTTTCCGGTTGTGTGTTTCGCCGTGAAGCCTCCGCCTTTTTTTCCAACGTTGCCCTCGCCAAAAAACATTTTCTAAAATATCTAAATAATTTACAAAATATATACATTAGTACGCATATCACAAAAAAAATCAAAATCTCCCGGGCGTATCGATTTGAGCAAAAAAAAAAGAAAAAATAAGGCGAGATTTAAATGAGATTAAGTGAAAAAATAAATTTTTTGTACATGCCCGTTTTGGCGATGTGAGGTACGAAAACGAATAAAAATTTAAAGCACGCAACAAATAAGAAAGATTTTTTTTGTATTTTGTATTTTATATTTTTTTTTGTATTTTTGTGGTTTTGTATTTTTTTTTTTTGTATTTTGTGTTTTTTTGTGAAAAATAAATGCGAAAACAATATTTTTTGGCCAAAAACTATGCGGCTAATTTACTGTTGCGGCCCGCCGCCTCCTTGCGCCCCTCTCTGGGCTCCTCCACGACCTCCGTAAGGTCTCCATACCCATTGGCCCTGCTGGCCTCCTCTACCTTGCACCTGAGGCGCGGCACCTCTGCCACGCACCGCTCCACGACCACCCCTGTTGGGGTTGTGGAACTGAAACTGGCCTCGGCCTCGGTTACCAGTCTTTTGCACCTTTCCTTGCGTACTCGGAGCTATTTCCTGGCTTCCTTGGCCTTGGCCCTGACCTTGAGGTCCGGGAACCTTCAAAGTAGCACCAGTTTTTCCGTCTTGAGCTTTACTGAACTTAACAGAGCTTTGCAAGTCTGAACTGGCACTTCTTTTGGCTCCCATCACTCCAACCTGGTGATTGCTACTAAGCATCACAGATCGAAAGGCCGTTTTGTATTCCAAGGGGGTATCGTGGTTATTATACACCCTCAACAGTCGGTTATTCGCCGCCACCATCGCCCTGGCATAAATGTTTCCAATATGCATCGGGGATAGCGGGGCGCATTCCAACACGAGGAATAGCATCATAACCAAATACCTGACCGAGGAAAACGCATCAGGTGCTCTCTCCGACTTGAGCCACCTGGGGAGAAAGTCATACATGACCCTCTCCCAGAGTTCTTCAGGTAAATTGGTCCGATCATAGAGAAACCCTCCCTGGACTCTGAACTGTTGTTCATAGTCCCGGTAGATTTCCCTAACGGCATCATTTACCATGAAGAAAACCCTTTCTGACTCAAATTGCTCGAAAGCAAAATATTTGGCCACTGCACTCGTAAAAAATGATATTGGGCCAGCTTCTCTGGCTTTTGGTTGATAGATATCCCAGAAGTCCAAGAGACTGTCCTTGAATTTTTCCGCAGTCACTTCCGGCGTTTCAGTTACCTGAGCAGCCTGTGCCTGCTTAATTTTACTGGGACCAGCCACTTGCACTTGACTAGCTGCCACTCCTGGTTTTTGGTCCTTGCTGGGTTTTGCCTGGCCTTTCGGCATGGGTTTCCCCATCGCAAGGCCTATTGCGCCTGAAGCTTGACTAGTTTTGGATGTGCTATCCTGAGTTGCAGTGACCACTGAAGATGTAGCCAATGACGGTGTTCCAGTTGAGGTAGAAGTAATTTGAGAAGTAGGGGTAGTAGTGGAGGTAATCGTAGAAGTTGAGGTCGATATGACGGACGAAGACGCCGTCTTACTGTCTTCCTCTTTCGCTTTTACTTTTGCTCCCTTAATACCCTTCTTTCTCTTTTCCTTCTCCTTCACTCTCATTTTCTTTTTCCTTTCAGCCATAAATAATATTTTCTCGTCGTTCCAACCCTTTTCTCTCATACTTTGAACGACTTTGGCTGAGTATAAACCTGGAACACCCCCATCAGCAGAAAACGCTATTACCTTCCTGCTTTCCGTCATCTCCGAGTCCGGCGTTTCCGCTTTCGTTTCGTCAATAACGAGCTTATCGGAGGCCATATTGTCGTCTACCTTCATCGGCGATGGTGGCTCTAATACGACTACTTTTGTTTCCAATTCGGGCGCTGCGGTATCGTCTTTTTAGAGTCCGAATTGAATTGACATTTGGCGAAGTTTTTCGTTGTAAATCGCCGCGTTCTTTGCAAATTCTTCCTCCATCTGTTCACGTTGGAGCCGAATTCTTTGCTTCGCCTCCTCTTCCATCTTTAGAATGATTTCTAATCGACGCTGGTTGTCGAGGTCCGACTGCGTCTGAGCAGTTTGAGCTTGCATCAGTTCCGTTGCCGGAACCGATTGCTCTTGCTGCTGCTCTTCTTCCGACAGCTCAGTCACGTCCTCCTCCTGAAGTCCTTGGTCTGGCGATTCATCTTCAGCCGGCAGTCCCACTGCATCGCTGAAGATTTCGCTTTCCGACGTTTGGACTTCCTGACCTGAAAGTATCGGAAATTCAACAACACCTACATCAGCCTGCTGTTTGTCCTCATCTTTCCAACTATCAGTCTTGATGGGACTAATCTTGCCAGCTAATTTGGTGACAACACCTTCACCCGTTTTATAACTAAATGTGTGTAGAATTCCCGGTAAATCCGAGGCCAGAGGTCTAAGGTCAAAGATCTTTGTAGGGAAGGCTATACTATACTCCCTATTTTCCGCTTTTGACCCATAGACGTCTCCAACCTTGTCGATTTTCGTTTGCCAGGTTACCCCATATCTTAATGATGGCGTTCTTTGTGCTAGCTCGATATGGTAGAACCTAACATAATAGTACGGATTTGAGCTATAGCTCTTACTGTCCGTAGTTATTGTGTCAGGGCTGCCAGGGATCGGCGCGCACACATCAGGATTCTTCCACAATCTTAATCGAATCGGCATAAATCCGAATCGATTCATCCAAACATATATTCCAGCACCTTTGCGGGGTACCTCATACTCTATGTTTGGAAGCGTTTTCGCCAACATAAGATATTGGGACAACCTTTCATCTGACCGCCAAGCCATTTCTTTTATTTTGCCCTGTAGCTCTGGGCTGAACGATGTAATGAACCTGTAACTGAACATTTCGGCCATTACAAAGTCCAGTTCCTTTCTGCTATGGGGCCAGATCATGTGAAAGGCCAGCGGGACTAAGGCACAAGCGGCTTGCAGTTCTGAGAACCGCTTTTCCTCAAATGCCTTAGCATACTCCGCCAACTGAGGCTTCCAGTGATCTTTGTCAAAATAGCCTACCTCAGGATCAATATCAATAGGCACATGAACCAGATGATTTTTTAGGGCATCTAGTAGTGCTTGCTTTTGACGATCTTGGGGTAGTTTGACAACTTTCCTGGCTGTGTCGATGAACCAAACTAAAGACGCTGGTTGAGTGAGTTCCTGATACTGCTTTCCCTGCGCCATCTCCTCCACTAACTGTAGGCGCAACCTATCCTTGGCCGACAAGCGCTGTTCAGGCCTAATCATTTTGTCGTCGTCGGGATCACTTGCCTCATCATAGGAATTGGGCTTTAATTTTTTACCCTGGCGATAAGCACTTGGATAAATGCCTCGCCATGGCAAATTTTCTTTCCCCTTCCTAGGATTGCATATGTCCCGATGGCAACGAAAATTGGGCCCTATTTCTTGCACTTGTGTGGCCCATCTTGCGTACATTTCTTGGCGCATCATGTGGTAGGTGGCCTCAGGCTGCCTAACCACAATATCAGGTGTACCCACAAAGTTACGTAATTTGTAGTCCGTAACTATATATGAGTAGAACTGATAAAATTTATATGAGAGTATTTCAATCTGGGACGGATCGACTATATCGTGAGGAAAGTTGGCTACTCCCCCACATAGCTCAATCACATACCCATAGTGAAATGCTCCCATAAAAATTGCCAACGAAAAGTACGCATCCATACCAGCGTACTGCAGCATCTCTTCAGGAACTCTTTCTTTGGCGACACTTTGTCTATTACGTAAAAGACTGAAATCCGTCTGGTGAGGACCGATGTCAGCCAAATACATTTTGGCAAAGAGGCCTTTCAACTTCAATGTCTCAGGGCAGATACCTGCTTTCCTGGATTTGGTAATCTCGCTTCCCATGATCTGCTTTGCTGTGACGCTTAGGTCATAGTATCTTCCTAGATTTCCATCTTTGATACTACACCTAATCGCGTCAGACAAGTCGCGACCATCGGTGCTTTTTCCGCATCCACGGACATTGATAATTGAAACTATATCTTCCAAAACGGCGTAACCGACTAACAACGTCGCTGAGCGTAAAAAGTGTAACAAGATGTTCCACTCTTGCTCTTGCAGCAACGTTAAGTCGATTACGAATGTTTTGCCATTTAGATGGGCGAACGAAACTAATCTGGCAAATTGGTTGCCTTTTTCGTTTTCGAACCCCCACCTAAACAGCTTTCTAGCGTCCTCTCGGTTCACCTTCTCTACATCGAAGCCGATAATGCTCATGCCTCGGAAAGTGCTGCTTTCTAGGTGTTTTTACCACCCTTTCCACACTTCCCATGGGAACAATTATCGGCTCGATGGGGTTGGTCGGCCAGAACTCATAAGTGGCAAAAAACCACCTTTCCAACTCCGCTATCCGCATTGCCCGACGGATATTGTGGTCTAAAAAATTCAGGAGAGATTTAAATTTTAGCCAGACATACTCTACTGACTCCTTATGTGCATTTTTGTGACCCCTTTTACACTTTTTAGGTAATTTTACCCACTATTACTCCTCTAACCTTTGGGGAAAACTCTAGCACCTTTGTGCAGAACACCGTTTTAACTTTTGAACTTTTGAAATTTTGGAGCGGGAACTTGATTTTTAGCCTTTCTGGCCGTTGGATGTCCCTTTATAGGAACCAAAATTGATAGGCAAAAATATGTGAAATTAGGTGTTTTCCACTCTAACCCAACACACCTTTGCTACTCGATGAGCTCCACTGATCACAATCTTGATCTCCGTGACTAACTCCTGCTAATCCCCTTCTTCGCCGCTTTGCGGAAACCAGAGGGAGCGGGAATGACAAAAACCTCCCCTAATCGGATCACCTAATTCGACCGAAGTCTTTTTCGGATCACCTAGGTTCGGCCCTTGCCACCCCCTTCTACCTAATTTTTTGTGTTAAATTCTCAACTCCCAGTTGGTAGCTCGTCCGAGAAAGGGCACAGAAACAGTCTTACAAAACACCCCTGACGAGCGTAACCTCCGCTCATTTTCTTACCTAACTATTTACAAATATAAAATTATTGCTTACCGTCGACCAAAAAATAGCGATTATTCTACCGCGGGTGCAGCTCCCCAAATTGGACTTTATCGTCCGTCGCATTGTACGTCCGAGTACAATCGTTCGGCGTACCCATTCGAAATTTTTTCTGGGCCCGATTCCTTGCACCGAAATAATTTTTAAAATTTTTAAAACCGGATTTGCAGCTGTGAAAAGTAGACAGATGTATAAAACATTTACAGTCTATTCCCTTGCGGCTGCAAATTACCTCACGGGAGGGTTCTTCCGTTCACAATTTTTCGAAAAAGATTTGAAAATGAAGAGCAGACGCGGGACATGACTTTTGAAATTTTTGAATGATTTGGAGTTGTTAACCAAGAAAGTGTAAAATGAAAAAATGTACGAAAAGGGGTCTTTCGCTTTAAAAGCTTTTCCCCCGCTTCGTTAAAACACAATCCTACATTTCAAAAAATATGAAAACGGATTTTGACCGTTACAAAACACGATTAGAATAAATATTTATTAAATATACAAAATAAATACACGCAAATCGGCAGATTTTGCCGCTACGAAACTACACCCGGCATCGCACTACTCTCCGCTAATTGCGAAGGTACAGTAAGACGATTCGATTGATTTTTTACGTAGTTCTGCCATCATGTAGTCTCGTAGCAAAAAATTTTCAGCCTACTTGCTGAAACCTTTTGCCGTAGCAAAAGATTATCATAACGTGCGATTGTTATGACATTATCCACTAACCTGGAAACATCAGTTATAATGAAGGGTCCTTCCCAAGTTAAGCCTAGTTTCTTTTGCTTATCAACTTTAAGAAGAACCCGATCATTTTCTTTGAATACCGAGGTAATTTTCTTGTACAAATATCTTCTGCTAGTTTCAGCTGCTTTCTCGATATTTTTGGCAATAATACTATAAAGCCTGGTTAAGTGGTCAGTTAGGATGAATTTGTATGCCTCATAATTCATGGGCATTACTATTTTAAGGGCTTTTGACAAATTCATCCCGAACTTTGCCTCATGGCCCCGTAACAACGCAAATGGCGAGGCCTTCGTCACTGCGTGTGGGGGTAGCATTGTAGGCAAAGACCACTGATTTGAGATATCTTGGCCAGCTATCGGGTTCACCGATAGCTACTTTTCTCAGTTGTTTTATTAGAGTTTGGTTGGAACCTCTCTACCATACCATTACCCTGAGGGTGGTAAGCAGTAGTGAAGATCTTCTTACACTCTAATAAATGACAAACTGATTTCATTAAATCCGAAGTAAAACAAGATCCATTGTCACTTAGGAGTTTCGTTGGTGTTCCATGCCTAAATATTATAGTTTCTAAGAACGCATTCACAACTGAATTTGCTGATTGATCTGGGATCATTTCAGCTTCAACCCATTTTGTGAAATAGTCCTGAAAAACTATAACATAAGGCATTCTTTCTCCCAAAGGCGAAATTCCTACTATATCCACAGATACAATGTCGAATGGACCTTGTGGCACAATGGGTATCAACGGAGGAATGGATGGCTTTCCTGCAGTTGCCATTTGACAGACAACGCAGTATTTTATCCATTCCCTGACATCTTTTTCCATGCCAGGCCACCAATAGTGCAATTTCATGACACTCAGTTCTTTTGAAACCCTGGTGTGTCATTATTACAGCACCATGATGCTAATGCAGCACAGAGTCCCTGAGGTTTGCGGGTACGACCAATTGGTCTTCGCTTTCTGCCTCAGTTTCCCTATACAATACACCATTTTCTTCGTAGAACCCAGTGTGATACTTCGTGATGCTATTTGCACCTAATCTATCCCAGATTGGCTTTAAGCTTTCGTCTGCTTTTTGCAGTTTGCTCATCAAGTCATCTGGGATCAGGCCAATAGATATCTCTTTTTCTCCTGATGTTCCTGGTTTATCGAACTCCTCTTCCTTTCTAGGGTGTAACCACTGCACATTGTCTTGTTCCTTAGGTATCGCAGATCTATCAGTTTCCTGATTTTCTTTCTGCACCTTTTCAGAAACACGAGCTTTGCTTCGGGTTACTACCGCTTCTACTCCTTTAGGATGCTCTCTTTCGTCCTCAGGACTATTTCGAGCACCCTCTTCTTCCTTTTTATCCTTGTGGGATTTATTCCTTTCGGGGATGTTGTTCCTCTTGGCCTCCAAGGAAATTTGTTGTTGTTCTTGTTGTTCTTTTATTATTCCTTTGACATCGGAGGAAACAACATCCGACTTGAACATACTTTCCCACTTCGGTGGTGATTTCACCACATCCTCTGGCTCATCCTTTCTAGAGAGAAAAGTCAGCCATAGCATTTTGTCTACCTGGCACGTATTCTAACTTGTGGTTGTATTGATTTATGATTGCATACCACCGTTTCAATTTGTCATTTGTTGTAGTGTTGACTTTCATTGATAACAGTGGTCTGTGATCTGTCTTAATCAATACTTTCTGCCCCAATAAATAGTGCCGATAGATCTTGAGGCCGTAGATAATCGCGAGGGCACTCCCTTTCGGTTGCGCACCACTTTTTCTCGTCCTCTTTTAGCACACGGCTATTGTATGCTATGACCCACTTATCGTCTCCAGACTCTTGATACAGAACAGCCCCTAGTGCTGTTCCACTGGCATCAGTTTGTAGAATGAATTGGGCTGAGCCATCCATTACTGGGTACCTAAGAAATGGAACCGATACCAGTGCTTCTTTCAAAGCATTAAATGCTTTGTAGTGATCCTCTGTGACGAGCCATTTATTCCTTTTCTTGGCCGTCAGCTTATACAAAGGTTCTGCGTGCTTTGCCAGATGTGGTATAAATTTTTTACACCACTGGAGCATTCCGAGAAACCTTTGCATACGCTTGACCGAGTCCGGGAATTCAAACTCCTTTATAGCTTGCACTTTTTTCGGATCGGGCGAAATTCCATTAGAATCCAAAATATGACCAAGAAAATGAACCTTCTTTGGTAGGAATTCACATTTTTCCGGTTTAAGTGTAAGCTGGGCTCGTCTCAGAGCATCTAGGACCAATTTTCAAATTTTTCAATGTGTTCCTCGAACGTATTCGAGAACACTATGATATCGTCTATGTAAACTAGACATATCTTCCACACATGAGGATGAAGGATTCTCTCCATCATCCTCTGGAACTCGGCTGGTGCATTTTTCAGTCCAAAGGGCATTACTTTGAACTGAAACAACCCTTCTTGACACAGGAAAGCAGTCTTTTCTTTACTGCCTTCTTCCATTGGCACTTGCCAATAACCAGACTTAAGGTCAAGAGTCGTATAAAATTTTGCTCTCCCGAGGCAGTCCAGATAATCATCCATTCTTGGTATTGGATATCGATCATCCTTCGTAACCTCGTTCAAGCCTCTGAAATCAACAACCGGCCTGAGCGACCCATCTTTCTTCCCTACTAGGAATAATGGCGCCGCCCAGGGCGATCTTGATGGCTCTATGACTCCTTTGTCTAGCATTTCCTGCACATGTTGTCTGATATATGGTCGACGTTCAATGGCAGCTCTGTAGTAATGTTTCGCCACAGGGCTAGCATCACTTGTATTAATTTTACAAGTAAGATGGGGAGTAGTTGTCAGAGGATCATGAGGTAGGCTAAATACATCCCGGTATTTCACGAGTTGCCGTATCGCCATCTCTTTCTGTTCCTCTGACACTGTAGCTTTAGAGGTCATTTTGTACAATGCTTCCAGAAACACAACTCCATCGAATTTTGATTCCTTGGCATCGAAAATGCCCTCTAGGCTACTTTCTCCACTATTTCCTGCCTGTAAAATTGATACACTTGATTCTCCCCGAAATACGGAGTTACAGTAGCCAAGAACTTGATTAGGTTCTATCAGGCAACCGGAACCCGTATTATTGGAGATCATCAATACAAAGTCCTCCTTTGAACCATCAACTATAGTATCATCTATTCTGAATCTCGTTTCTGAATCATCTCCTTCTACGATGATTCCATTTATTCTATTTGCTGAGGATTTATTCCACAATTTAGCTTTCACTAGCTGATCTGTTCCATGTGGAATGTAAATTCTATTACAAGCCACTACTGGAACTAGATCTTCCAGCTGCTCAATGGGTCAACTAGCCTAGCCTTATATGGCCCGTTTTCATTATCGGCTTGACCATAGGCCCGGTTGCACTAATGTTGAGGAAACCTGTTTCTGTTAAATAGAAGCCAGGCTCGGTTCGGGACCTTGCACCTACCGTCCGCACGCTCTAACTAACTGAGCCAACCGAGCAACGGGAGAGGCGCGCTCATATAGCAACAATTCCTGGTTGAGGTGTTGCAGTGACTACTCTCAACACAAACATTTCTTCAGGAGGAAAGTGGTCCTCTTCGACCAACCACGAGTTTCTCAGATCCAAATTTCGGTTTCTTATATTCGTTGTAATTTTCGAAGATTTATCCAACTTTGTAAAGAAAGTTAATATCTTCTCTTAATTTACGAATTATTCAGGTCTGAAGTGCAATCGAGCATAAATCCGGCTTGGGGAATCATGATCCTCAAGGGTACATCCAAGATGACTGCTAAGTTTAGTGTAT
>CAWUHX010000035.1:170031-341675 GCA_963922205.1 Romanomermis culicivorax
AAGCAGTGGTATCAACGCAGAGTACTATTTTTTGACTGGTCCAAGGCTAAATTTCCTTGATTTTTAGTCATTTTAAGGGCTGAAAACGCAAAATTTTCTCAGCGCTTCGCTCCGATTCAATGGGTTTAATATTGACTACTTTCCTTTGTCTCGAACGCGAGCGGATTATATTCGAAAAATTTATTTGTATCGCAACAGACTTTGATATTGTCAATGACCGGCTAAAGAATATAAATTTTTAACTTTACTTCCTGTGTTCATTCAGTTAGATTGAGAACCGAAACTTATATTTTTAGTGATTGATTCAAAGAAAAAAATTGACATTTTTGGCACAATTATTCAACCAATAGTCTATGTGAAGCGACTTTCGACTTAGCTTTTTTCAGAAGAAAACAATTATAGCCGAGACATCTTAATTTAATCTTTAATATAGTTGTTAGGAAGGAGGCCGAAAAGTAAAGGAAAACTTCATGACAAAAAGTCTATAAAAATATCTGAATTTTCGAAGCATTCAATTTCTTTTCGGGTCGTAGAAACCGTTTTAAGATCAGTTTTTCTTATCTCGCTGACATGGTTAGAGAAAATAGAGCGGGCACGATTTTTATGCAAATGAATGCGGTGAAAGTATCTTTAGTTAGTTTTTATCAAACTTTAAAGAAAGAAAGAAAAGAAATTTATTAAATGCTAAGAAATTACAAGAAATATCAATAATACAGGAAAGCTCATGGACATGACAAAAGCACGTGCGAATTGAGCTTGAAAAATGACTCAATTTAGATCGAAAACAGGGCATATTGTTATAACTTTTGGCACAAAACAGTTTTATGGTTTTCAGTACGGTTTTTAGAGTGAAAAAATTTTTTGTGACATTGGCACAAATTTTTTTGGCCCTTTGTGCCAATTGGCACAAATGTCCGTGCACAAAAAAAACGCTGCACACCAGTGTTTTTTTTAGTGCATATACATTTGTTCCCAGGGGTTTCTTTGCACACAGTAACCAAATTTCGGGCTGTGCAACCGATTTTTTTCTGCCAGGTTGCACAGTTCAACTTGAGGCCTGTGCTCTTTTGATAAGGTTATGGTTTGCTATCCGGAGATGAGATGCATTTTTATGCGTTCTAAAATGGAAAGAAGTGAAAATTTTCCGGCGCTTTGCGCCGGGTTTCAATTTATTTATAATTTTTTTATATTCTAGTGCGCGGTAAGAAATGTCATTCTAATTAGTGCTTAGGTTCTAATTATCATATTATGGATAAATGTTCGGTCCTGTATTGTTTTTTAACGAATTTGATTGAAAGCGGTCGTTTTCCCCCCAAAATTATTTTGCGATTTCCATCAAATTTTGATTTTCACATGATTAAAACATTTGATAGTAAGACAATGCTAGAATTTCTTGCCGGTTGAAATATCTAAATTCTTAGTCGCTTGCCTAGTTTTTGAATTTTAGTTTGTCTGACGGAAAAATCATTAAATTCACTTAAAAATCAAACAGAATTTTTTTACAAGTCGGTACACTTCCAAATTATAGTCCAAACTGGCATTTTCGGACTCCTCATGATGTCGGCTATCCAAATCAGTTCAAAAATCCATGAGCTCAAGGCATCCAGGAAACTCATTGCACACATGTCACATACACCTTGTCACTACAGAAAAATCGTACCTACTTGAAGAATCGAAGCTGGTCCACCAGCCTGTAGACTTAATGCGTTTACCACTACACACGTTCAGCAGAAAGTACGAACACTATATTCCTTTAAGACCATTAATACTATTTTAAGTAACAACATCATTTCGAAGAGGCTCAACAGGACGGGCCCTTGGCGCCCGCCTATGTGCTCCGCGCTGCGCTCTAAGCCTAAGGAAAATTTTAAAGGAAACAAAGTCTACTCACTAGTCACAGAAATCCATGCTCAAAATTAACAACTCATATACAGTAAATTAGGCCGAAGGGCGGGAACCTACTTTTAAAATTTAGCTCAAAATTTTAACAAAAAAAGGCCAGAAAACCACTTTTTCCCGATTTTTTCCAATTTTTCCGAGTTTGGGAGTGTGGATATAGAGTTGACGAAGCTGCCTTGGTAGTTCCGACATCTAGGTATAAAGTTCAACCAAGTTGGGGGTGGTGGCTTCCTTTTACTCCCCCCCCCCCATACCTGTAAGACCTCCGACCAGTTGGGGGGGGTAGGAAAAAGTCGAAATTTTTCCCAAAAAAGGCCAAAAAACATACACTTTTTTGAAATTTTTTTAATTTTTTCCAAACTGGGGGGGGAAATGATTTTGGGTACAGGGTTGGCCGAGTTGGGGGGTCCCCCCCCTCCCCCAGTACAGGTATGCTCCCCCCCCCCAATTACAGGTATGGTTTTCGGGTCAAATATACGAATAGGTAACAGTGTTTTTTTTTGTGCTCGGTCCCTTTTCACTGGTACAAACGACCTCTCAAAAACCCGTTTGTACTCCAAAAATTTTGTTTGTGCTACTTTTTTATATAAAAATTGGCATTTTTTGATTCGATTCCGTGGAAAAATACATTTTAGGGAAATATATATACGTATGTACTAAGCTTCAGAGGAACTGTAGGGGTCAGTGCAAAAACATTTATTGCCACCAGATAAAATTGACTATCAATCGACACAATAAACTTTAAAACTTCAATTTTTGATCATAGCTCCAGCAAACCACGATAAAGCTTTAAAATCAGAACTTACAACCCCAACAACAAAACTCACAACAATGTTTTAGAATCAGAATTTCAACAAATCACTATAAATTTTAAAACACGAAGTTTACGATTCTAACAGCAACAAATCACAATAAAGCTTTGAACTCTAAATTACGATCTTAATAACAACAGATCACAAAAACAATTTAAAACTTGAAGATTTCAGCCAAAATTGATTCGTTTTTTAGATTCACCTCCTTCTTCTTGTTGGGGGACATGATGACTTTTGCTACCAGCACCTGTCTGAATATGCTGGCCATTTTCACAAGACACCAAACATGCAATAGTAAAATACTCCACAAAAAGCTTTTATTGTTATGCAATAGCTGCTAATTTGTTATTATCAATGCAGACGCATAACAAACAAGTCCGAACAAGCCCATGGATACCGATACTGACGGCTGTTGAGTGATGGAAAAATTTTTTTGTACTAAAATTTTCCTTTGTACCGGTACAAACGAAGCCAAATTTTCGTTTGTACCCTGGACCATTTCGTTTGTACAGTACGAAAAACACTGGTCAGGTAATATTATACAGGGTAAGCCAAAAAAGGCGACCGGTGCTGACTTTCATAACTTTTGAACGGATGAAGCTCTTTTCATGCAGATTGCTGCATTAGAATGCCCTGTTTGTCTTTGTTACACGGGCCAAATTTAATGCTCCTAGCGTTCATGTTTATTGTACAAACATAAATTTAGTAAAAGTGGTTATTTTTCAAAAAGTAAAAATTGTGAAATCAAAGTAAAAGTTGTCCATTTGTGAGAAAAGTTTTGTAAAGCTTTTTACAAACAATAATACTTTAAAAGCCACCAGATTTGTAAGTTACACGTAATTTAAAGTCACTAACTTCTTGTTTCAATATCTTGTAGTTTTCAGCATAGTTTTTTTGTACTTAACAGACTTTTTGGCTTGAGTGCAAACAAAATTTGGGCCTTGTTTGTACCAGTACAAACAATTTTCTGGTATGAAAATTCAATTTGATATATTAATCACAGTGTAACCAATGAAGTACAAACAAATTTTAGACCGTCGTTAGTACCAGTACAAACGGGTCGAGTACAAAAAAACAGGAGATATATGGTTCTCATGACTGGATCTTATTGTACTTTCCTGTTGTAAAACTGTTGATTTTGTCAATTTTTCAAATTTATTTGCAAAAAAATCGACGTTTAGTATTTTTGATTCTAGTCATCCAATATTAGAGCAATCTAGGTGAAACTTTGCAGTTTTTATGTCAGATGTTTTATCTATCGACGGCAGGAAACCGCATCAAAAAGCTTCACCCATTTGAAAGCTATACGAAAGTCAGTACCGGTCGCCTTTTTTTGGCTCACCCTGTATTCATTGACCCGGCGCCAAGCGCCGAAATTTTTTTTTTCATTTCCAGCCCCTAAAATCTCTAAAAATCAAGGAAATTTAATGTTTGACCAGCCAAAACTTGTGTGTCAATTGGCAGAAAGGCCCAAAATTTTTTGTGCCATTTGTGATAAAAACCATGTTTTGGCACAAAAAAGCAGTATGACCAATCTATTCTCATCCAACCACGTCAATGAGATAAAAAACTGTGCAAGAAAAGAGTTTACGACTCAAATTGAAATGGAATGCCGCGAAAATTTAAATAACTCTATAGAATTGTTCAGGAAGTTCATATTTTAATTCAATTTTCGTCTACGATCAAGGTTGGCAAAAACCAAACTTATGAAATTTCAATTTTTTGGTTTTCTAATGGGTTATTTGTTTTTCTATGTTTTTCAATTGTTTTCATCCTCCAATCCTTTGGAATGTTTTGTACCATACCTGTACCTGAGGGGGAGTTGGGGGGGACCCCCCACCAACTTGGCCAACCATGTACCCAACGCCCCCCCCCCCCCAGTTTGGAAAAAATTGAAAAAATTTGCAAAAAAGTGTATATTTTTTGGCCTTTTTTGAGAAAAATTTCGACTTTTTTCGACCCCCTCCCCCAAATTTCGGGTTTACCCCCCCCCCCAACTAGTCGGAGGTCTTACATGTTTTGTACGTCAAAATAAATATGTAAAAAACTGACGGAAGCTTCCTCTATCATCTTAAACTGGGTTAGGGAGTTCTAAAATGGCAGCTAGAGGCATTAGTCTTACTAGAAGTGTCATTACTTTATGCTATAGGAAATATACATTACAAACAATAGGAATACAGTAGTAGTGGGCACATAAAAAAGAAGCGGTAAGAGAAGTTAAAATGGAACAGATCATACGATGTGCAAAGAGGAAATTCAACAGAAAAGACAAATAAAGGGAAATATACAATATGTAAATTGAACCAATCAGTCTTCGACAGTTTACGTTTAACTCGATCGTTCTTTCAATCTTTTTATCGATGCAACGATAGAGACTCGAAAATGCTGTCGAATAAGCTAATCACGTGCTTTTTGATGTGAACATTGGGGGAAGTTTTGCAAATTGTACGATTACGTTAGATTCCAGTTATTGAGATTACGCATAAGCAGCAAATAAAATCACGGGCAAGCTTTACAAACTTCGGTCACCTTTCACTGTGTCAGGAATGAAAATGAAGAATGTTCTTTTTATGTCTCAATGAAAACTCGAGCTGCGTTTTGATTATCATTACTTTCGCTTCGGAAGTACGTCACGTGTCCTGTCGGATACGTGAATAGTTATTACTGTATCTGTTTCTTGCACCCAAACCTGCGTGTCGCAGCGTCAATTGACGTAATATAAACTACTGTTAGTCGGCCCGTCCGCGAGCGAATTTGCATCACTGTCGATGACAAATGAATATAAATTGAAAAAGAAGAAAAATTTTTTACGAACGAATAACGATAAACAGATAGATTACAGCATAATAACGACGAGCTTATAGGCAATATCGTCGCACGAAGTTAAGCTCTTAAAATTGTATCACTCCTAATCTAAAAGGCAGCAATATCTGGGTTGATAATGACATGTTCAGGTAGGTTATTCCAATAAAATGTTCAGGTAGGCCATTACAACGTATAGAAAAATCATATTGCAGAAGATTCGTATGGAATACAGATTTACATGGTTTAAATGAAATTTTTGCGCGACAAAAAGACGAATGGAGAATGAAAAACGAAGACAAATCCAAATATTTTACTCGAATAATGAGATAATAATAACAGGAGTCTGTACAAAGGCGCCGAAGTTCAAGAGATTCAAGACCACGTTTTTGAAGTCTAGCACGATAATCCAAAGCTTAATAGCCAACTAATCTTTTAGTAAAATGTCTCTGAACTATTTCAACAAAGTTATACATAATCTCCTTTTGAACAGGGATTCCACACAGAAGAACCAAACGAAAAAAATTGACATAGTTGACACAGTTTTTCAATCGGAAAATTTATGCAACATTCGACTTCATCTAAGGAATTCTAGATAATCCTCAATGTTTACATCTTTTTAGAAATAAATTCGTTGCCGGAAATGAAAGGAAAATGTGAATTCCACACTTGAAATTAGTGATGAAATTATCAGAGCTTAATTTCGTACAATAATATTGTTTATAGATTCGTCATTTCCATACTATATTATTTATGTGTTCTCATTCTTAATGAATTATTTCTTCATTCTACGTACTGATGTTAGAATTGCTGCGATATTCCATTTCTTATGGATCGTAAACAGTTTTTCAGCGTTGTTCTATCTCTCAGGCGTGAATAGATGAATAATAAGATTGAACATGATTTTTACGCTTATTAAGTGCGGCAAATGTAGCTTCAAACATACATGTAATTGGGGGAAGTGTTATAGGAACTCCCCACCCACCCAAGATTTTCAATCCTACGGCTAGCCATATGGTAGTCAAAGGGACCCCCCATACTTTTGGTGAGAAATACACTAAAAATGTCAATTTTTAACGAAAATTGATCAAGAATGTCATTTTCTCGGCGCCCCGCGCCATGAATACATTTTTTACAGTTTTTTAGACAAAAAACTCAATTTTTTCTTTCAGAGATACCTCCCCCTAAATTTGGGAAATAAGTGATCCGCGGCCCGAAAAAGTCGGGCCGACTCCTCCCCCCAGACATCAGGGTTCCGTTACATGTTTGGCTTTAAATACATTTGTATCAGGTTATCAGCTGAAACCCTTTTCCCAGCTTTCAGTACGTTTTTAATTTTTAAAAATGTTTGTGCCACTGGCACAAATTTGTCTGGCCTCTTGTGCTAATGGCACAATGGTCCGGGCACAGAAAAATATTCGTGCGGTGCGGTGCACTATTTTTTCATTTAACCTGTTTTTTTGCAAAAAAAATCTGCCATTTCTTAGAAAATTTTGGGCTCTTTTGCCGAATGGCGAAATTTTTTTGGGAGTTCAAAGTCCGAAAAGTGCGTTTTCAAATATTGACTAAGGAAGCAAGAGAATATTTAAACAAGCTAAAGAACCATAAATGAATCATATGTCAGTATTTTTGAGCTAAAAACGGCAACATAAATGAAGAATTTATTATTATTTTTAAACATTAGGTTAAAATTATTTATCTACTCGCACAATACATACATATGACGTTTTCTTCAGATTATGAATCCTAACCACAATTGTTATCCATTTACAAACCGGTCTCTGCCTAATTATGCCGGTCAACAACAGCAACAATCGGAACCACTATACAATAATAATATGCGACAGTCTTCGCCATACGTTGCGCCGACAAATTACGCTAGGCCCATCGGTCGGTGGGCCACCACTCATCGGAGCACCCTCGCACGCAGCTGCTACCAGTTCGTCGTTCAACAAAATTCCGTTTTCGGGTCCCGTTCACGACGATATATCGGCGTCAGAATACGGGCGTGATTACCGAACAATGCTGCAGCCCACTGGCGGGCTGGATTATGAGTTCGTTTACGTTTTTGAATTTTTCTGCTCGAGAAAGCAAAGCAATTCTAGATGGAAATTTTATGAAATAGACTTTGGTCAGGAATGATTTGTTGAGAAAATCTGACTGGAGGAATACTCAAAATTTTTTTGAATTTCTGATAATGAAAATATTAAATGGTCCAGTTCCACTTTCTTGAGTTTTCCAATCTTGGTTTACTAATTTTAAGGGCACTGTTTCGGCTCCGGTTTTACCGTATTGAAAGTAAACTATTCATGTGCATGGAAATTATTATCCAAATACGACAACAAAGATGAAGAAACATATTTTATATGCAAACCTGCTACGTAATCGAAAACAGTTGTGCTGGTGGATAATCAGATCGAGTTTCTAATGCTAATTGGGCATGCTCCAGTTAATCGAAACTGAAAATTGGAAAACCGAAATCGGCATTTTTGGGGGTATTTTCAGTTTTTACTAGTGATGTGTATCGGATATCCGGACGAATATTTTGAAAAAACAGTTATCCGGATGTAAAACATGTCCGGATCAGTGTTTTCTTTTTTGCCGGAGGCAAATGGTAAGTTTTTGGGGCAAACGAAATTGAGGTAGTCATTTGTACATGTACAAACGGCTCTTTCCCCCGTTTAGGGAAGAAAATTTTAGAGATGAGATACAGAAAATATGCATTTTGGTGCATTTTAGAAGTTCATAAGCTCAAAATTTTAATTAATTAATTAACTTAACTAAAAAAATTAATTAACTTTAATAATCATTATTATGTATTACCTAGCTCAGACTCGGCTTTCAGAATGTTTACCTTCACCTATCATTTAATGTATGATTAGTTTTCATCATCTCAAACGTATTATCTTATGTTTGAAGTGGTAATCTTCAATATTTTATCTTGATATTTAATGAAGATCTGCAGTTTTTCATTGGAATATTTCTTGAAAAAGATCAATACGTCAAGTCTGTAAACTTTTTGAAGCGATTATTCCTTTCTTAACGTAAAATCAATTCGGAAGCTTCATGGAAGTAGTTTTCGGGAATTTAAACTCTTCCACTTATATCTTTTCGGTCAAGTTCATGAGAGTTAACGAATAAATTACTGGTTTAAAAATTGTTCAAATAATAAAATTCTAAAAATTACGACTCTTGAACACTAAATTCGAATCTAATTCTTGAAATAATTTAATATAATTTAAAAATATAATTTAATAATTTAAAAAAAATAAAAATAATTTAAAACAATTCAACATCTTTTTTGGGCTTTCACTTGTCATCATGGAGAACTTAACCATCGGTTTATCATTTAAAGCAAATTCGTTATGCTATTGGATAGTTTTCTTGACAAATCGTTCCACAGTGCTGGTAAATTAGACTTGAAACTCGAAAATTTCGACTTTTTGCTTAATTTTAATGAATTTTTTTTGTAGTTATAAATAAAATTTGAAAACTACACTGATTTGGTTATTAATCTTTTGCCGTGACATAGAGGAACACTGGTTACTTATTTATACCTATTTTTGTTATGTACTAATTGTACAAAGGAAATATTGGCTGTCGTTCGTACATGTGCAAATGGGTCATGTACAAAAAAAACCCTGGTCCGGATATCCGAATATTTTCACTGTTAAAAAAATAAGTAAAGATTACTGGGAAGTTAGGTGCTACATTATGGGGAATTCTCATGTAAGCGATTTCCAAGTGTGCGATTAGGAAGTGAGCTAATTCTCAAGTGAGCGATTCCAAACGAGCATTCGGGAATTTAATAACACCTTCTTCATATTTTCCTTCTTTACCTTATATTTTTTTGCACGTATTTCTTTTTTCTTTCGTTTTTTTTCTATCGCTTATGTTTACGTTTATTTATGTTTTTACGTTTTCATTTTTTGTCTGTGCCATCTTTCATTTTCTTCCTTCTTGTCATCTAATTTTTTCTTTTTTTCTTTTTGATACAATACATTACAAGTTGACATTAACCGTAGTCTTCCGTATAATTCTTGTACAGTACAGCATGCTTGAGTCTTTCATTGTCGTAAGCGTGAAAATCTTCTTAAAAATATAAACAAAAAAATGCTGGCAGAAGCAAAATATCAAGAGAAAGGAAACATTAACAAAAATGAAGACATTAAGAATAAGTGGAAAAAAATTAAAAAAAAAAATAAACATGAAGAAAGTGACAAGGAAGAAGAGGCAAGATAGAGAAAGCAGCAAGGAAGAAAGAAAAAATAATGTGGAAAAATAACAAAAAAAGAATCAGGAGAATAGAAAAAAAGAAAGATAAGGAAGTAAAAAGCAAAAAAACTAAGATGAAAAGTAGGTAAGAATGAAAAAAAAATCATAAAGAATAAAATTAAACAGGAAATACAGCGTGCCGAATTGTCTAAGAATTATTTAGGCGGCAATGTTTTATAAAAATGACAACCTGTAATGTATTGTTTCATGAGTAAAAGAGACGAAAATATATGAAAATAAAAAATAAAATGAAAGAAAGAAGAGACAAAAGATAAAGATGCAAAAACATACATAAACGAAAACATAAGCAACACACAGAACGAAAGAAAAGAGAATTACATGCAAAGAAAAGTATAAGGGAAAGAAGGAAAATGTGAAGAAAGTGTTATTACATTCCCTATCGCCTCTGGAATCGCCCAATCGGGAATACGCTCATTTGGGAATTCGCTCAATTGGGAATTCGCTCACTTTGGAATATACCCTGCATTATTACACAAAGTTTCAACAACAAGACAATAAAAGGTTCAGTAGTCTTGTAGTTGACCAAGTGTATTATTACATAATAATATGCGACTTCTTTTTACCTTTTTGCAAACAACATTAAAGAAGTCCGAGTATATCCGAAGGTGCAAAAAACACGGATATCCGGATATGGAAATTTTTTTGGCGCAGATCGCTAGTTTTCACTTCGGTTTTAGACATACGACTAATTATTGAATGTTTAGTCCAAATTATAAGCGCTTTTCGTCTGAAAATTACATGTTTTCTTCTCTACTCGTTTTTAAACTGACTACCAGAATAAGTCTTGTCAAACTTTATTCTACAGTCAAAAACGTGGTATAGTTATCATTCGTGGTGATAGCTTTTGACATGTGACAGCCATACATGTGCATGGTACCAGTTTCAGGCTGGAGATAAATCCCAAAATCGTTGGCTAGCAAATTTTTTTCCTAGTTTTTTTAAAAGTACAGTTTATTTAGGATACCAACTTGATGTTCAGTTATTTCTACTGACTGGCAATCTTAATGTTCAGCTGTGAAAATCGATTTGTCAATAATGGAGCAAAGAAATGTTGTTGCAAGGAAACCACTGGTACATGCACACAGGGTATGGATAGGGTATGGTTTTACCCTAACCTATAGAATTTGGCAGAAGTTCACTATGGGCCAAAAACTTGGCAAAATTTACTATAGGTCAAAAATTTGGCAAAGTAAAATGCAACAATCGTTTTGAAAAGATTAGATTACAAAAAAAGATCAATTTAAAATACAGTTTATGATTAGTGTCAGCAAACACTTTGTTGAGTAATTATTTATACAAAAAGCAATAAAATTTCATTTCAAAGTAAAAAATTACTATATACCTGATTTCTGGAAAAAAATTACTAAGGGACCAATTTTGGTCACTTTCTATACCCTGGGACCCCTGACCGTGTGCAAGTATGCAAACACTGATTGTACAGCTGAAGACTGCTTGGCCGAAATTGACTGACAGTAAATTCCTGACCTAAGGCACACCCCGGGGATAATCCCAGGGCTCTCCCCCCTATGCGCATGTATGGTGACAGCAAATGTTTCTCAAACCCTGTTGAAGCTTCCAGACTCTTTTCACTGAGATATATAAGCTACAATATGAGATGTTTGTCTTTAGTACTGTAAGACCGATACCGCGCTTTTGAAATTGATAAAACCGAAACGCTGAATTAAATAAATTGTAAAACAGAAACCGGAAAACCCCAAAAAATGAAACTGGATTAACTCCAGCTGAAATTATGGAGTTACTCTGTGTGGTTGAGTCAAAACTAAACTCGTGAATTATGGTAAAATTTTGTCCGAATTGAATTCATTTAAAAAAATTGTATTCCTTTAAATTTATATAAGTTTGCCATCTCGATATTCAAGCACCTTATCTGACTGAAACTGTAATTAGACCAATGTTTTGCTCACGTCACGTCAGTCACGTCGTACTAAAAGTTTTTTTTTGGCCGATATCACAGTCTCTTTTGTGCGAGCTTCTCTGTGTACATATGCAAGGACCTGACCGTAAGACTACAAAGAAAATTTTTACATTAAAAAACTAATCGAAGTGTTCGTTTTTACACTTAATTTTACACTCAACGTGCGTTTGCATGTGCATCAATTTTTTATCGTTTAGAAGCATACCTCATCTAAAAACAACATATTTTCATTTTTCATTCAGAACAGGTACTTAAAACGAGCCGATTCCTATTGTTTTGCGGTCGAGTTTAGATCTTTCTTTCATACACAGGATCATGCTTGATCAAAAATGCCATAAAAGCAGGGAAACCACCGAATCCTGATTGTACACATATTCTAACAGCTTGCTTTGATGAACCAATCTTGTTTTGAGGCGTGGAAACGCGTTTTCTGAAACGAAAATGAAAGAAATCCGTTTGTTGTGATCTGTACGTTGTATTCTGTCTTCTACATTGTACAAAAATTTGTATGTGGAGATAAAATTTGTATCCAATACAAAAAATAATGTCCAATGACTATCACAGCAGTATATTTTCGTAAATTCACTCGGTATACCTGTACTTTTATCTAGTTCTTTTCTACCCAAAATACTTTCGAACTTTCAAAATCGCATGATTTATATACGTCGAGAAATTCGAGAAATGTCACTTCCTGTCACAAAATCTCGTTCTCGAAATTTTTTGTATGAAAATTTAGATAAGAAACACACGTTTGTGTTGTTTTTAGGAATAAAAAATGAATTCACACAATATTAACGGTTCTAGATATTGATTGGCATTGTGTCATTGCAGGGTTCATAGCGACCGGGAAAAGACCGGGAATTTTTAGTTGAACAGGGAAAAACCGAGAATTTCTTGCAGGGTTCGTACACAACCTGGGAAAGTGAGGGGATTTTTTGGACAGTGTCAAGTGTATGAGAAATATGTCGGAAGGTGCGTTCTGCTGCATTTTAGAAGGTCGAAACCTGGAAATTTTCTGGTTTCTGAATGGTTATTTTGATCATTTCTTGCTACAATCCAGCTCGAGGGCGACCATAATTTTGATCCCTTTGCCCATTTGGGGGGAAGGACCGGGGAAAAACAGTGGTAACAGGAGAGAACCGCAGTGCAGAAACTTTTCCCGGCTCTTCTGCACTGTGCAGAAAGCCGGGTACAGAAAAAACTACACTGGTTCGATATCTAAATTATGCAGACGTACAAAATCGACTTGAAATTCGCTTATATACATATTATGTTCATTACTGGGAAATTTTCATAAAATACCTGTGAAACCTGGGAAAGTCAGGGGATTTTTTTTGGCCGAGTGTGTATGAACTCTGTCTTGAAAAATCTAAAATTTATTGAACGTTTTATCGTATTTTCACAATAATTTTATTGCTTCTATGAATTTTTGACTTACCTGGCTTTGTTTTGATCAATTTCATTTTTTGATTTCAAGCACTTTGTTTTTGGCTTTCAGTGGTCATTTTTTACTGTTCAAATTTTTAGGAATCTGGAAAGTCAAAAAGCTTTCCGTTTCTAAGATGCTTTCATTGATAGATTGAAAGCAACGACTGTTACGAGACTGTTTTTTATTATGCTTACCGTCTTTGTTTTTTACTACGCTCAAAGTCCCTGTTTTGCCATACTCGTATGTTTTTAAATGGGTATATAAATTTTGAACTGTTAATCTTTTTTGATTCTTTTTTGCGTCTTAAATTTTTACGTACCTGTTATACTGAAAAAATATGTCAAACCCTACCGAGAAAACCGGAAAAAAACGGGAATTTCGTTTTAGAAATCGCTCTGAACCCTGATTCTTGGTAATAATCCAATCAATTATATCAAATTTCTTCAATCAAACATTGAAAAGATTTCTTGACACTCCTCCCTTTTTGGAAATATAAAATGCGAAATGTGTATCTATAATGACAATCTGATGAAATGAGCTATATCTTGAACCTTTATACTTTTCCGCATTGATGTCAAACAAGGCAGGAAAAATTTTTTCAATCACGTTAGAAATAATATTTCTGTTCAGTCAAATTGAAAATCGACTATTTCAACACGCATTGTTGAAAAACTCCAATTCGAAATAGTGAAAAACTATTTAAACCTAACGCATGCAAATTGTAGTCTTTTGAATATTTCGGCAAGATAAAATGATTGAGACCCTCAAAAAATTTCGGTTTTGCTTTTCCAGTTTTCGGGTTTTGAGAAAATGACTGCTCCCGGTATTTCAGCTAACCGCAGCATCTATAGAAAATGTGAGAAATTTTTAAACGTGGTTTAATTCATAGTTGTCTTATTCTCAAACGAATTCGCCATTCTCTAATTTTTTAGATTTAAACATAGCATTCGATTTAAAATCGTGTAAATTAACTTCTATAATTGAAAAAATTTCAGCTCGCGCGATACTAGATTGCAAAGAGACGGCTTATTACGCGAACCATTCCCAATAGCATCGTCGTCGGACGAACCGTCTAAAAATTTTTACGACGATCCGAATCGAATGAACGTCGTTAGAGGAGAAAGCAGCGAATTATTTGCCGAAACACTTAATCGTGTCGGCAATCAACAATACCAAGCGGTTGATCGACGCGAGCCATCAACGGCGGCGGAAATTTTTCCGGTCGGAAGACGTGGCACGGCGACAATGGACGAAAGATCACAGCAAACGATTAGCCCTAAATCAACGGATAGGACTCGACAAAAAGTTGGCCAAATTTTACAGATTCTGAAGGCGAAACAGGTGGATATTGTTCTAATTGCCATTATTTTTGCATTTTATTTTCTGATTTTGGTTGCTTTTACGGTGTAGTCCAAAAAACGGCCCTCTCGGAAGACCGTTAAACCTCAGCAGTAGAGCTAATGTTCAGGTTTTGATTCTCAGATTAGGGTAGCTCGATTTAACTTTTTTGTTTTCCGGTTTCGGTTCTACAATCTTTCAATTCACGATTTTTGTTTGGTTACTAATTTCAAAGCTGCAGTTTCGGATCCGGTTTTTGTGTTGAACACCTCATATTGCGGCTTCAGCGGAAATTGTTGGTAGCTTGACAGATATCGAAAAACATTTTTATGTGCCAGTCTGTCACTTGTTTAGAGGCAATTATCCTGAATGATGAATAGATTGCATTTTTAATACTAGAATAAAGGTTATCAAGGCAGATTCTGATAGTCGGTTCAAAAACGATTTGAAAAGAAAAAACATGGAATTTTCAAACAGATAGCGCTTATAATTTTGACTGAACATACAATAATCTATCATAAAAAGTTTCATTTTTTGGCATATACTCACAACAATACAATGTCGAAAAATGAAGTAAAAACCGAAAAATACCCCAACAAATTTCGATTTCGGTTTTCCAATTTCATGCTTGGCGGTTTTGGAAAAACGATTGTTTTTGCGGTTTTTGGTTAACCGGAATATCCCTACTTCAAATAGGCTATCTTTTAGAATCACGATAAAATTTCATATTTAATCTAAAGCATACCGTAAGCTGCACCTGTTCATCCTGAACCAGTGTTTTTGGTGTTTATTCTTGCATAATCTCCTGTGAATCAGCTTTTATAGGCCATGGCGAAATTAGTGGGCTCACTGCTTCAACATCAACGAAAATTTATCGGACAACACAGTGAGGTTCTGATTTCTGAGCTACGACTAGAGCTTCACACGGTGAAAATTTCTTACCCAGATACCCGTTTTTTTATTACCCGGGTACCCGAATTACCCTGGTTTACCCGATTATATATTATAATAATGGCATATAATCAAGTATTCAATATTATGTGAGTAATAACATATAGTGTCAGCTTAAATATAAACAATTCCAATTTTCATTAATTTATTGAATACTAACTAGATTAATAATCAGAATAAGCATTAAAAAGTCAACAAAATTAATAATGCAGCTCGTTAGATCCTGTTACCAGGTTTCTTGCACAGGGCAGATTGCAATAAACCGAAATATATTAGGAAGTGAAATTGTGACTGATTCTGACTCCGCTGTAACTGACCTTTGCGTTTGCATCAGCATTGATTTATCTTCTGGGGCACACTGTGAAAATGTAGCCGCTAAAGCAACTAGAGATGTATCGGGGACCCGGACCCGAAATGAGACCCGAAATTACCCGACCTTTTTGTTGGATCTGGACCCGAAACTCTTAAAATTTTGGACCCGGACCCGATATTTTCAAAATTTTGGACACGATATATCTTTAGTTTTTATTATGTGAAGATATACTCGTATATCACACAGATAAGCGTTTTGAAAAGTATAATGAACCGGGATCCAAAATGAGACCCGAAATTACCCGACTATTTTGCTGGACCCGGACCCGGAATTCTTAAAATTTTGGACCCGGACGCGATGTTCTTGAAACTTTGGACCTGCGCCCGATATTTCCCAAATTTTAGACCCGATACGTTTCTAAAAGCAACTAGGATTTTCAGTTTATTACGTGAAGCGCTCTCTTGTTCGTAATCCTTATCAAATTTCTGATATAGTTAACTCAAAGAAGTTCAACGCCATTTTACCAAACAAATTCTTCAAAATCTCGATTTAACATATGAAGATCGCTTGAAACGTCTTAATTTAGAACCGTTAGAAACAAGGAGAATACACATTGATTTATGCTTAATGTATAAAATTGTAATGAATCAGGCTTTAGCATGTAGTAATTTTTTCACGCATCTTCATTCTGCAAATACTAGAGCTTTTAAGCAAAATAATTTTGTTATTGAAAAATCTGAATTAAACGTAAGTATGACGATTTTTCAATCGTATGTGCCAGGATTCGAAACGTTTTACCTCCGGATATTAAATTTATTAATAATTTATTATTATTATTATTATTATTATAACTTTGACAAAAAGTTTTCTTGCACAGATAAATTTTTTGTTGCTCGCTCTAAAATTGATAGATCCGCTCAATTTCAACACAAAAATAATTAAAAGCTGTTTCCCTTGTATTTCACTCAGTTCCATCAGTTTTGGACTTTTAGTAATGAATTTCCTGAGTTTAGGAGGAAAAATCTAAGGTTGGCAAAAGTAACCTTTTCAGCGCCAAGCGCCGGAAAATTTTGATTTCAAGGCCTCTAAGAAGTCGGAAAAATTGTTTTCTAAGCACAATCTTCTGGAAATATCAATGATCGATCGTGATCTTTACGCCATTTGGTTGGCGAAAGGGGTCGAACATTTTTTCTCCATTTTCCATCTAATATGTCACGGGCCAGTAATTTACCAATCATGATTATTAATCAAGAGAGGTTACTTTCGAATAATCTGAAGCATAAAAAAGCGCAATAGGTTTTTTTACCTCTGACTTGAACACTTTGGATTTTTATATTCTATAACGCTGGAAGAATAGAGAAATGAATGAATTTATCTTTTCTCTCTTGCAATCTTTTCTTTCTTTTCCTTTACATTTTTTATCTTTTCCGTATTTATTCCTGAATGAAAAGACATATTTTTCAGTAAATTCATTGAGTTTTCGGCTGGGAAATCTAAAATTCAAAAATTAGGCAGGCAACCACGAATTTGGATTCTTCAGCCGGCAAGAAATATTGCAATTCTGTCATGCTAATGTTGTATCATTTTCCGAATGCAAAAAGTTTATGCTCACGAAAGTCAAGAATTCTAAAGGACCGCAAAATCATTTTGTGAAAACAATCGACAATAATCTTTACTTTCGTCAAATGCGTTTAAAAGAATGCAAGATCAAACATTTATCTATACAATGCTGATGTTTAAAAGATATAAGCATAAGCTAGGCTGGCATTTTGCAACTGCGCAACAGAAATAATACCAAGAATCATAAATGATTGAAAACCGTCGCGAACATACATGCACATAGGGGGTAGGGGGTAAACCCCCTTACCTGAGACCCTGGCCTATAAATTCGTCAAACACCCCCCTCATCTTTTCCAAGACAGCTTTTTTGATGATTTTTGTGGTTGTGCATATTTTGTAGAGATGTATCGGGTACCCGGACCCGAAATAGGACCCGAAATTACCCGACCATTTTGCTGGACCCGGACCCGATATTCTCAAAATTTTGGACCCGGACCCGGACCGGGACCGGGACCCGATATTTCCAAAATTTTGGACCCGGACCCGAAAAAATTATCACAATTTTGATTCGGGTCTGATGTATAATATATATAGTCTATTTTTCCGGAAATGCTTCTGAATTAGAAAAATGGAACTTTTTGGCTTTTGCCAAACCATAACTCACATAGAGCTAAAAATTTGTGGATTTATACAACTAGCCTTCAACAATTTTCTGAATGAAAAATCATACAGTAAAACCTTCCTGTGAACAATTTAACAGTATTGGTTTTTTGTCATTTTTGAATTTAGAAGTAGTTTATTAAAAATAAACTATAGTAATTCAGCTGAAACCAAATCAGAGTTTTTTTGACCTACAAGTCACAAGCCAAGTGGCTTGTTGACCTTAAATTTTACAAGCCATTCCAAATTTTTGCAAGCCAATTTTATAATATCAGTATAGGTGAATAAATTCCAATGCTAGGTTATTTTTTAAAGAAATGATTGAGCATCACGGCGATCGATCAAAAAAGATATGTCATTCAACATTTATTCAATGACATTTTAGAGCCCTTAATTCGTTAAAATTCAGGAAACATTTGAAATTTTTGAGTTTGATCGAAGTCTAATCTACAAGCATTGTGGAAAAAATTTTCCAGCAAACTATCCAAGAACATAATGACGTTGAATTACATGAGAAATCGATGGTCAAGTCCTCTATGATGACAAGTGAGAGCCCAAAAAAGCTATTAATCTTTCCTGCCTGAAACGCCGGAAAATTTTTTTGGGTATTGACATTCTGCGATGCTGGAAAATCAATTTTCCAACCGCTTATTTGAAGAATTAGTTTCGAATTTTCTGTTCAAAGGTCGTAATTTCTGGAATTTTATGTTTGAAAAATTTTAAAACCATTAATTTATTCACACACTCTAATGAACTTGGCTAAAAAGATATGAGTAAGAAGAGTAGAAATTTCCGAAAACTACTTCCATGAAGCTTTTGGATTGATTTTACGTTAAGAAAGGAATAATCACTTCAAAAAGTTTACAGACTTGGCGTATTGATCTTTCTCAAAAAATGTGTCAAGGGAAAATTTTGAATCTTCATTAAATATCAAGATGAAATATGGAAGATTACCAATTAAAACATGAGATAATACATTTAAGATGATTAAAACTATTGAAGATTAAATGATAATTGAAGGTAGACATCTTAGAAGCAGCGCCTGAGCTAGGAAATAAATTATAATGCTTATTTAAGTTATAGCCGACGCGAAGCGCCGGAAAATTTTGTGATTATGACCTTCTAAAATGCACCAAAATGCGTCTTTTCTGTATCCGATATGATCAAACACATGACTCAAAAAATTCTGACAAGCCATTTTGGCTTGTTGAACTAAAATTCTACAAGCCATTTTGTCAGTCCAACAAGCCATGGCTTGTAAAATGCTAAAAAAACAATGAATCAAATACTCACATTGAAGAATGTAATGACACATCAAATATTTACTATAATATGAAAAGTAACAAATGAAAATTTATTGTTTAGATCACTATGAGACTGACTTAAATTTAAAATGTATAGCAACCACAAAATAGCGCAGCATGTGTAAAAATATAGCGGACCCGGACCCGAAATTACACGACCATTTTGCTGGACCCGGACCCGATATTCTCAAAATTTTGGACCCGGACCCGATATTCTTAAAATTTTGGACCCGGACCCGATATTCTCAAAATTTTGGACCCGGACCCGATATTCTCAAAATTTTGGACCCGGACCCGGTCCCGATATTCTTAAAATTCTGGACCCGGACCCGGACCCGATTTTCGTAAAATTTTGGACCCGATACATCTCTAATATTTTGTATGAAAAACAAGCTCGCAGAACTTTTTTTGTTTTTCTGCTCGCCCTCCCCTCTACCCCTGGATAAAAAGTCCCAGGACCCTCCCCGCCTGAAATTTTTGCCGTGCATGTCTGATCGCAAAGCGCCGGAAAATTTTCAGTATTTTCCATTTTAAAACGTATAAAAATAAATCTCCGGATATCAAACCTTAAGCCCTATTCAGAAGTAAAAAATCCTAAAATTTTTCGTCAGCGACAGTCGGTGACTGCATTCTGAATTGGGCTTTATAGCCTAATCAAAACGACCGTCAGTGCCTCGGTTGCACTGTGCAACTTGCTCAAAAAAAATTTGGTTGCACGGTGCGAAATTTGGTTGCTGTGTGGAAAAAACCCTGTCTGTTCCGTCTCGTTTCTAAAATAGGTAGTTACACAAGCTGATGTGTATTGTTTCCTGCCTGTATACATACAGTTAGAGCTGAGACGGACATGTTATTGTTCAATATGCACTCCGCACGTTACAGCATTCAACACTATCTACTTTGCATTTTTAATATAATCAATTACCCGAATTTACCCGCGGATATCATGTAACGTTTCTCTGATTCTACCCGGGTAATTTGGGTACCCGATGTGAAGCTCTAGCTACAACACATAGGTCTCCAAGGTCAGATTTTTAAGGTAGGCGTAAAGTTGAAAATTTGCCTGGGTAGTGTAGCTAAATGTCCACTAAACACGCCATTTTGTCTCAAAATTAGTCAACCGGTGATCAATTTTTAGAACTTTGGGTAGGAGTAATACCCACTCATACCTCCCCCTATGGATCAATCTGCTACGACAACCAATTTTGATAATCATGAGCAAAATTACCGTTTTCAAGAAAAGTTTCAATCTTCTGTCAATTTAAATGCCTCTTTGACTAAGAGCTGCAATGCACACTGAATCATAAATCAATTTAAAACTACTTAAAATCAATCAATATCATTCATATAGATAATACCTCCTTGACATATATATATATATATACGGAGTCCCGAGGTTTGGGGAGGGGCCCGGCGAATTTTCTAGCACCGGGGATCACTGATTCCCCAAAATTTTAGTGGATAGGTCCCGGAAAAGAAAAAATGAATTGTTTCGTCAAAAAAGTACGGAAAACGGCTTAAAAAATAGCAATTCTTGTCTAAAAAGCCGTTATCCATTGCGCGAGGAGCCGAGAAAATTGATATTTTTCACCATTTTTTGCTCAAAAATTGGCACTTTTCATCAAAAAATTGACATTTTTTAATATTTTCTAACCGAATGTATGGGGCTCCCTATGGCTACCATATAATTAGACACAGGATTGGCAAATTCTGTAGTGGAGATGGTCCAATGGCTAGCCACATATCCAGTGTTTTTTTCTGCACCCGGCTTTCTGCACAGTGCAGAAAAGCCAAGAAAAAGTTTCTGCACTGCGGTTTTCCCCTGTTACCACTGTTTTTTCCTCGGGTCAAAATTTATTTCCCCATTTTCCCGAAGTCGTTTTTCTCTTTAAAATGCTCATAGACACTTTATTTATGTGTTTTTGAGCTTTTTCAAACCTTCTGCTCTTTTTAGAGCCGTTAATTCATTAAAATTGACTAAACATTTGAAATTTTTGAGTTTGATCGAAGTCTAATCTACAAGCATTGTTAAACAAATTTTCCAGCAAACTATCCAACAGCATAATGATTTTGAATTACATGAGAAATCGGCGGTTAAGTCCTCTATGATGACAAGTGAGAGCCCAAAAAAGATATTAATCTTTCCGGCGCCAAGCGCCAGAAAAAGTTTTTTGGGTATTGACATTCGGCGACGCTGGAAAATCAATTTGCCGAACATTTATTTCAAGAATTAGATTCAAATTTTGTGTTCAGAAGTCGTAATTTTAGAATTTTATATTTGAAAAATTTTAATACCTGTAATTTATTCGCAAACTGTCATGAAAATTTTTGGGGGTAAACGAAATTGAGGTAGTCATTTGTACATGTACAAAGATTGAAGTCAAAAGTCTTTGTACATTTTAATTTATCTTTGTACAAAAAAATTTCGTAAATACTTTTTAGTAATCCTGATAGTATCAGTCAGTTCCATAATCACTCTCTACATAGCATCGAAAGAGCAAAAAATTTTATTACCTCAATCAGGTACAACAACAAACAAAAAACCAGACTTTCTCATCTCGACAATATCGGCACACAACTTTCTTCTCTCTTTCTGACACGAGCTCGAGCCATGGAAATAAGCGCAACCTGGTTCGGCTGAACCTGTAATTTCTGCTGCTCTTCCTCGTTGAAATAGTTGCTGACTCATCGATTTCATCTTCAGCCGAGCTACTGCTGCTTAAATTACTTTGTTGAGAGGGTGGTGGTAGTACTGCTTTGTTAAAGAAACTATCGATCGATATTTGCGCCATTACATAATACAGCTACGTGCTTGCATGAAAAAACAAAACACACAACTGGAGGAAACAGTCGGTTTACACTGATGTATTGCTCGAATTTCGAACATCAGGATTCAATTTTGTATGCAGCTATGACGACAACACTGGCAATAGCTCGAGACTGACGTACATCGTTCCTCCTGGAGAAAAAAATCTTTGTACATGTACAAAGATTGTCAAAATTTTTCTTTGTACAAGGGAAAAAATCTTTGTAGAGTACAAAAAAAACTATGATTTAGTTATTAGTATTTGGCTATGACGTAGAAGAACACAGGTTGCGTTATACCTATTTTCGCTATGTACAAATTGTACAAAGGTAATACCGACTGCCGTTTGTACATGTGCAAATGGGTCATGTACAAAAAAAACCCTGGTCACAGGTCGGAGGGTTTATCCCCCCCCCCTGACCCCCGTATGTGCATGTATGGTGGCCAGACTATGCAAAGTTCAATTGTTAACACACATATATATACTAAATTGACTACACGAAGCATATATGAAAAAAGATAATTTCTGGCAACATTAAACTGCACGATGCTATACTTATGTGGTCGATCGGTTCTTTAAATTGAAGAACCGGAGCCGACGATCTGCAAAGAACCGAATTCGTGGTGTGCCTACCACCCTGAATTATATTTTTCTTCTAGAAACCCGGCGATTCAACTCTGGATCTTTTGGAACCCTTGATCCAGGCGCACGAAGGAAAAATCGAAAAAGATTCAAATTTAGACACATTGCTCAATGCGTTAACGTCCTATATAGAAAAAAATGTCTGCTCTGATAGTCAGTCATGTTCAGATATCCAGAATCAAATTCAGCAGCCGCAGCAGCAAAATCGTTTTAATTCCGAAGATTTCATGTTGCAAGATAACGATATGCGGTTTATGAATAGTCAAGCGAATTTGAGTGAAATTTCCAAAAATGCGGATCCGACTCTAAATAATACGTGGAAGGTATCGAATGACGCTCTAATCGGTCAAGATATTCCTTTTTTGGCGGAAAAATCAAATTTTAATGCTCAACGTGATAATGACAATCTCGAATTCGAAAAATACGAAGTGATGAGGCAACAAAGATTTTTAGAACTGGAGCAAAAGTTTAGAATGCAAGAAGCAAGTAAGAATACGTATACGTTTCGTTTCTTTCAAGTCTATAATTTTCTTTTGTTCAGTGACGTCAAAATCTGACGAGTCGAAAAAAGCGTTATTAGAACAGGTACCTAAAGTTACATGTTTCCATAGTATATGATGTTTAAATTTAAAAAATCAATGGAATATAGAAGTTAAAATTATACTGATATTAAAAAATTTGAAAAATTGATTCTCACGGGACGGCTGTCAACCAGGAAATAACTGGGTATTTTTTTGTGGACCGGGAAAAGCGGGAATTTCGTAAATAAAGTCGGACTTGAAGTAATTTTTTAAGCGATTTTGAGATATATGACCGCGAAAAATTTAAAATTTTTCGTCGCGTCGCGACGTTACGAATTACGAATAATAGATTCTTTATTTTGAAACTATCATACTAATATTATATGCAATTTCAAGTTCGGTATTCATTTAATGTGCTTACCGCCTAATCGCTATGTTATTGAACAAATGTGGCAAATGCACTGTGGAATAAAGTTTTGAGATATAGACCTCATTATTCAGTGATTTTCACATACTGCTCAAGTATTTCTCGGCACCGTTTTTTCTGCCGGAAGCAAATTATAAAAAAGGGGAAAAAGTTGAGCTCTTTCGCCGAAGTGCAAAAGAATTTTGGGATTTCTTAACAGACATCCCCAAAGTCGGAAATATAGGTAATGTAAAATCCTATATGGCGCGGCTAGTACTACTCTCGTCCCGTAATCTTTTTTTGCTCACTCTATAACATCTCGGAGAGACTGTATATTTCAATGGTTCCATGAATACAATACGTGAGGTCTGACTATCATTCTAGACTGGAAAATTAAATCGTAATATTTGAATAAGTGTTGAGGCAAGTCATTTTCCTACGTTATAGAATACCGACGCTGAGAATTTTCTGGCGCGAAAAAAAATGAGTGAAATGCGCTTCGTAATTTGTTTTTTCTTTAGCCTGAAGTTTCCCGAACTTTGCGAACATGAACTTTTCTATTGAGAAACAATAAGGACATCATTCTAAACTGAAAATTTTAAGACCTCATATATGGATAAGTGTTTAGAAAATTCATTTCCAGCGTTCCAGAACATTAAAGTCTTGAAATTTTTTCTGCTCTACGCACCGGAATGAGGCGTCAATTCAATCTTCGAAGCTTCAGTTCTGATTACAAAAAAAAGCCAGCGACAATTATTTTTTTGCTCAATAATTATAAAAGATGTCGCTGACTTGAAAAAACAGATTCAAGTATGTAATATTTTCGTGGGCATCCACAATTTTAGTTTATTTTACGTCTTACATAATTCTATTTTGAAACGGAAAAAATTTTCCGTGCCAGTTTTTGCACGGGCAAAGGCGTGCGGAATAAAATTTATAAAAAAGTTTTAGCCTCTTTCACCAAATACCAAGAAACAAGTTTTTTGCGAAAAAAGTGTCCAAGCCAAAAAACATGTTTTAGTGTATTGTAAACCGACAAAATAGCGTTTTAAAGCATTTCAGATCATTTTTGATAAAATTTGCTTTGCAGAACACGTTTCTGACTGTTTGAAAAACCCGGAAAATTTTGTGAAGATAAGCTGAGAAAGACCGGAGATTTAATTTCGTCGAACTAGTGGCCACCCTGTTTTCAGCTGAATAATGTCGAAATTAACGAAAAGGAAATTGACCGTCAAATAGAAATTATCGGCGAACAACTGAGCGCGTTAAAAAAACAACACGGTATCATGTGTCGTAAAGCTCAACGCAAAAATTGTCTCGAAGGCGACGATTTGACCGAATTGGAAAAAAATTGCCGCCAACAAAGCGAGTTGGAAGCCAAAATCGGTTTTGCATCCAACGAGAAAAAACGTGTGTCGACCGAAGCGTCGACGCTGCGTTCGAAATTGAAGCGATTGGGCATTGACGTCCAGCCTAGGGTATACGTATGACGTCTAAAATCTGGGGTCAATGTGTAAAAACTTTCAATATGTTTGAAATTTGATTTCTGAACTTTTATCAAAATTTACAAGTTTTAGCACTCTCATAATTTTCAAGAAAAACGTAGATCATTTTCTTGTCACTATTTGAAAAGCTCCGTAAAATTTACAAATTCATGCGGATTCTACGTTTTTAAAAATATTTGTGTTTCCATACTCGTTTTTCCTCTTCAGAAGGATAATTCTACCGATGGCGCAACAGCGAAAGAACAAGCGATGGGCGAAAAACCGGCGCCACAACAGAAGGATCCTGGAGAGTCAAATAGTCCAGACATGGAAACATTACTCAAACAAGTAACAAAACGAGCCGAGTCCGCTTTGACGTCTATCCAGGCACCCGCTGAGTCGGCGCGTAAGTGATAACGGTTTCAAAAATGCGTTTAAATGCTGTAGTTTGCTTCCAAAAATATTCCTCACGAGTCACGATATTCTATTATATATGCAACATTGAATCAACTGCTGGAAAATCTTTCTTTCAACGAACTTTTTATCACTCCTTCGCTTTCCGCATCTTTTTAATTCTTGACAGTATTTTTTAATTTCCAACATGATTTCACGAAAATTCTCCTCATTTAAGTGCCCTGCAAACAATTGCAGTCGACTCTAAAAGTCGAAAAATCGTCCAGCCTGTCCAGTCGAAAACCCGAAGATCGTGAACCTATACGTAGCAGCTCCAGCAAGTAGGCAGCTCGAGCAAGTAAAATGAGAGCAAATGAAATGAAATTGGATTCCTTTTCTCAACGAAAGAATATCTTCAAGTGTAAATTGAAAATATCTACATATTATGATGTATTCGATAGACCGCAGTCATGCGAGTAATATTAAAAGTAAGTCTTTTTTGCCTAAAGACCATATTGACACTAGATTAATTGTATTGTATAGTGGTTCTCAGCAACGGGAATTGATCATAAGATTCTGAGACATGCATTAAACAGATAATTTTGGTCACCACAATACTGTCTGTAAGAAGAAGCGTTTATTTCGTATGTGAAATACACAGTTCTGGACTTTTATGAAGTTCAAGGACTGGTGCCCGATCAGATTGTCTTCCCTCGAGAAACAATCCTTATGTTAGGAGCTTTAACGGATTTGATATTCCGCTTGTCAGAATACCTAAGATCAGGTATTGGTGAAGAACTTTTGATAGTTTTTCAAATTTCAATATAAAGAAAGTTAATTTTAAAAAATGATAGATGTAACATTACTTAAACTGCTGCATGCTATCCAGTGCACTATAACACATGATTTTAGAATTTACACGTGGAGACTCGTATATAAGAGGAGTCCACTTCTAACTGTAGCTCCGAAAAACTCGTTTATTGGATTTCGACTAGATTTTAAGAACATCATTCTGGATTGTCTTCTTCTATTCTTCCAACCATTGTATGTTACTATAAATATTTGTGTATGTTTAAGGCGGAATACGACGAAACGCAGGCGCAGCCGCAATTCGTCTTATTCGTCCGAATCATCGTATGAACGTCCTTCACGAAGAAAATCGTCGAAGAAGAATGAAAAACCCAAACCTAAAAAGAAGAAAAAAGAGAAATCAGTGAATCATAAGGCCAAAAAAGTGAGCAAAGCAACGGACAATGGGAATCACGCGAATAATGTGCAGCTAAAGACAGTAATCTTGCTCGGAAGTTGGACAAATGTTTCATAAAATTTTGTAATTCCAAATGAGAGAAAAATTATTGTTGAAAATGTTTGTTTATAAATTTTTCGAATTTACAATAGACGTATAGACGAAACGAATAGAAACAAGAAAATTTTTGGAATCATAAGAATTGCCGAACATTCTTGATTATTTAGGCTCAAGATACGTCTGATTCGTCTTCTTCTTCATCGTCCGTTTATGAAGAAATCACCAAAGTAGCAAGCCCGTCGACCAAAGCAAATCAGACGACTAACGTAGAAGACAAGTGATTGCAATTCTAGCTCGAAACAGTTTTCTTTTCGCCTCAAATTACATTACTAAATTAGCAGATGAATTTTTTCGCGCAGATTTTTGTTTTACGACGCCGGCTCCCATTGGTGCAAAACTTGCAATGTTACTTGCACTACGTTGTACGAAATGTTCGACCACGTTCATTCGTCAAAACATAAATCAGTAAGATTATGTTTTATGATCTCTACTGTCTTTTTATTCCTATTTTCTTTTTTGTCCGAGTTTGCCTCGTATTTTTCGACCATCATAAAATTTATTTTCAGGCATTCACTGGTCGTCCTTGGACGGAAAACGTCGCCAGGCGCCCTGCGAATCCCGGTTTGCAGACGAAACTTTTAGCGATTAAAGGTTATGTACATTGAATATTTTGCTGGAAATCTCGTAAGATCTACATCAACATATTTAGGTATCGAATTTTTGGTCGGGTGTCAAGGATTTTATTGTTCATTATGTGCCGAGTTCGCTGGCGATGCTTTTTGCGCCGAGGAACATTTTAAGAGTCCGCGGCACTACGAAAAGTACTCGGTAAATGATGATTAATACATAATGGAAAAAAATCATTTTGCAAACATCAACCTCATGGTTTCTAATTTTTTAGAATTGGAGAAATTTTTCAGCGATTCAGCTTAAAGCTTAGCGTAAATTTCAGTACGTTTGTATTTTACGCGTCCGTGAAAATTATCGGATTTTCGTTAGCCATTAGTGTCCGATCGGAATCCCGATCAATAGTCAGAATGCGGATTTTTTAGCACATGTTTCATGAGTGTAATGAAGCTAATAAGGTCCATTTCAACATTTATGTATGATCTTTCAAACATCTATCAGCACGAAGCAGAATACTATGTTTTGTGATAAATTGATGAAAAGATTACCAAATTGGATTCTGTTGATTTTGAATAATGTCATTTGATGAAAGATTTCTATTTTCGGTTCCAGTTCCCTAAACCAAATTTAAAACTGGAAGTACTAAGAAATTGCGTATGAAATGTTCTGGAAATGCGTTCTGATTTATCAGTATATTGTCATCACTGAGCAACGTTAAGCCAAGAGTATACATGCGCCCGAATTGTGCGCTCGGTGATAGGCGCCATGAATTGACCAATCAGCGCGCTTGCGCTGAGGCCGCCATATTTCTAGGCGCAAGTATAAACATCACTCGATCTTTCGTCCTGGATCTCGAAGCCAGCGCGCCAAAAAGTATGGCTTGATCTTTTTAGCTTGAGAACTGGCGCCGGTGCCCACGCTTGTTAGTGGGCCTCAAATTAGAATATGTTCTATTTTTCGGCAGCAAATCAGATATCATTTTTTCTAATTTTTTGTCGGAATCTGTCGTTATATCGTAATGTTTTATCATTAGATTGTTTTGACGGCTTATGTATACATCAATAAGTGTCTGGAAGATGGAATGATGCGAAAAATAGTTTTCGGGTGATATAGGGAAAAAACTAAAAAACAGAAATTTGGTTTTTGGTTTTTTTAAGTCAAAAAAAACTAAGTCTTGTCAACTGTTTATCCATAATTTATCGATGTTTACATGTTACAGTCATAATCTAGAACGACATTTTCTTGTAGCGTTCCAGAAATAATACTGATAGTTTATTCAGATTCCAGCGTGAAGCCCCGAAAAATTTCCGGTATTTTCCGTTTTCAAGCGCATAAAAAGGCATCTCCGGGCAGGAAACCTTATAACCTGAAGGGCCATCAAATTCTTGGTTGCTGTGTACAACTTAGCAGAAGCTAATTCTCTGCGCGGTCGGAAATTTAGTTGCTAACTGCAAAAAGCTCTTGCACACCTTATGCCACGCTAAAAAGACTGACGGAATAAATTTTAAAAAATCCAATACTTTGGGTTTATTCATCGATCGGCGCTCCAGCGCTGCTCTGTTTTCAAGAGCACGCGCAGGCGCCAGAGTGAGCGCACTCTTGGGCTCTCGATACTCTATTTGTGGGATCCCACGCCTGCCTCATCGAACAGGCGCAAGCATAATGACGGCTTTAGACGTTCTTGCTTCTCCGGTTACTTGATTTTCGAATTATGCTTGCCTGTTAATAGTTCTAAAGAGAAATGATTTTTAGGAATTCATCGCCAAAAATCCTCTATATGAGAAATGTTTCGAATTGGAAAAATCGGCGCATAACGTCGATTTGGCTCCAGTTCAAATGATGTCAAGAAACGCTGCAGTTGTAGCACCTGTTCGCGGGAATTATGCCAATATAACGAATAGCGTTCCGCCTAGTCAAACTATGCCGAACGTACCCAGTCTTTCGGGCAAAGTGCAGCCGTTTAAATTGAAAGTGAAAGTTACTTTTTTTCTTCACGGTAGGCGCTTTCTTGAGGTGAAAATTTTAGACCGAAATGAAAAAGTTCAATTCTAACATCCTGAACAAAAATTTTCTGTCGATTTAGCAGAACTTTTATTTTCTAAACAGTAATTGTAATTGTGGAAACACCTGCAAATTTAAGAAAATAAATGAAAAATTTGAATTCGAATTCCATAATTTTGCAAAGTTCAGAAATAAGGATCAGTATTAATTCATATTAAAATAAAAATAAAAAACTATCAAAGACAACAGCAAATTTTCTTTTCCAACATTCCTGTACTATTAAATTTTTGGATGTTATTCTTCCTTCTAGTCCAAGGACGAAAAACCTCAAGATGTTGCTTCTAACATGCCCGTTTTCGAAAATAGTCGCATCATTTTGGATATGTCGGCCAAATTGGACAGTCCACCAGACATAACAACCGCACCCATGTCCGCGACGACTAACAAAAACTTTTCCCTACCGAAAGACACCAAGATGTTTGGTTCACTTCGCGGAGTAAAGAGAAATAATGATTCTGAAATTGAACTTTACTTCACTTCTACGCTTTCAGGCACAAGGTCCTCCGACGGACCCACCGCAACAAAATAACGTCTACGGACCTAAATTGGAATCGTCGGGCGAAAAACCTCGTGCTTACCATTTGGGTAATTTTGAATTAAAATTTTCGTTAATTTGATGATGAGAGTTAATGTTAAGACGTTTTCGAACAATTTGTGTAAAAATGTTAGTCCATAAGGGTAAGTTTACGACTGGAATATTCATGATCTTATCCGAAAATTCAACAAAAATTATCTTAATTAAAATCAAACAATGACCAAGCATATGTTCTCTGATTCCGCATTCGATTCACTTCAAATGAATCGAAACCTGCCCTTTAGTGGGTGAAGGGAAATTCTCGAATAAGTTTTCAATACTGACCTATATTTTTATGTCACGAATAGCATCTGATATAGGGTGTCCAGCGGACCTAGAAAACGCCGATTAAAGTTACGGAATTTTGATTAGTATTCTTACTAGTTTATTAGAAAATGCCCTGATGAGGTAGAAAAAAGAAGAATATACTTGCTTCGATAGTTGCCAAGCTAGAAAAAGAAGTGGACTAGATTTTTGAGAACTTGGGTTAAAATTGGAAAAAATTCATTTTCTTTAAATTGGATTTTCATTCTTTATCAAAAAAAATTTCCATGTCTTTAAAAAAGTATCTTGTGCAGCATCGTGCATTTTCTCCTTCCCCTGGCATCGACTCCAGTAAAATTTTTCCATATGAAAATTAATGACCTCAAATGTAAAGAAATGGTGAAACAATAGCATTCTAACTCCCGACCGATTCAAAACTTCTGCCTCTCACACTAGCTGAAAAATGGTGAGGGAAGCATACTATAGTCATAATCTCGACATTGAGCTCGTTACAGTCCTGATGACATTCAAATTATATTGAATTTGAGATCAAACCGAGTCGCCTTTTTGCTCGAGATTATCTTGAGCTCGAGCTTAGACCCCTTTAGTGCAACTGGGCCTTGCTCACTTACGGATCGAATTCTACACGATATGTTATATAACATGAGTGAATTAAACATATCTTACAATCGATTTATTTCGAAGAAGACTTCATGCTATAGCCTTTTCTGAAACACCTGAGTGGCATTTTATGTGTCACTTTCCCAGAGTTGATTCCTGTTTTATTGACACTAAATTTAGAAAAAACTCAACGCAGTTAGAAGCACACTTGTGTGAGCGAGGACATGTGGGGTACAAACTACTCCAAGGGTTTTGAAACTGGAAAATTTGCTATGAAAAAAAAATTTTGTCAACTTTTTTTGAATTTTTTGTCTCAAAAAACGCCAAAAAACCAAGGTCCACCTGTACCCTCTTCAGAATTTCGGAGATGCACATGTTTAGTTGGAAAGTGTGTTAAAATTTTTGTTAGAAAGAATGAAAATCCAATATAACGAAAGTGAATTTTTTCCAATTTTAACCAAGTTCTCAAAAATCTTGTCCACTTCTTTTTCTAGCTGAGGAACTAACGAAGTAAGTATATTCTTCCTTTTTCTGCCTCATCGGGGCATTTGCTAATAAACTAGTCCACCTCTTTTTAGTGGGCCTCAGCCATGCATGAAAACCTTCGTAGAAGCACATTGAAGTTTTAAATTTGATCATCTTCGCATCAAAGAAACAATAAAAAAACAATCTTAAAGATACGAATTCTCACTTTCGGTAAAAGTAAAAGATGTGTAAACTGCATAGAACTTAAAACACGTTGTAAACATAGTGTGAAGTGACCGTTTCCATTGAATTCTTCATGATCAGAAACCCGTCAACCCAAAAAACCGAAGAGATATCTTTGCTTACCTACAAAATAGTTTTTTTGTGTGAAATCGCTGTGTCCATTGAATTCCCCATGGTCGAAACCTTTTCTCCCAAAAATTGCAGGAATACATTGGTACATACTCAATGTAATTCTTCGCATTCATTAAATTCCCCGTGGTCGAAAACCTCTCCCGCCAAAAATTCACGAAAATGCTTTTGTTTACACCCGGGATAATTTTTTGTGTAAAGTGATTGCATTCATCGGATTCCCAATAGTCGAAAACCCCTTCCACAAAATTATCACGGAAATACACTTGTTTACATGCCAGATAATTTTTTGTGTAAAGTGACCGCGTCAATCGAATTCCCCATGGTCGAAAACCCCTTCCAAAAAGTCACGGGAGTACCTTCATTTACATTTATAATGCTTTTGTGTAATGTGATCGCATCCATTGAATTCGCTCCGGTCGAAGATCCCTTCAACCAAAAAATCACGGAAATACTCTTGGTTACATCCGGGATATTTTTTGTGTAACATGATTACATTCATTAAATTCCCGTTGGTCGAAAAGCCCTTCCACAAAAAAAATCACGAAAATACGCTTGTTTGCAGCAGGAATAGTTTTTCGTGTAAAGTTACTGCGTCCATCGAATTCCCAATGGTCAAAAACCCCTTCCTCCAAAAATTCACAGGAATACCCTTATTTACATTAATGATGATTTTTTTGTGTAAAATGGCCACGTCCATTGAATTTGCTTCGGTCAAAAACCCATGAACCAAAAATCCCAATAACGCTACTGGTTCAATTGAAACTGCAAAAAATTCGGGCACCAATGCTGCAAAAATTATTTTTTTGAAGCCGTAAGTTTATATAACAAAATTGTCAAATTTCGCGGTTCCCGGGACTTTGGACAACCATGTAATTGAATGGAGGCCATATTTAAAAAAATAAAAAATTGCATTTGAGATTACACCCCCAAGATGCTTAGGCCGAAGTATGGAGGTTGGATATGGCACACCCATTGCTGGGCTTGGTGGGACTGGGGATCCTTAAAAAGTGCGTTTTTGCATGTTTTTGGGGCCCCACCGAGCACCACTTGCAGATAGAGGCGAATTGACAAAAGGCGCCCATAGTTTGTCCCTATGCCCGAAATTATGAAAAAACTCGAAGGTTCTAGCTCGTACCCTTTTTTGACTCTGGAGGATAGAAACATGAAATTTGGGGGCCAATTATGTTATAGGTTGACGCTATCGCGCCACCTATGATGTAAATGTTCTGCCCAATAAGCTCTTGTTATTTCAGAGTGTCAGATTGACGTTTTGGAAGGTCAAAAATCTCAAAACGCAGTTAACTGAAACTAAAACCTTTAAAACCGATATTTTTCCAAAACCGAAACCGTGAAACTGAAAATAGGAATACTGTAACCGAGATTTTCGGGGGCATTTTTCCGTGTTCTAAATATTTTATCTGCTGAAAATATCCCAAAAGCCGCAATTCGTATGCGTCAAATTAAAACAGTTTTTTGCATTCTGAATTGAATTTTTCAACACTCTGTGTTGAAAATTTCTGAGATTTCTTCATCGTTGATTATAGCATTCAACCAGCAACTCAAATATCATAAGTTTGATCGAACACATTTTTCCCTTTTCCAGTCTGATTCGATACATCTGGAACAGAATACAAAATTTCAAGACATGACTGATTTCAACAGCAGATCGCCAATAGTTCCACATTCTACATGAGATCGATGTCGGACCATATACAGGAACGTTGTAGGTTTCCAAAGAATGAGAAATGTCAAGAAAACTTTCCAATGTTTGATCGGAGGGATCTGATATAATTGATTGAATTATTAGCAGAATACAATGCTAATCAATATCTAGGATCAACACAGACATGTCTATTCTACCTTTAATTTCATTCAAAAAATCTCAAGGTCAAGATTTTCTGACAGTGACATTTCTCGAACAGAAGAAAAAACTTTCAGCTCCGGTTTGGCTTAATTTTGGCAATAGAAGAAGAAAGTTTTCAAGTTTCCTTTGAGATACCCTGTTCGGCTTGGAGCTAGACTAATAGAGTTTGAATAGTGTTCCGGTCGGAAAAAAGATCTCTCTCTCCGATGACTCTAGTTGTAACCTTGTTCATCGTCATCACCTGCTCATTCATTGAAGATTTACTAGCACTTGATAACATTTCTGTGTTAAATTAAGTTAGATGAAAATCCCTGCGGCTTCCCAAAAGGTATGCGAATTCGATTCAAACTCCAACAGGTCCTGTTGAACTAAAGGAGCTGTTGGAATGAAGAAAGTAACTGCGGCATTCCAAGGGAATGTACCCTAACGAGCCAATCGAATTTTTTGGAAATGTCAAGTCCCTTTTTTGAACTTTTCTAAAAGTGTGAAAATCAAGATTCGAGGAACGTATTTATACTAAATTATAGAGCACTATTTTCTGCGCATATTAAAGGTTCGACCATATGTTGTACCTTCCCTTGGCTCACATCTTGTATGTCATGTACGGACCAAAAACGATGAAAAATTGGCGTAGTTCAGCACTTCTAACATCGTTTTTTCCTCAAATAGAATATTCTGAGGAAAAAATGGAAATGTTGGAAAGTAGCTTGGGCGCGATTATCATTGCGGAAAAAATGTTGGGATTTCAAGATGGAAAAGATATGTTTTCGTGAACTTCAGAAAGTCAGAGTCCGCAAATTTTCCGGCGCTTGGCACCGGTCATGAGTATAATAGTCATTGTTTTCTGTCAGACACAGCCGCCAGTATATCTATTTCTACTTAATAATTAACTTTCAACAAATTCCATCAATTGAATTACCTTATCTTTGTTATCGTTAACAGTCAATATTTTGCCGGGAAGTGGGGATTTTTTATAAATTTTCACATACATCTCTAGCTTCCTCAGAGTTTTTCGAATGTTTTGAACCATACCCGTAGATGAAGGCTTTAATGGCAAGGGTCCTTCAAAATATTCACTTCTATAGGCAGTTGTTGACGATCCTGTCCCCCAACTCACAGTTATCGACAGTTGCCCCACCCTAGCCGGCCGGAAATCGACGGAAGATGCCAATTTTTCGGTCGAAAATGACGTCTTTGGAGCATACCTGGACAAACTCTATCGGTTCATCTGGTACCAGCCAGCCCAAAAAGTTGGTTGGTTCCCTAATCGTTTTGATGGTTGCCATGCCAAACGAGGGTAGGGAACCAAATGTATACTAAATTTATCTTGTAGAAAATGGACAGAATGCAATCTCTCAAGTTTATTCATGAGTCTACACACTTTTTAGGAAATGCCAGTGTACTCAGTGGAAAACCTGGAAAGTCAGAGGAAATTACGCCCGGGAAATCTGGAAAAGTCTGATAACTTGAAAAAGTTCATTTTAATGCGTTCTAAAAGATCAAAATTTCCTGTTGCCTCGAACCGATTTTTATCCATCGAATTCGGCTCGAGCGCGATACTCCGAAAGTCAAATACTATTATCCAATTAACATTTAATTCGATTTTTCTGTCCATCTCATATTTTCTCACTTAATGAGTGTTAAATCATGATAGTCATAGACAGAAAAGTCACCGTAATTAAGATTTTGCTGTGTGCTTTGTACATACATACTTGTCACCATTTTACGATTTAGTTAAAAAAATCTGAGAAAACTGAAAAATTCTGGGAAAGTGATCCGGAAAAGCCTCAGAATTTCACTTAAGACAAACATTCTTGGTTCCGCATAAAAATCTTTTTGGTATCTTAGTTCAACGTACAAAAAGATTTTTTCGGCGTTACCTGGTTGGAAAATGCTTCTCCAGGCTCTAAAATCAGAAAACACCGAATATTTTTTTGGCGCAGTTTCTACTTTATAATGTCTCAGAACGCTCCATCCAATGCTTTTCCCTTTTCCTTTTGGAGCAAAGACCTTCGGAAAATATGAATGCATATTAAAAAACAAAATTCTGAATTTTTCCAGTTTTTTTGTAATTATACTTTTGAACATGAGGCCGAGTCTGAATTTAAAAGCATCATGATAGTAATTTTCAAAAATTGCAAGTTTGAATGGAAGTTTCCAAATGATGAAGTTTCCAAAATTTTTCAATTTTGAAATGAGATGTTTTCGAACAGAAAATTTGAACCTTATGTTTCTTGAATAAGTTATCAAGAAATTGATTTTTCAACATGAGGCTGCATTCTTCAATACCGCGTACTTTTGTGCTATATAATCAGATCATGAAATCAAGTGCTATCTGGAACAAGGTGTTTTCCGCACTCTCTTCTTGGGCATTTTTCGCACAGAACGAAAATTTTTCTGGGCGTTTCTACTGCTGGGATTGATGCAAAGGTGCATTTCGGTGCAATTTAGAAGGCCTAAATCTCAAAATTTTCTGATGCTCCGCTCCGGCAATGGCAATAATTTATAATCTACACTACAACTAAGCTGAAGCACAGCAAAAAGAAGTTGAGTTTCATTTCTCAGTTGTCCATGATTGTTTCCATGAATCTGCCATGTCTCTGTGAGAGTGAGTAAAACTCGTCACTTCATAGTGAGAATATAATTTCTACGAATAATATGAATTGGTTAATTTTTCTCACATTTCTCCATACATTTATTTAATACCATCATTCTCCAATGGAAAATTTTAACTGAGAGTAGTAAAAATTATTTCTACCAGGCCTGTAGGCAGGCGGGTTGGGGTGTCATGCCCCCCCCAAATGTTTCAAGTGCTAAAAAAGGTAGAAAAAAACTATTAAAAAAGCTGAGAAACGATTATCTTTGATTTTTTTCTTCAAGAAAAAGTCAAGTCAAAAATGCCAATTCTACGGTAAATTGAGTGAAAGAATGTGTGCCCCCCCCCCCAAAAAAAAAATTCCTGGCTACAGGCTTGATCTCTACAATACATTTTCCAATATTTCAGAAGCTCCTGTGTTTAAAAATTCTCCGGTGCTATGCACCGGAAAAGTTAAACGTGCATGGTTTTCATGAATTGAAGTTCTTCATCTCATTTGTCAATCAGTAATCTTCAGTATGTTCAGATTTTGTAGAAAATTGAGATTTATTATTGATCTTTATTAATTCTTTCTTTCCCTTGAAGTTTTCTGAACTTTGTGAATACAAATTTTGTCGCTGAGAAACGGTGAATACGCGTTTCTTGACTGAAAATGTAAAGCTTTTATTTTAGGCATAAGAGTTGAAAAGACTCATTGTTCCAGCATTTTAGAACATCAAAATCTGGAAATTGAGTCAATTGAAAAATCAATTGAAATCTATAAATCTTCAGCTCTAATCACAGAATTGATAGCAGCAACTATTAATTTTACTCAATCTAAAATAATGTTTTTGAGCTAGAAAACCAGATAATTTTCAAACTTTTCCTGGCAATCTACAATTTTGCTCATTTTAATCATTTTTAAAATGATTTCAACTTCGAATGAAGAAAAATTTCGTGTGTAGAAAAAAACCTGATGTGGAAGAAGGTTTGTGCAAAAATACACTCAAAATCATGATTTTTATAGAGTACAAAAAAGGGCTTGTGCAAATAAAACACCGGAGTTGCTCCTATTTTTTGATTATAAACAAGATAATAACTAGTAGCTTCGGGTCAAGCCTTGTGCCATACATGTAACAGAGCCCTGTGGTCTGGGGGGGTTGGGCCACTTTTTTGGGGCCGGGGTCAGTAATTCCTAAAATTTTGGGGGAGGGGTCTCTGAAGGAAAAAAATCGATTTTTTGATGAAAAAAGTCCGAAAAATGGTTCAATAAATATAATTTTTGTCTAAAAAATGATGAAAAAATGTATTTATGGCACGAAGCGCCGAGAAAATTGATGTTTTTAACCATTTTTTGTTCAAAAATTGACGTTTTTCATCAAAAAATTAAAATTTTTCAGTATTTTTCCGACACAAAGTATGGGGGTCCCTAGGGCTACCATATGGCTAGCCATAGAATTGGAAAATCCTGGGGGGCGGTCACCCAATGGCTAGCCATATGGTCGACGATTTCTGGGGGGTCCCATAACACTTCCCCCCTCCCCAATTACATGTATGCCTTGTGCACCCTGACGAATTTATGAGGATCAAAATCAATGGTTCACCAATTGAAAATTGTAATCCAAAAAATATACTGGCTCAGTTTGCGAATTGATGATCCAACTATGCGAGCAAAAACCAAATCATCAGATAAAAATATTGCTCGTCTGCTTAAGCACATACATGTGATTAGAGGGCCCCAACTTGGTCGAACCCTATACCCAAATGTTGGGTCCCCCTAACTCGGAAAAATTTAAGAAAATTAGCTTGTTGGGTCTTTTTTGGAAAAGTTTTCGGATTGCTTTTCCTTGTTGGTAGGTTGTTGTCCCTGCAGTTAGATTTTGGTTTATTCCCAGTTTCGTGATTAGCTGATTGATTTCCTGATCCACAGGGTGGTTGGTTGGTTGATTCCTTGATTGGCTATTTGGTTGGTTCATTGATTCCCTGCTTGATTGGTTGATTTCCTGATTGGTTGGTTGATCTCCCTGCTGTTAGATTTTGGTTTATTCCCAGATAGTTGATTGATTTCCTGATCCACCAGGTGGTTGGTTAGTTGATTATTTCGTTGGTTGGTTGATTCCTTGATTGGCTATTTGATTTATTCATTGATTCCCTGTTTGGTTGGTTCGTTGATTCCCTGCTTGATTGGTTGATTTCCCGATTGGTTGGTTGATTGATTCCTCGATTTGTTAGTTGGTTGGTTCACTGATTCCCTGATTGGTTGGTTGTATAGTTCATTGATCCCTTGGTTGGTTAATTGATTTCTCGATTGGTTGGTTGGTTTATGCTTCAGTTTGTTAGTCAGTCAGTCGATTCCTTGATTCTCTGGTTGGCTGGCTGATATCCTGGTTGGTTGGTTGCTTGGTGGTTTCCCTGATTGGTTCGTTGGTTCATTGATCCCTGATTAGTTGGTTGGTTGGTTCGTTCATTGATTCCCTGATTGGTTTGTTGGTCGGTCAATTCCCCGATTAGCTAGTTGATTGATGCCTCGATTGCTTAGTTGTTTGATTCATTGATTCTCTGGTTGGTTGGCTGATCCCCTGATTGATTGGTTGGTTGCTTAGTTGATTCCCAGGTTGATTGGTTGATTCCTTGATTGGCTGGTTGTTTCATTGATTCCCTGGTTTGTTGATTGCTTCATTGATTAGTTGGTTCACTGCGACTGATTGGTTCACTGATTCTTTGACTGATTGGTTGGTTAGTTGATTCTCTGATTTATTGGCAGGTTCCCTGACTCCTTGGTTAACCTTTGAATTCTCGGTTAAAATCGATTCATACACAAAACATGATCTGGTGCTGAGAATCAAGTCATCTACTACCAAGGTCGCCTCATCTGGTACCGAGTTGCATCCAGTTAAACCTATTGTCCAGGTATGCTTTGGGGCAGAAGTCAGTCAAAAATCGGAAAATTTTTCGGCTCAGTGCCGCATTTAAATCAAAAATCCATTGATCGCAGTCGTGTTTGTCAATTTTTTAGTCGGTAAAACGTTTTTTAGCACTAGCTGGCCCTCCACCAAGGTTTTTTTTGTACATGACCCATTTGCACATGTACAAACGACAGCCTTATTTCATTTGTACAATTTGTACATAGTAAATATAGGTATAAATAAGTAACCTGTGTTCCTCTAATCTCATGGCCAAAGACTAATAACCAAATCAGTGTAATTTTCAAAATTTATATATAACTACAAAAAAATTCATTAAAATTGAGCAAAAAATTAAAATTTTCGAGTTTCAAGTCTAATTTACAAGCATTCTGGAGCAATTTATCTACAAAACTATCCAATAGCATAACGAATTTGCATTAGATGAGAAACTGATGGTCAAGTCCTCCATGATGACAGGTGAAAGCCCAAAAAAGATGTTAATCTTTCCGGCGCCAAGCGCCGGAAAAAATTTTTGTGAATTGACATTCAGCGACGCTGGAAAATCAATTTTCCAAACATTTATTTCAAGAATTAGATTCGAATTTTGTGTTCAAAAGTCGTAATTTTTAGACTTTTGTTATTTGAAAAATTTTTAAACCAGTAATTTATTCGTTAACTCTCATGAACTTGGCCGAAAAGATGTGAGTGGAAGAGAAGAAGTTTCCAAAAACTACTTCCATGAAACTTCCGAATTGATTTTATGTTAAGAAAGAAATAATCGCTTCAAAAAGTTGACAGACTTGACGTATTGATCTTTCTCAAGAAATTTTCCAATGGAAAACTGCGAATCTTCATTAAATATCAATATAAATCGAAGATTACCGCTTAAAACATGAGATAATACATTTGAGATGATGAAAACTATTATACATTGAATGATAGGTGAAGATAGACATTCTGAAAGCTGCGTCTGAGTTAGGTAATACATAATAATGATTATCGGGAAATTTTCAGATTCTGAACTTCTAAAATGCATATTTTCTGTACCTTATCCCAAAATTTTCTTCCCTAAACGGGGAAAAGCCGCTTGTACATGTACAAATGACTACCTCAATTTCGTTTGCCCCAAAAAATTTTAATTTACCTTCGGCAAAAAAAACACTGCCCTCCACCCTCAAAGCTTTGGATGGTTGGTTTCTCCATCCCCATAAAAATTGCTTTTATCATGTACCCAACTGGTCGGTCCTTTTACAGGTAGGTAGTATGTTTTGAGCGCGAACTTTTGCGCTGAAAAACGATGAAAACATTTTAGACTTTAGATTTAGAGCTTCTATTCAGAAATAATTGTTTCGTGGATTCATTTTCAAACGTTTTAGCATAAACAAATCCGAAAAATTTTCCGGCCCTACGCGCGAAGACGAGGAAGAACTCACAATCTATTAGTTCGATTTTAATTTATTTGTCCTTGTTGTGAAGATTCATTTCCGACGTTTTAGAATGTTGAAACCCTTAATTTTTTCCGGCGCTCTCCGCCAGAATAAGAAATAAATAAAACTCGATAAGTGTAATCAGAATCACAGAAATGTTAGTAGTAGCTGAATTCCCGAGAAATTTGTTGTCAATTTGCTTTCAACTGATTGTGTCGTTTGTTAGCATAATGTGACTGACCTGACTAGAGTTTTTCCAGTTTGTCCTTAATTTTATAGGTTACTGACTCCGAAAACGTCAGAATGTTCGGATATTCTCATAAATACATTAACAATGCACCCTTGACCACAATGTGAACGTTTTAAAAAATGTGGAAAATTTTTGGAAGAAAAAATTTAGGTATTGTTCTCATATGAAAAAAATCTTCGAGGGAAAAACGGTCGTTTCGATTACTGTTGCAATGCGATTTCTACTTCTTATACAAAATTTGTATTCACTCAGCATATTAATGAAAGTAGCCAGTATGTCTGATTTTCAGGTATGATTAATTCTTAACTCATCAGTCATAGGTCAGTGTAATATAATGTCGGTATTCTCAGAGAGTGCGCCAAGAATCTTCTTTTTTCTGATCAATTTCAACTGAATAGACACAATCACCAAGCTTCATACTTTCCGATAGCTTGAAAATCTTTTCTGATTAATTCATTATTTGTTCTGAGACATTTTTCGTGGTATCATTTGAAAATGTAAACTGTTCACCAATGGGAAAATTCTCTCGGACTACATGAAAAGTTGAGTTATCGAAAACTTCGTTTTCCACATTTTCCAGCTACGAAACGTCCGGGAAATGCCGAACGACGATCGAAAGTCTCGAGCGACAGCGACCAAGATCGGCGCTCCAAACCGAAAGCTTACGTTGGTGGTAACACAACTACCGGCGGCAGCGTTCTTTACAGTAATAGACGGAATAAGGCCCTTTCGCGCGGCGCCGCACCGCTTCGTGTTCAACGCGGACGCGCAACGTTCCATTCCACTTGGTACCCGCCCGAAAAACAGAATTAGAAAAGAAAGTTCAGAATGGCGTTAAAATTTTGTAATCTTGTAGAAAAAAGTAAGGAAAGAAGGTTGACGTTATCATGATGCGCTCCAAAGGTCTGTAGAACGATTAATTTTATCCATCCAATGGACGATTATGCATCGGTATACCGAACGTATAGGTACATTGAATGTATCGGTATCTCGAATCACTGGTTTTTTTTTTGTACTCGACCCGTACTTTTTGTACTCTAAAATTTGTTACTTTTCTAACAATATTTTTTGAGTCAGACTGTTACACCGTGATTGATATATCAAATTGAATTTTTATTCCAGAAAATTGTTTGTACTGGTACAAACAAGGTCTAAATTTTTGTTTGTACTCAAGCCAAAAAGTTTGCAAAGTACAAAAAAACTGTCTCGCTCGAATGTATCTGTATCCCGAATATGTCAGTATCCCGAGCAGTGGTCACGATGAAAAAACATCTCTGTAGACCGAACGTGTCGGTACCAAGCCCGACAAATATTTTTTTGAAGTTCGGGCAAAACGAGAGTTAACAACATGAACAAAGAAATGTGTATTCGAGATAATGAGAATTAGTTACATAGTGTGATGGAATAAAAAACAAAATTGTATATGTTCGGGATATTAAGAATTAATACATTATTCGGGATAACGATGCATTCGAGATATTGATACATTACGGATACCGATGCACGATGCCAATGCACAACCAATTTGTATGCAATCTCAAAAGCTTGTCATTTTATAACTATTGATCAATAACTTATGCAGCTTGCTTATTTTGGCGTCTAAATGCATGAATTACTGAAATTCAAATTTATCAACCTCGAAAATAACAATTTATTTCGACGTTTGTTTTTTGCGAAAAATTTAGCTTTCGAGACATTCCTAAGCGCTTTTTCGATATCTGATATTTAGTTATAATATTTTCCACTAAAGTTAATCTATTATGTGGGTAATTTTAATACATAGCGACTATTTTAGAGTCATTATTGGAGCATACACTGAAAAACTTTTTTTGATTGAATCAACTTATCTATAGTCTGTTTTTCTTGAAATCCTTGTGAATAATGAAAGTGGGAAGCTAGTAGCATTTCAGATTTTCACGATTTGCTGATTAACAATATATCATATAGGACAGGAAATTTGTGAGCACACAGACCTAACCTTTAATAATTTTTCGAGTGAAAAATTTTACAGTAAGGGCTCTGTGTAAACGATTTTGACGACAGTACTAATTTGTGTCTCTTTTCCATTTGGAAGCCTTTTATAAAAAAAAGACAATACATCATTTTTTAAATTTCAGAATGCTGATTTCAATTCAAAAAATCCTAATTTGTTCTGCTGTAAGACATCGTTCATTGGAGGTTTAAACTCTACAATTCTTTTTCTCATATCTATCACCTTGCTGACGTCATTTTTTATTTCCTTACATAATATTTACTCGTCTTAGTTTGCTCTGAGATCAAACGACGATATTTCTGACATCAGTAAAATTTTAATATTCCAAATTGGATAATTTTGCTTTTCAATTTTTACAATGCGTAATTTCGCTGATGGCGACTCATCCCTGAAATTAATCGTTAATGTTTTTATTTGATTTTTTGCTCTTCTGTTTTTTCTTTTCCAAATATCGTGTATGTTACGCTATAATTTGAAGCCATGTGAATAAACTTTTAATGTGACTATAGCCTGTCATTTCGTTGTTCGATTGGGTCATTTTCAAAACGCTACTTTACCAAATAATGCAGTTTAATAATGTTTTCTCTGATTTTGTATTTGCAATAAGTCATAATATGTGTATGAGGTCTTTCAGAATGCAGGCATCTGCAATCTGGCGACTTCATGAGTCAAAACACCGCGTAAAACAGTTATCCTTCTGTAATCATTGCAGATCCCAGCTTCTGGGACACTAAGCATTAGGGACGAAGTGTTAGCCCTCTTTTGATTGGCCGAAATTACCGCCCCCTTGTTGATTGGTCAAAATTTTTGAGATGTCGAAAATGCATTATATACGTTTTAAATTGTTTTAACTAACAACTTCATTTAGAAGAGCCTCAGCAGCACTGCGCCCTTCGGGCGCAGCTGCTGTACCCTAAGCCTAAGGAAAATTTTAAAGGAAAAATTAATGAAAAATACATATTAGGCGAAAAACCGTCTGGGGGCGGTAATTTCGGCCAATCAGAAGAGGGCTAACACTTCGTTCCTAATGCTTAGTTTCTGGGACCAGTTTCATCAGAAAGATTCAAGCCCCAGCTGAGCTGCAGCGTAACTATTTTATACCATTGCTGTTAAAGTGCAGTTTAACTCATATACACAAAACATATCGAGAAAGTTAAGCCGTAGCTCAACCCTGTGTGGTATAACATTGCCGTCAAGGTGTACCTCAGCCGTAGCTTAACTTTCTCGATATGTTTTGTGTGTGAGTTAAGCCATACATGTACATAAACGTGCCCCGAGGTCTGAGGTAGGACCTGAATTTAAGCCCGAAATGGGGCGTTCGGGCTGTCTGAAAAAATTCTCGGGCCGGGCCGACCTATTTTTCAAAAGCCCGAAAAATTTTTCTGTGCAAGTTATCGTGTTTGATTATGTTCGTTGCATACCCGTAAGAAGTCCGACCAGTTGGGTGGGGGGGGGGGTCGAAAAAGTCGAAATTTTTCCCAAAAAAGGCCAAAAAACGTACACTTCTTCGCAAATTTTTTAATTATTTTATAATTCGATTTTTTCATCAAAAAATTTCGAAAAGTAGTAATTTTTGTCTTAAAAAACCGTAAAAAATGTATATATTCGTATCGCGAAACGCCGAGAAAATTGACGTTTTTGATCATTTTTTATTCAAAAATTGACATTTTTCAGTATTTTTCCGACGTATGGCCGACGATTTTTGGGAGGGGCTTCCCATAGCACTTCTGTAGCTTAGGTCTGTTTGAAACCGACTCCAGGTCTTTTGTGGTCGAAAACAAAATCAATTTTTGTTCCAAATGTGTTTCGGGCTGGCTTTTTTGGTTTGAAAATCACGAGCTAAATAGCTCCTAAGCCGAAATTCTTAGGAGCTAAAAAATCTGTTATTGAAGAATATCGATGTACAAGGCTTGTAACGATAGTTTTTTTTGTACTTTGCAAACTTTTTGGCTCGAGTACAAACAAAAATTTGGGCCATATTTGTACCAGTACAAACAATTTTTGGCTATGAAAATTCAATTTGATATATCAATCACAGTGTAACCAATGATCTATTTGTGTACCATACACACAACTCGCAAGCAAACACATTATTATTACGCACACGATGTGGCCAGACATACTCTTTAGTTCTGGTGACCTAATAGTGTGGTAATAAGTATTTTTTATTACCTACTACTACTATTTAGTAATTTTACTTATGAGTCTGTCTAATGCCACTATCCTTAACCCTTAATGCCTGTATATACAGCATAGTAAAAATATATAGTCTCAGTAAATGCAACGTGTCTCATTCAATTCATGATAAAAAAAACAGCTTCGTTCGTTAATTATTCGATTTGCAAAGTTTTGCACTTCAAAGGAAGCTGAAGATTGTGTTTGGTATATTTTTTTCGAGTTTTTTTCGTTTTTTTTATTTTTTGCACTTGATGTAGATTTTACCAAGGAATTCGGCTAGCGGTCGAAAAGCGCATCCATTTTTCATCAGAATGCGTTTCATCGCATCGAATTACCTAGCATGATGTATTTTTGAGAAACTAACATTTTTTGCTTTTTTTGCATTACGGAAGATTTTTTTACTGGGCGAAAATGGTAGATAGAAGTGAGAAAATATTTATATGTTTGCGCTCCTCTTCCAAATGCCTGCCCTCTCCACAACTACAGGTATGATTATTATTTTTGAAGTAAATAAACAACAGTTTTCATAGACAAAAGTACTTAGAAATAACAGAAAAAAGAATATTGGGTCGATTCGACCCTAAACAAGACATTAAGGGTTGCGTAGAGAATATAGAACTGAGTACTGGTTAATAATCAGAATTTATTACACTAATTTGCTAAGTATTAAATAGTACAGATGAATATATCGCGTTAATTTTTATCTAAAATTCGTACAAATATTTTTAGAAAAATACAAACAAATTTTAGACCGTCGATTGTACCTGTACAAACGGTTCGAGTACAGAAAAACAGTGCTTGTAACGCATTATTGATTGCAATTAAATTATATGGATAATCAATTGATACGTGTTGAAAAAATTAATTTTTAAAAACTCATTTTTCAACCAGTGTTTTTTTACAAACCCCTTTATACCTATATAAAAATTGACCAAAAAATCTTTGTACGAAGAAAAATTTTTTACACAAAAAACCTCGATTTCTTGTCTATTTTTGCGCAGACCTTCCAGATAGCACTTGAGTTTGTTTCTTTCATATATGACATAAATGTACCTTGGAATGAAAAAAACAGCTTCTCTTCTTATTCATTCTGTTGTCTCGTATCTTTCCGGTGCGTAAATTTTTAGGTTCTGTCATTCTAAAGTGCTTGAAAATCAGTTTAAGGTTAACGTATTCAACAAATGTTGGGCACCCTGTTGATGCCAATTTCGTGTGGGGAAATCGCCATGCAAATCGACGAAAAGGGACGACCAGCGGCGCAGACATTTGCATAGAATGGAGCGCCACAGAAAGACCAAAAAAGATAGTGAAAATCATTGTTCACTATATTTCGATTTTTATTATATTTTCGTTACTTTGCTGGCGTCCCTAAATAAAGTTCCCAGCAATTCGTCTTTATTTTGCATATATTTCTACTGTGGTCAATCCACATTTTTTATTATTGCATCGGAAATATTGATTTACATATTTGTTATTTATTGTTTAGGATTTATTACCGAACGTCGAAGGCGGAGGGCCAAAGGCCCAGGCGCCAGCTTACATCAAGTAAGTTTTGGGAAACCCCTTCCGGGTTATACCCAAGTAAGTTTATCCCTGAGGGGATTCCTTGTCTCATCTAGGAGACTGCGGAGGACCTTGGTAAGGCCCCCGTATTTAGAGTTAAGTTTATCTTTGTTGTTGTAGGTCTGGGGAACCGGACTGTTGCACTATCACCGAGGCTTAGCCAAGGGATCAGTTCTAACAGGTCAGTTCAGACCCACTCTTTTCTTACGCCTCTTAAGGAAAGACCTGCACAACAAGTGGTGGCTTTTAACTCCTTACCACGGAACTTCGTAGTCAGACTAGGAGAAAAGAAAATCCTCCAGGTTTCTACAGAAAGTTAGCAGGATTTAAAATGCCTAACGAAAGGATACCGAGAGGTAATACTTTACGTAGATCACCACCCAGAGTGGCGAGTGCTGGGAATCTAGTCAATTTGGGAGACGGAGATCAGCAACGGCATGCTGCCCCGGACCCAGTGATCCCAGATCAAACTCCCGCGAGGGTTCAACCATTGCAACAAAATGCAATGCATTTTACGCCTCAAGATGCAGGCGTACCAATTGACCGACCGCCAGCGATTGCCATCGATCCGCAGGAGGCAGGCCCGGCGAATCCGAACCCAGACGCCGATGGACCGCCGCAACAAAATTTCAAAAGGTCACCACCGCCAAAGGTCGAACCAGCAGGACCAAAAAGGGACGTCGTTACGCCCGAAATTCGACCAAATTTCGAAGAAAGGGACCCCGAAATCGATCAAAGATTAGAGAGGATTCCCCAGGAACAAGAGCGATTCCAACCGCAGGAAAGAGCTCCCGAGATGTCCAATCAAGAGTTGGCGACGCAGCTACGCGAGTTGAAAGGGACCGTCGAAGCCTTGTTCGACATAATCGCGAATGCCGCCACAGAGGACAACAAAAGGGAAGCCGACAGGCGCCGACAGGAGCCGGATAGACAGGTTAGACCATGTAATAGGGGTGCAGAAAGAGACAACCGTCTCGCTGCTGAAATAAATGCAGGCACAGGGCCTAGTAATAGGCCTGATATTGATGAAGGGCAAAGGCTTAACTTTGAGCCCAAAAGTTGGAGAGGTCCAGCTAGAGATCTTCGATTCGAAGGAGCTGAGCAATCGGCAGACTTCAGGAATCAAAGTCAGATAGCTCCGCAGCATCCAACTTTAACTAGAGTGGTCTATGATGGTAGAGGAAATATAGTTGATCCAAATACCCTTAGACCAGATCAATTGGCATGTTTCCCATATAGGGATTACAGGTTTGACAAAGACAATATGCCATCATATCAAGGAGGTGTACCACCTCAACGAGATCCAAATAGGGTTATGCTGCAATCCCTGAACTCTGATCTTGATCCAGTATTAACAGCAGCTTATGATCAGAGGGAAGTGCCATCAAATAATTTGGCACAGGAGATTGTAGTTAGGAATATCGTTAAAGGTGTGTTACCCAAACTTTTAGATGAGGGTATGGTAAATCAGCAGGTGCTTAGCTTTTTAACAGCACTTGAAGGGGAATTCCGTAGGGATACACCCGAATCAGCTAAGTATGAAGCACTGCTGAGGCTTTCTAAAGGTAGACCGAAGGCTGTTGCAGGAGACAACATGACCTATAGGGAGGCCAGGAGAGCCATTATTAATGTCTTTGCACCTGAGTGTAACCTGGAAATGTTAACCAGGGAGTTGTTTGAGATCCAACAAAGACCCAATGAACAGGCCGTAGAGTTTTTAAAAAGGGTCAGTATATTAGTGGAACTAGTTAAAGGTGATTTAGACTATCAGTCTAAACAGAGACTGATTATTGATACCTTTATTTATAAGAGTGATCCTACATTTCAGTCCGAACTGAAAAATTCAAAGCATACCTTTAGAACCTGGTATGATCTTGCAGTAGAGGTTCATGATATTGAACGTAGGTACAAAAATGCCTTCCAGAGATATGGACCCAAGGGTACACAACAGGATCCTATAGTAATTAATGAAGTAGGTATGCCTAGTGGGCATGATCCTGAAATTGCCGTAGTTGCTAGGAACCAGTCAGAAGGATATCAACAAGGCCAGAGGCAAAGGTTTCGGCAACCATATCAAACTGTAGGTAATCAGGTACAGGCCCAAACCCAAAGGTCAAGGAGTGATTCTCCTGAGATAGAGGAGATTCCAGTTCGGGAAGCCCCTAGGGCTCAGACCGAAAAAGGTAAGAAAGAATCTCTTCTATTGAAAATCTCAAAAGAGATGGTACAACTGGTCGAAAGGTTCGACCAGCTCCAGCAAAAGGTTGATAACAGGCAAACGGAAAATCGGTCTGATGTGGCCATACCTAGCACAAGTCAGGGAGGTCAAGTTTCCCGAGATCCGACTAAGCCATGGTGTGAGTTCCACAAGAACATAACACATAATACTGCAGACTGCAGGACATTGAGAGTATTGTCCGAGCGCAGGAGCAGAGGTAGAGCCAGCTTCCCTACCTTCAATAGGGGAGGCTTCAACACTTTTGCTCGAGGTAACTATAGAGGTAGAGGAGGTTACCCAAATGCCAACTTTAATAGCAGAGGCAGAGGTGCTTATAATGTAGGCTATTCAGGTTATCAGGATAGCCACGAGAGTTACCAACAGAATTCAGATTATAATGAATTTCTGGAGTTTAAAAAGCAGAAGGAGCTGCAAAAGCAGTTCCAACAGATGCAGCAGTACCAACAGCAAGCTGCATTACAGCATCCTCAGCCTCCACAGGCTATTATGGGTCCGACTCAAACTCTGCAACAAGGTCAATTCACAAATCAGCCACCTCAAAAGGATTATTCAAGTGTTATGGTTGCAAGGCAATCTCAGATGAGTCCTTTATGTGAAGTAAACCAGAGAGTGAATTGCCCAAATGTTGTATTAGGTAGTATTGTGCAAATGAATGCAATTGCACCACAACCTATAGTACCATCAGTACAAGTAATAAGGAGAGGCACACCAGCTAGTCCTCAGGAACAACATTTGCTGGATACGTACCCCAGAACAGCCCCATTCCACATTGAGGTTGTTATAGGAAGTCGTAAGACAATGGCTTTAATTGACACAGGAGCTCAGTGCACTGTCATGTCGGCTAAGTTTCTGAAAGAAACTTTGGGCCCAGATTATACTGAATATCCCAGGATATTAAATGTCACTGTAGCCAACGGTAAGACAGTCCAAGCCCATGGGTATATCCAATTTAGGATGGATACGTTGTGTGGACAGTTCCCCGTTAAAGCAATTGTAATTCCTGAAGCAGGTGAAAATGTCATTGTAGGAACAGACTTTTTGGCTCATCCTCAGGTAGGAGCCATAATAGATTTCAGGAATAGGATGATGACGCTCAACAATCGTCAACAACGGATATACGTGACGCCGGACCAGCCCCAATCCAATTGTGGAGAGGTCATGACCACGAGCGCCGCGGAATCCACAATGAGCGCCGCCGACCAGTACCAGCCAAAGATTTGCCTGCTAAAGGTTTCGGTGCCAGTGGTGAGTGTGAATCCCATCTACTTACCTAGTGGTACTGATATACTTCTGAGAGCAAAGCTTTGGGATAAGGTAGGCGAAAATCGCCTCAATGGAATTATAATAGAGTCTGAAGACAATGAAGAAAGGTTCCACATTGATAGTACCATAGTAGATGGTACAAAAGACGATTTTGTTGTTATGGTATCCAACAACACGGGATCAGGATGCCATCTGAAAAGAAATCAAATAATTGGCCATACTAATTCAGTGTTGTGTGATACTGATAACCAAGATCAACTTAAGGGGAAGATAGTTGAGGATTTGGAGAAGCTGCAAACTTGTGCAGTCCAGGCTAGACCTGATTCGACTCAAGTGGATGAGAAAGAGTTCAAGGAAGCCTTGTACAATATGCTAGCTAAATCCAACATACCATCCGAACAATTGGAACAAGCTTTACGGTGTCTCGCAAAATATAGAGACGTGTTCAGCTTGCCCAGTGATCCTCCAACTACTACACCCTATTTGACCTGTAAAATAAATACAGGGGATGCAGCACCTGTGGCAAAAAGGTACCACAGGACTGCCATAAATTTACGGCCACATGTTCGTGAGCATGTGCAAGATATGCTCAGAAAGGGTGTAATTGAGCCATCAAAGTCGCCTTGGGCAGCTCCGTTATTCCTGGTAAGTAAAAAGGATGGTACCAAGCGACCAGTAGTGGACTTTAGGGGTATAAATGACGTTACCAAGGATGATAAGTATCCCATTCCTAGAATGGATGACTATCTAGACTGTTTAGGTAAAGCCAAATTTTATACTACCCTAGATCTCAAATCAGGATATTGGCAAGTGCCAATGGATGAAGAAAGCAAAGAAAAAACTGCTTTCATATGCCAAGAAGGGCTATATCAATTTAAAGTCATGCCCTTTGGCCTAAAAAATGCGCCAGCAGAATTCCAGCGCATGATGGAAAGAGTTTTGCATCCATATGTGTGGAAGATCTGTCTAGTCTACATAGACGACATTATTGTGTTCTCAAATACGTTTGAGGAACACCTAGTTAATCTAGAGCTAGTCCTGCAAGCTCTAAGAAAGGCTCATTTGACCTTGAAGCCAGAGAAGTGTGAATTCCTGCCTGAGAGAGTTCATTTTTTAGGACATATCTTAAATTCGGATGGAGTTTCCCCAGATCCGAAAAAGGTCAAAGCTATAAATGATTTCCCATTCCCAGAGTCTAAACGTAAACTGCAAAGGTTTCTAGGTATGTTGCAGTGGTGTAAAAAGTTCATACCGGGTTTGGCTAAACACGCTGAACCATTGTATAAATTAACCGGGAAGAACTGTGTTTGGGAAATCACAGAGGTTCACCATCAGGCTTTTAGGAGCTTGAAAGAAGCACTATTGTCAGTACCATTCCTTAGGTATCCGGTTTTGGATGGGTCTGCGGACTTTGTCCTTCAGACAGATGCCAGCGGAACGGCACTAGGAGCAGTCCTTTACCAGGAGACTAACTCAGACCGCTGGGTAATTGCTTATAATAGCAGAATTTTAAAGGCGGATGAGAAAAAGTGGTCAGCCACGGAAAGGGAGTGCTTGGCAATTGTGTATGGCTTGAAGTTATACAAGCACTACCTAGTAGGTCATAAAGTGATCATAAGAACTGATCACAAACCTTTATTATCTATGAAGGTCAATGCCATGACCAATGGTAAGTTGAAGAGATGGTACTCCTTCATCTCTCAGTTCAACCATAAACTAGAGTACGTGCCTGGAAAACAAAATGCCATGGCAGACTTTTTGTCCAGGATGGATGAACCAGACGATCAAGCGGAAAAGATACCGCCAAAATGGGAACACATGTTCTCAAAGGATAAACGAGAGTCCGAAAATCTGAAAGATCTTGAGGCACAGCTTATTGAGAAAAAACATCTCAATTTGGTGAAGAGATTCAGAATTCTGACAGATCGGAATCCTGAAGACGGTACTCCGTTACATCCGGAGCCAAAAGGTAAGAAGAATCAGAGGACTGATATGAGTCCGAGATTCACCCAAATTTATCCAGAAGATTCTGAGGGTGATCCAGAATCAAACTCGCCTGCAGACTTGATAAATGCCGTAACTACAAGGAGCATGGCGAAAGAAGCGGACAAGAATAATCAGGCTCAGACCAAGCCTGACGGCAATCAGGTCAAAGATAAGGTAAGTAGGGGAAACCAGGACAAAGGTAAGGAAAAAAGAGTAACCTGGTTATACCCAGAAAAGGAACAAGAGTTTACTTTGGCAGACCCAAAGGAGAATGAATTACCAAAAGGGCTAATTAGAGATGATCTCATGGCCCTCTTGCAGAGAAAAGATCAGGTATTACAACCATACTTTGATAGATTGGGTCCAAATGGGACAACCAAGTATCATAGTGGATTTTATATCCAAAATGAAGTGTTATACCGCGAAGCCGGACAGGGATCGGATGATCAGGTGGTCGTCCCATCCTGCCTTAGGGACAATACTTTGCACCAGTACCACGGTGCCGTAATGATGACTCATCAGGGGTTCAAAAGGACCCTTGCTATGATCAAAAAACGGTTCTGGTGGCCTGGAATTGAAAAGGATGTCAGGCACTGGATCAAGTTTTGTCCAGTTTGTCAAATGGCTAATCAGGGAAGCACAGAAATTCCACCACTGATACCAATTATTCCACAAGGTCCTTTTGACATTGTATCAGTGGATATCGTGGGTATTTCTCCACTCAGTGAGAAGAGACCGTATGTCATAGTCTTTCAGGACTATTTTACAAAGTGGGTTGAAGCTGAACTGATCCCGGATCAGTCAGCTAGCACCGTTGTAGATACCTTTCTACAAGCTATTGTATTCAGGCACGGGACTCCACGGAGACTACTCAGCGATAGAGGAGGTTGTTTTACCTCAGATCTAATGAAGGAAATCTGCAAGTTATTAGAGTGTCAGAAAATTTATACAACTGCCTACCATCCACAAGGAAATGGTATGGTAGAAAGGTTCAACCAGACACTCATCAAACAGCTCAGAAAGGTGGCCATCGAGGAGAAAGACAACTGGCCAAGATACTTGAGAGCTGTGGTATTTGCTTACAATGCTACGCCACATGCAGCCACGGGGCAATCCCCATTTTCGTTGCTTAGAGGTCACGAGGCAACCTTCGGGTTAAACTTATCGAAAGCATACGATATTGTAATGCCGGACAGCAATGCTGAGGCATACAAATTTGTGTTGACCAATCATTTAGTCAACCTTTACGAGGATATTGCCAAAAATATCCAGAGTGCTGCCGAAAAATCGAAGAAATACTTCGATAAAAAATCCAAGCAAAATGGATTTAAAGAAAAAGATTGGGTTCTGCTCAAAGTAGATAGGCAGAAAAAACTAGGACTACCATGGTCCGGTCCGTTCATAGTTACGGACATTTCGCGAGAAGCAGAAAATGTTGTCACCATTGTACATTGGGACAACCCGCTAAATCGCCAAACAGTTTCAATCAGCAGGTTGAAACATTTTCGTTACGAGACCACTAGGGTCTTGCCGCGAATAGCGCGAGCCAATCAGGACGCGCCACGTGACGAAAATACGTCACTTTCCAATATGGCACAAACAGTTACGACTGGAGCGCCGATTCAAATGAAATCATTTGAAAATTCGCTCAAGGCGAATCTATGCGCGATCTCGCGCTGATTTTTTTTTATTTTGTGTACATATCTCGCGCGTGTAAGTACTAATTTTAATTAAAATTGTATTAATTTGTAATATTTATCGCGTTTATGTAGTATTCGTGTTAATTTTGTAAATTTTTCATATTTATTATTTATCTCAGACTTTGGGAAAAATTCTTCGGAATTTTAGACCAAAGTGACAACCCAAAAAATTTCCGACATTTTTTCTAAAAAACTAATTTTCAAATTTTTCATTTTTTCAAAATCAAACTATAGCTGCCCCGCTGATCTGAATTCTAAACTTCCATCGGAAGGAAAAAGTAAAATATTCCCCGAACCGCGATAAAAAGGAAATTAGCAAAATTGCTAGATTAAACTTTTTCAGCGTTCAAAAATTTTAAATAAATTTATCAATTTATTATTCGAAAACAAAAATTTCGAAAAGAAAAGAGATGGGAAAGGGCGCGCGGAACCGCCAACAAGCTCCGACGCGCGAGTGGTCGCACACAGAGCGCCACGTTGAATACGGCAGGGCCCAGCACCGCCAAGACAACCGTTTTTTCTTTATTGACGGTAAGTTTCGAACTTATTTTTATCAAAACTTCTTGGAAACCGCAGGTAATGCCCAGAAGTCACTGGAAGACCAGCTCGGCGCCCCAAAGGGCAGACGAGGTTAGAACTTAGAGGGAACGAAAAATGGGAGTACTGCGAAGCGGAAGCTCGAAGCCAAGCAGGGAATTTCCAACTTGGAAATATACCTGATACCACCGAGAGCTATACGATTCAAGGGAAACCTAGAACCTTGGGTTCAGCCCGTTTTAAAAGTTTTATCATTCAAAAAATTCATCAAAAATTATTTATTTTTAAATCAAATCAAATCATATCACTTTTTCGATATCAAATTCATTAAAAAATTATCAATTTCGAGCGCTATAAAAATTGTAAATACAGCGCCATAAATGGAGCGTAGTTGGTCGCTCAAGCAGCTGGTCAGAGATTGGTGTCCGATCAAGTGGTGGACAATCGGATCAGGTCTACCCTCCCCAACATATAGAGGTAGCAAGGGTAAGATTTGGTAAGGTGTTAGTTGCCTACCAGCTCAATGTTTGTATATCAGTGGCTCACCTAACAACCTGCACTAAACTTAATTTTCTGCGAAACTTAACCCGCTTGGTGTTGTGGTGCTGGTGTAGTATAGACCCTAGAAATGCGCTGAAAAAAGGGGAATAAAACACTAAAATTAATAGTACTTTATGTTTAGATTATAACGTCAAACGGGCCGTACGAATCCACGAACTGGATCAGTGGTTTAAAGCCACATTTGGGTACTGGCCGGCCAATCCCAAGGAACCTCGAATGGTAGACATCGGGAAGGTCAGCCAGGTACTCCATTTTATCCGAGAAGTGTCAATCTTCAGAGGACAACCAGTTTGTGGTTTCGACGTTGAAAAAGTCAACCAGGATAAGGTCGCCGCCTTGTTCAAAACAAGGGAGGTCGACAATCCAATGGGAAAACAGTTTGCCCGATATATCAGCTTCGCGCTAACGAACGGTCAAACTTACGTTATTGATACAACGTCGATGATGATCAAAGAGTGGACCAGCCTCCACGACTTCTTGAACTCCGACATGCTGTTCGCCGGATATGCCGTACTGGAAGATCTGGTGAGTATCTATAACGTTTGTGGCGCAGGGCGAGAGAATAAGGATAGGGACAAAACTGTCCCCTTACGGGAATTTCTAAGGAAGACCAAAGGTCGATACTTTGACTTAGACCGTTTCGCCCTCACCATGGTAGGAGTAAACCTGGAGAAAAAATGCTTTCAGACAGGTATATGTCCCGAAACCTTTCGGTTAAAGGGACTGTTCACGGAATTTTATTTGATAGACGTGGGCCCCTACCAATATGACTTTTCGTTAAAAGCGAACCGTGATCGGTTTGCAAAAAGGGGTATATTGCCGGAAGAGCTCAGATACGCCGCTCTAGACGCATACTACTCCTTATTGGTCATGTTTGCCGCCATTCACTATGGCATGGCCGATCAACTGCTTATGCAAATGCAGATCTTCGACCATGACAAGGTGGATCCCAAACAGATCAACACCATTGCCCTCCATTTTTATCAACAATATCTAATGATTCCGGGCAATGTGAATCGAGAAATGGGGCTAGGTACCCCAGTTATGGAAACCGATCAGGTTCAACCAAACATGGTCTACCACATGATGAAGTGTGAGATGTATAACCGTTGGGCGGTGCAAATGCAGGGAAATAACACAGGTTATTATACCGCGCCCACGGAGTGTAATCCAGTCCGTCCGCAGGGAGTTCAGTTGCCAAGTGGTTTCTACCCATTACTTCCAAGAGATAACAAACCACTGAAGGACGACGGATACACCACAGATAGCGATCCCGACGAAATCCAGGACGTCCAGATACCAGACTGGGTAAATATTTCAAAAGATATCCTGGAAAATCTCAAGTCAGGCGGAGCCTACTGGGATTTAGACGGGAAAATTTCTTTAACGTTGTACGAAAACGCCAAGCTATACTGGCAACAAGCCGGGAAGCCCGATACCATTCCGCAAGAGGTGTTTTCCTCTAATAACCACTACCCAGTGGGTATCGAGGGCCATAGACAGGCCTATAAGACCAATTTTTACACGCCAAACTTGGCGAAAATTTCAGGTATGCTGGATGAGCGAAACTTCCCAGAGTTAGAGGTCATCTGCAAATTTATGCCATTGGCTTATCATTTGGCATGGCCTCATTCCAGAGCGGAGTGCGACTATGAAACTAACGCTCTGCTAAACTATAACTTTCTAAATAGTTATACTAAAGAAGGCCAGGAAATGATAAAGAAAATGTCCTGGAAGTCAGGCGACCGCCTGGCTTACTATTTAGAATTAGCAGCGACGCTACCGCCGTCAGAACCCCGCTTTCCATCTAAAAAAGGGGTATACGCATGGCAAAATCGGTTCGGTTTTGTCCCGCTACGATTTCGAGAAGCCGAGGAAATCCTACAAATTGGCGACGACAAATCGTTATTGAAGGACGGAGCCTACAAGGTAAATCCTTATTTTTATGTAACCTTTTACTACGTAGGCTTCGAGACTTTAACGCCGGGACTGCGGTATCCCATGACGGAAGACGCATCGCCAACCGACTACCCGATTACCTACGCACCAAGAAATCCGCTCGAGCTCAGACCGGAGTTTGTTAGCAAAAGTTTCCGGGAGAGAACAATCGCTTCGGAGATGCCCGGGTATACATTAACATATACCCCAGCCGGTGAGTTAATTTCTAAAGTACCGCTAAATCGTCCCTCAACTTCCCAAACGGCGCAAGCCGGAGGGACGGGACAGGTCAAAGCGCAGCCGCAGGCGCTAGCGCCAGTGGCCAAAGCTACACCAGCTTTGGACACTGCTGCTACGCAGGCAGCTGCAGTAGTTGTCGTGGTGCCGCCGCCAATTCAACCAGCGGTGGCACAGCCGACTCAAGTACCTCAAGTACAACAACCGGCCGAGCCTGAGCCAGAGGTTGTCACCATAATGCAATCAGTACCTCCAGCACCAGCTGTTTTGCCAGCTAAAGTAAAACAGCTCTTGCCGAAGATACGAAATTCAGACTCTGAGTCCAGTTCAGAGGAGGATGTAGAAGAAGAAGAAGAGGGTGAAATCCTCGAATCTGAGGGCCAGACATCAGAGAATAAGGATGCGATGGAGGCCAAAACTCAGAAACAGGCTCTTGAGGAGGAAAAAATCCAGACTCAAATTGACGAAGCAGTCACCAAAATGTCAGGGATCGATGTCAGACTGGAGAAGATGCAGGAAGCATCCCAGGAGATACCTGTGAAGGCCAAGGATCCTAAGGATCATGACCGTCAAGCGAAGCAAGAGGCCCTACAGGCCAAAATTCAAGAACAAAGGAGGCTGACGCAGCAGGAATTCCTGCGTCAGAGGGCAATCCAGAGAAAGCTGAAGGAGCAGGCACTAGCCGACGATAGCTCAGATTCAGCCATAGCAGCGACAGAGCTGATGCGGAGGGGAAGAATTGCCGAGGAAGGTATTCCTGGAATTTATTCCCCAGACAAAGTTCAGCAGATGTTAGCTGAAGGGATGTCGGAAAAATTTATCCGACACCTAGCCAAAGAAAAGGTAAGGCGCAGGAAGAGGATAAGTAAGGCCAAGCGACGCAGACTTGCAGCTCAGGGACAGCAGCAACAAGGAGCGGCCGCCACCGGATCCGAAAACGACGCCTACGATACGGCCGAAGAAACGACGACCCCACAATACTCGACGAGCCAAAAGTCGAGATCGGAGACTTCAAAGAGTCAGACGAGAACGGAGACTTCAAAAAGTCAGACGCGAACGGAGACCTCCATGGGCCAGACAGAATCGGATAGGACAACAGGGTCCACTGCGACAACATCGTACACTCAGACGCGAACGGTATCGAAAACCGGCGGAGAGGTTAGTACTTATTCTGGCAAAAGTAAATCCGTGCCCTCCAGCTATACCGCAAGAAGTAGCAAACCTGCGGGAAGCGTATTGGTGAAGCCCGATCTTGAATCGGAGGAAAAATTGATCAAGAAGGTCAAACTGAATGTGGTAGCTACTAGACCCGAAAGGGAACCACAGCAGTTTGTCACTCCTGGTCAATTAGCCGAAACTCTGATTGATTATTGGGAGTGGCAACGGGAACAAAGGCGCTTAATTGGGCCGATCTCATTTGAAAATCCGGAGGTCGCCAATTACTTCGCCTTTGATCGGCAAGAACGGCCGATAATTTACAGAATGGTCAATGACGCCATGGCCGAAATTCACGAAAATTACCGCCAGCAATTCGAAATGCAAGGCGGATTTATGTTTGACGGAGAGCGCATCCCTGAGGAGATCTGGGAATGGATAATTTTAATTCTCATCCCCAGATGGCTTCAGGACTACGACGCCTCAGACGTCTTCACGGCCATTAGGTATGTGACCCTAATGATTTTTCTTCAGTTGGACTTCGCTCCGATCACGCCAACGGCAATTGGTAGGTGGTATGCCCAGGCGTGTTCGTTTGCGAACAGACAACTAGTCGTTGAGGCCCAGGGAAACCGCGTAGACGATGTCTACATTGCAGCCTTTAATCAGTATATTTTTATGGGCTCGCAAAGGTTAAACCAGATGGGTGTTAAGAGGAAGGCACCAGGCGATGACAGGTCGCAAGCTGATAAATTTCAGCGAACGGCTGCCAAGAGCCCGAGTAAGTTCAAAGTGCCTAGACTCCCTCCGGCTAAGAAACAACCACCGATGATACAACAATCATCGGCTACGACCAGCCAGAGGTCATATAGTGAAGCTGCTAGCACCTCTTACAAAAGTCCGCTTTCTCGATCAAAATCAATATCATCAAAATCTCTTAATTCAACTTATCGGACGCAAAAACCTCAGCGCAGCAGCTCCACTAGCAGTGGTCAAAGGCAGCAGGGGAGAGACGATATGTTCTCAAACCCGGCCCCGTACAGGGCTAGACCGGGGTATGACCAAGGTCAACCCAGGGGAGGCTTCAGAGGGCGCCCTCAGCGACCTTACAGAGGCCGAGGAACCTGGCAACACCAAGGTCAAGACCCGGATGCTCAATTTCATAATCCGAATTTTATTCCGCTAGGTAGACGCGGCGGAAGCCAACAAGGCCAAAATAGAGGCCAGGATGGAGGTCAAACCCGAGGCCAACCAGGTCAGAGGGGGTACTATCAAGGTAGACCTCGAGGAGGCTACCGAGGCGGCGGGCAGCAGCAGTAAATAGCCGCATAATTTTGGCCCAAAAATTTCTTTTTCGTGCATATATTTTCTACTTATTTCATAAAACATAAAACCCAAAAACACTAATAAAATCACAAAAAATCCAAAAAAATCAAAAAACAAAAAATCCAAAAACATTTCTTTTCGGTGCTGCTGGCCATCAAAAATCTCTTTTTCGACAAAACCGGTGCAAAAACGCAACCGTAAAAAATATTTTAACTTTTGGCCACATTCTTGCTCAAATTTTTTTTTAGCGCATTTTAATTTTTGTGATATCCGTACAACCCCGCGTCGTCTTTTTGTATCGTAATATAATCTCGTATTTTAGTTTAATTTAGAAAAAATAGAGACGCGGGAAGTCGATTTGCATGCGGTTAGACCCACGGCCAACGAATTGACACAGCATGCAGACCGAGCGGCCGAGCCCGAAGCCGACCACACATCCGGCACCGACGTTTACGTCATACTCCTTAGGGCAGGAGGTTATTCCATCAATGCCGAGGTCAAAATGGACGTCACTTGCCAGCCATTGCGGCGAAGCCCTTGGTATTCGTTGTGTCCAACGACCAGCACAGGAGTTCTATTAGGACAGACTGTGAAACGGGAGTCCGGTGAGACAAACTGTTTATCAGGAGTCAGCCGGAGTTGTAGATTTTTCTTTTTTTTGATTAATTCTTTTTAATGCCGGGGTAACCCGGCCAAAAGTTTTTTTTTCTACCTCCCGTAGGTCGGTTTCGACGCGCGAGGGATGTTGGGCACCCTGTTGATGCCAATTTCGTGTGGGGAAATCGACATGCAAATCGACGAAAAGGGACGACCAGCGGCGCAGACATTTGCATAGAATGGAGCGCCAAAGAAAGACGAAAAGTGAAAGTGAAATCATTCTTCACTTATTATCGCTTTTATTATATTTTTGGTATTTTTTGCTGGCGTCCCCAAATATACGTTTCCCAGCAACTTGTGTTTTTTATGAGTATTGCACTGTGGTGTACCCACATTCTTTTTGCATATTTCGCCGGACTTATTGCTATACATATTCGTTTATTTGTTTAGATAACTCGCGTCGACGAAGGCGGAGGGCCAGAGGCCCAGGCGCCCGCTTACATCAAGTAAGTTTTGGGAAACCCCCTTTCGGGTTATACCCAAGTAAGTTTATCCCTGAGGGGATTCCTTGTCTCATCTAGGAGACTGCGGAGGTCTTTGGTAAGGCCCCCGTATTTAGAACAAAGTTTATCTTTGTTGTTGTAGGTCTGGGGACAAACGGACTGTTGCACAGATCACCGAGGCTTAGCCAAGGTATCAGTTCTAACAGGTCAGTTCAGACCCAATCTTTTCTTACGCCTCTTAAGGAAAGACCTGCACAACATAGCCATTTGGTCGACGATTTCTGGGGGGGGGGGGTTCCCATAGCACTTCCCTCCCAATTACATGTATGATCTGCCTGCAGGCATAATTTTTCGATTTTACCTTCCGATTTCTTTTCACTGAATGGCATATCAAAATTTGAGCCTAGTTCACCAGATTCCTCCATGACTCTAAAATTACACATTTTTATAGTTGAAAAACCTAACTGAGTTTTTATATAAATGAAACACTTTAGTTTCATTGCGTCTTCAAGTGATTCATTAACCCCATTTCCGATGTCTGATGGATCTTCCTGAGTTACAACACAATTGTGTTCCACATCTTCTTGAACAGGAGAATTGGGGCAGCTGTGCAGTGTATCTTATACTTCTCCCACAAAAATTTCTAGACTTTGTGAGCTTTTGGCTTCTTTTTGTTGTTTTTTTTGTTGCTTCAAAATATGTTTCAATAGCACCTGTACATTTCATTATTAACCCTTGAAGGGTCATGGGGTCCGTTAGACCCCAGAGTATTTTTTCACATGAAAATTTTCTGGAACTGTTTCCCTGCTGAAAATAAAGGAACTGTTTCCCTGCTGGAAATAAAGTTGCTGCTACTTCTGACGATATTATAGTCTTTGAGGGAAAAGAAGTCATTGAATCTGGGGTAAAAATGGATTCGTCAATTTCTCAGCGAAAACTGGTTCAATTGATTCGCAGTTTGTTTTAAAAGATGTAGGAGAGTTTTTAGTTTCTAAATATATGCAATATGTTTGATCGTTTTGCCGAATATTCACGTGCGCAGCCGCGCGAAGTAAAGAAAAAAAACTTTTTTTCGGCGTCGCCGGAAAAAAATTTTTTATTTCGCTCGCTTTTTTTCACTAAAAGCGAACGATTCGTGTGTTCTCCTTATTTTATTCAGAAAGCCTGTACCTGATTTAATAAGGTACGTTTTTCGGTACCAACATTTTCTGGGGAGGGGGGCCACAATGCGACCCCCAAAAAAAATTTTTTTTCGAACTTCGACGGCAAATTTCGGGTCCTTTCTACAGTAATTTTAGCGACTTCTAGACAGTTTTAGAAAGCGCAGGAACGTGTGAATCAGATAAAAAAATTACACTGAATTTCATGCAATACCTGCCGAGCTATGTACATTTAAAAAAGTGTATGTTTATTGCATGACCCTTTAAGGGTTAAGAAATGCAATTGCATATGATAAAAAGGTTTTCATAGAAAATTTACACATAGCAGGAAGTTAAGAATCGACAAAATACAACTTGGATTCATTACAACTGAAGTCAAAATTCAGGAAGATGGAAGCAAAATTTTGCAAAAATTTTTATTCAAATTCATTGAATTCACTACAGTAAATCATTCAATTGGAAATTTCAACTTTGTAGACGTGTAAACATGCATAATAAAATTAAAAATTAAATAAAACCTTCCAAGGGGGTGGGCAACTGCCCCCACCCCTGTGTATGCCCTTGGTGCAGTAAATGTAGCTTCAAGTCTTTTTTTTCAAATTTTTTGGCCTAACATTTTTTCACAGTTTTAGTTTGTTTTATGCAAAAAAAATTTTCTGTGCCATTGGCACAATTTTTTTGGCCTCTAGTGCCAATTGACACAAATGTACGTGCACAAAAAAACATTGGTGCCAATCACTGTTTTTTCGCCAAAAAAGGCGGTAAACAATCTGCGAAATCTCCCCGGAAATTCATGAGATTAAAATAATCATAACAATTTTTCATTTGAGTATGTCGATAAAAAACAAAATGAATAAATTAATGGCAAAATAAATGACAAATGAAAATATGAATAATGGGTTAGTAAAAAGACATACTCAGGTAGTGCAAAGGCTTATAGCCCTTACTTGCGCCCCTTTGGAAGTCGATAAACTCCACTTGTTTTATTTTATTCTTGAATTTTTCCAAATTTTTAATTATTTTAATATCGGGGGCAAAATGTTTCAAATCCTGGCACATCTGTTTGAAAAATCGTTATACCTACAATTTAATTTACATTTTTCAACAACAAAATTATTTTGTTTAATAGCTCTAGTATTTGTAGAATGAAGATGCCTGAAATAATCACTACATGGTAAGGATTAATTATTTACAATTTTATACATTAAACATAAGTCAATGTGTATTCTCCTTGTTTCTAACTGTTCTAAATAAAGGCGTTTCAAGCGATCTCCATATGTTAAATCGAGATTCCAAAGAATTTGTTTGGTAAAACGGTGTTGAACTTTTTCAAGTTTATTGATAATCAGAATTTTGTTGAGGATTCCTAACAGGAGAGCAATACTCGAGGATCATACCCGTAATTGGGGGGGAGGACCCCCACCCCCAACTTGGTCGAACCCTATACCCAAACGTTGAGACCCCCACCCCCAACTTGATCAACCCTATACCCAACCCCCCCCCCAAACTCGGAAAAAATCAGGAAAAAATTGGCTATTCTTGGCCTTTTTTGGGGAAATTTTCGAAATTTTTTCGACTGTTTTGGGGGTTTTTCAACCCCCTCCCCAAAATTTCGGAAATGTTGGGATACCCACCCCAAAATTTTGGGTTTACCCTCCCCGCCCACTGTTCGGACCTCTTACAGATATGTCGAGGATAGGTCTAACGTAAATTTTAAATGCTTTGACTAATAGGCAGGTATTTTTGGAGGAAAATACTTTACGTAATAAACTAGAAATCCTAGCTGCTTTAGAGACTATGTTTTCACAATGTAACCCGGAAGATAAATCATTGCTAATGTAAACACCAAGATCCTTTACAGTCGAGTCAGAATCAGTAACGATTTCATTTCCTGATATATATTGATTTTTTGGATTGTTATGCCCTATATAATGGACAGAACATTTATAATAGGAAATATTGAGCTGCCAATTTGCATCCCATTGAGCAATAGTATCTAAATCTATCTGATTCAAGCAGTGTTTTTTTTGTGGCAAAACATGGTTTTTGGCACAAAAAATTCCGAATGGGACGAACAATTTTGAGCGTTTGTACCAATTAGCACAAATTTGTTGACTGGTCTAAAGCTAAATTTCCTTGATTTTTAGTCATTTTAGGGGCTGATGCTTTTATAGTACACTTCTTATGGGATCGAAAACATACTTATCGGAGTCAAATATTTCTCAAATTCCCAAGCGAAAATGGAAATTTTCTATTACTTATGTTTAACACGATTTATTCATTTTTTATATTATCATTTTTTAAAATTTGTGCCTTGTTGGCAAATTCCCCATTTCACTTTTTCTAGACATTCTAAATTATTTTCCACATTACTCACATGGATTTTAATGCCAGACATTTATCTCAATCTGAGAATTTCAGTTGTAGAAATAGCGCATCCTCATAAAAAAACTGCAAACAGTAAAGAAAACAACCTAAAATAAAAGTGATAAACAACAATAATATGTAGAGGAGAACAACTACAAAAATGCTGCTAAAAACTGATCAATTCTACAGCATACTAGTTCTAGTCAAATTCAATGCCTGAATTATTTTTGTCTCATACGCCCAACTATTGAATAATGTTTAAATTTATTCAAAACGTTATCAGATATGAAATTAATTTTTTCATTATGAACTTGAGTACCGGTACCTGTCACATCGCTAATTTGTACCTTTTCCTTAGAGTCAAATTTTTTGAAAATGCCTTCTTTATATTTTTTGGATAACATATTTTATTTCATCTTTGTTTAAAAAGAGGAGTATGTGCTGTAATGAAGCCTGTAACCAGAAATTTTTTCTTGGGGGGCAATACATTTTTTCACTCAATTTACCGTAAAATTGGCATTTCTGACCTGACTTTCTTTTTTCTGACTTTACTTGCAAAAAAAAACCAAGGATACCTTTGCTTTTTTTTAACACTTAAAACATTTGGGGGGGGCATGCCCTCCAACCCCCTGCTTACATACCTGGCTGTAATCATGTGTTTGAGAACATTGAGGAAGGTACAGTACATATCATTAACATTAGCACATCTGGAGAAAATGTCTGGCCAAGAAATCAGGCTGAGTTTGTAGCCAATTTTTACATAGTTGGCTTCACTAAAATTCAACGAGGGACTCTGTTGGCATAGCTTCATTTTATCAAGTAATAAAATTTGAAATTAATACAGCAACGATCACTAGTAGAGAGGGGTGCAGAAATATTAACATCAAAAACTGAGTTGTCACGGAAAACAAGATCGAGAATGCTATTTTCATGAGTAGGTTTCAATATGAACTGATTCAAACTTAGACTCGAGAAGGATTCAAAAAAATTCATATTAATTTCTTCATTGGGGAGAGGTATATCCAAACAATTTATCCTTGGTAAATTAAAATCACCAGAGATGCACACGGGATAATTAACATGTGTTACCTATTCAAGAAATCCACATAATGATCAACTTATATATGAACTAAGGTTGGGAGTCCTATAAATTTTCTACAAAGCGATAAGTGAATCCAGACATTAAAAGATCTAAAGTTAGTGATTCTAATGAATTTAACTCCATAGGAGGTTCAGTGAGTTGAGCCTTTATACCCTTTTTTATGAGAACAGCTATGTATCTACCGTAAATTTAAAAAAATTTTGGAAAATTCTCCCCCCTTTTTTGAAAATCCTGTATACGGGTATGATATAGTTGCACAAATTTTCGGGTTTTTATGGGCCTGAACCAGAGTGCCCCATGGGGAGGGGTATGAGGGGGGTATTACCCCTACCTAAAGTCCTTAAAATCGATCACTGGCTGCCTAATTTTGAGACGAAATGACGTGTTTAGTGCACATTTAGCAATACTACCCCTGCAAATTTTCAATTTTACCCCTACCTGAAGAATCTGACCTTGGGGACCTCTGGCCTGAACTCTCGGGCCCGGCTCGGCGTGACAATATTTTTCCACGGCCCGAAGCCCAATCCGCTCTCGGCCCGTGCAGGTCCGTACTCTCCATTAGGAAGGTGCACAAATGCTTATGCATAAACATCAATGTTTACTCAAACTTCCACACATCTAATTTATTGGCAAGAAACACAAATCGTCTATTTCACCCATCCAACTTCAAACGACTACAGGTTCCATCTAAGTTTAGATGCGTCTAAAGACCGCTTAACTTCGATACGTCAGAAGTTATACGCGCATAATTTTATACTCTTTTTGAGAAACCCGCCCTGGCTCCACTAATAACCGCATCGCTAGCCTCCTAAGCCTAAGAAATAAGTAAGGGCAGATGTCCGTGCATTCCACTGTTATACCTTTATTATTTAGGCTTAGGAGCGTAGGGATGCACCCACACTTGTCCCGTTAATCCCCTTCCAATAGCCGACTATGCCGACGTATGCATTATTTCATAAGATGGGGGTTAAGCCCTCAATTGTACCGGTTTAATACAGGGCCGTAGATTAGCAGCTTATATCACCCTCCTCCTATTAATGGCAGGGCAGCTTGCCTGTTTAAATCACCCTCCTTTTATTAATGGCGACATAGCTTGCCTGTTAAAATGAATGTACATCAGTGATGTGCGCCAGAAAAATTTCCATATCCGGATATCTGTGTTTTTTGCACCCTCGGATATCCGGATATATCCGGATATTTTTAATGTTGTTTGCAAAGAGGTTAAAAGAAGTCACATATTAAGTAATAATACACTTAGTCAACTTCAATACTACATGGTAATAATATTCAATAGATGCAGTAACTTATCGTTTTATATTTACGTTAACCGTGATTGTTATAAAAATATGTTACTTTTTTAAACTGCACTATAGGAAAAGTATAGCTTTTTTATATTTTTTCTTCTCTTTTTTTGTGAAATGTGGAAAAGCTTTTCGGTTTATAGATTCTAAAAAATTGAACTGCTTTTGCTACTAAAAACTGACTTCTAAGAACTTACGACTTGTCGGGAAAAGTTACTTTTAAATCACATTTTGGACTTCAATCGTCAAATGGCTTTTGCATTTTAAAGTGAACAGAATTTTATATAATCTTTTTTATGCTTCTTAATCGTAGATGGACTGCATTACTCACTGTTAAAGTCGTTTACACAACGCTTTTAAAGTACTCTGTTTAAGATTAGTAAGCATGCCAAATCTGATGTAACGTATATAGCAGGGTTTTTTTAGCACGGTGCTAATTGAAAGGGATAAATTTTTGAAAAAAGTTCGAGAAGAACGTCTTAAGGGTCATTTATACTTGCGTTTTTCGGCGGAACGGAAAGGAATGCAATCGACACAACGTTACCGAACGAAAGGAAAATTTTCGTTCCGTCCGGCTTGGTTGGATGTTACCGTCGGTCTTTTTCTAGAAAATTGCAATTATCCTTTGCGATCGAAGGTGGATTTTCAGGCTGAACGTTTCAAGCTGTTAGTGATCGGTTCCGTTCCGTCGAAAAAGGCAAGTATAACATACCTGTACTTGGGGGGTTGGGGGGACCCCCCCCCCAACTTGGCCAACCATGTACCCAAGATCACCCAACCACCCCTCCCCCAGTTTGGAAAAAATTTAAAAAATTGCAAAAAAGTGTATGTTTTTTGGCCTTTTTTGGGAAAAATTTCGACTTTTTTTTCGACCCCCCCCCCCCAAATTTCGGATTTACTCCCCCCCCCCCCCCCCCAACTGGTCGGAGGTCTTACAGGTATGAATTACAAATGACCCTTTATTCATATTCCTTTTATCTTATTTTATCTTAGAGTCTTATTCCTTTTAAAAGTACCAATATCAAGCATAATTTCATCAGTTAATACAATAAAAGCATGTTATCTGAATTGACAAACTCGCACATTAGTTTGACACCAACGAAGTAACATTTGTCGACAGTGCTAACCGTGCTAATGAAATATTTTTTCATTAGCACGAATGCTAATGGGACTCGTGCTAAAAAAAACCTGCAGTGAATAGTTGTGACACTTATATAATTTGAACCTTTTGAAACTTTGTGTAATAATGTAGCACCTATCTTCTGAGTAACTTTTACTTCGTTTTTGAACAGTGAAAATATCCGGATATTCGGATATTTTTTGACATCCGGATATCTTTTTTTCAAAATATCCGTCGGGATATCCGACGCACATCACTAATCAGTGCTATATCTTTTCTATTACGTATATATTATAACGTGCATGTGTTAAACGGATGTGTCAACCAGCTCCACTAAAACTGTTTGTGCTGTAATTGTGGTGGTACATCCATTAGGTCCTTAGGCTGATGGACCGGGTTCGAGTCATACATGCACATAGGGGTTAGGGGGTAAAATGTCCTACCTGAGACCCTGGCTACCCCCTGGCCTAAAAAATCGTCAAACACCTCCTTAAACTTTTTCCAAGACAGCTTTTTTGATATTTTTGTGCATATTTTGTATGAAAAACAAGCTTGCAGAACTTTTTTTGTTTTTTTGCTCGCCCACCCCCGTACCCCCTGGATAAAAAGTCCAAAGACTCCTGGAAACTTTTTGCCCTGCATGTCTGGTTCGAGCCTTGAAAAAGGTAGACTTTTTCATTAGTTACAAGGGATGCATGACATGTAAATAGATTATATGCGAATGAGTCTCTGGATGCATCGTGCGCATGGAATTTTGAACTTGTGCAAGGGAACCGACTTGTAAATAACTTCTTTTCTAACTCGGAAAAGTGTATTCTGAACGGTGCATTTTAGAAATCCAAAACCTCATTTTTAAAAAGTTCAAAACCTGGTTTGTTCAAAGATCAGTTAATTCTAGCGGAAAAATTCGATTTTTGACCTTTTCTGTTCAAAAATAAATATTTTATAAATAGTCAGCCATAAAAAATATCAGAAACACAGAAACGCATGCAAACATTGTTTCAAAAGCAATTGAAGAGACGAAAAATAAATGAGGGAAACGCTATATCGTCAAAAATAACTGATATTTAATCCAGTTTTCGGTATGTTTTCAACAAAATTTTTTTGTGTCATTGACATTTTTTCAAGTATTTGAGTGCGGCATTTGACACAAATACCGTACTGAAAGCGCTAATTCTACTAGTTATCTTTTTACCGAAATTTCCTACAGTTTTGCACGCGCCTACGTATGATTGATGGTTGGCAGAAATCAAAGTTCATCCTATTCCTGACTTTTCCTTAATATAAATAGTATATGGATGTATTTATATTTAAGGTTTTCATAAGCTTTTCCATAATAATTCAAAATGGACAACGCCCAATTATACTCGGCATGCTATTTCGCTATTGATATCTTTCACTTATAAATTTCTCGCAAGTACTTCGGCTGCACGATGAATGATTCGCGGGAAGCGCTATTGAACTATTCATCCAGCCAATTTCAGTTCGTTTTGAAAGATGACGCACCGGTCGTGCCTTCCGACGGCTCAGAAGTACGGATAATGCTGCTTTCCGTATTTCTTACATTGAAGTGATTTCTCCGCATTGTAGTTGTAAGTTGGAATATGCGGAAAATGTTGAATGTATTGTCGGTCTTCTATAATATGCATCAACTCTATAAGTCGAGCGAGTTTTTTCCAACCTGACAGAATCTTACTCTAGTTTTTGTATGACCAATACCATTTCATCATCCCTACGTACGGCAACATTTTTTTGGTTTCTAAAAAAGCTATGAACTGTTCGGATATTTTTTACATATTCTTTATCTATAGGTCTAATAATTCTTTTCCTTCTAACACAGTTCGACCGCCTATTGATTAAATCGTGGAACAAAGCTAAGAAATTGGGGGTGTTCAAGTACGATCTAAACTTATTGTTCAAAAGTTTACCGGGCAAGTACGGTCTTACAGCACAGTTGAATTGCGAGAGAGCGAAGCATCGTCGAAAGCCCCATCATTTCAAATCTATCAAAGATACCTTCGATGCCAGGCGATTCAATTTTTCGAAAATCGATCATTCTGAGGTGAAGCATTTGCAATTTTCGGTTGCTTGCAATTGAGAGAACCACATTAGGATACCCTTTTCTCACATAATTCCATTTCTTAATGACTCCATACATTTCTAACACTTTTTTAATCGGTTTGTACTCACAGATGTGGAAGCTTTTTTAAATATCGACTTGGAGATTTGTTCAGTTTTGCTTCTGATATTATGCTATTTTTGTAAATAATCTTCGAAGTTTGATTGTTGGTACTGAATTATCAAAACAAATCATTAAATTCATAATTTACCGTACGCATGAGGCGCTAATTTTCTTTTCGTACGATTTCCAATCTTCAAAAGCAACTATGGGAAATCGCTGACTGAGAATTTGCGCTTCGTGACACTCGTCATTCTTTAACTCTTGGATGTATTGTGGATTTTATACTCTTTACTACACGTGTATATTTCTAAAATTTATTTTCCTGATTTATCCTACGCATGCCTTTTTATTCGAAAAAGATTATATTAAGAAATTAATCAGTAATCGTCTTATTTTTTAATATAAGGAGTGTGCTCGCTTTTTTTTGCGTGCTCATCGAATTTGTTGAACACAGTTTTTCCTTATTATTTATGCAAAGGATTTTCAATCTATTAAGAATTTTCCGCTGAATACGTGCTCAATTAGCAGACTGTCTTTTTCCGAACGTCATTATCGCCTCGGAGAATTCATTTGTATCTTTTCGCCATCTAACTATACAATTTCAATTTGTAACACGAAATGATTGTTTCCGGTCGTCAGAAAAATATACGAAGAATAAGGAGAGAAACTAGTTATCTCCTCGGGGACCAAATTAATTCGGAATTTTAATGAATTCCATCATTTTAAAGGGTATATTAGCATTTCATTATTGATTTTAGTTTTCAAAATGAACAAGAATTAGTATTAGAAAGTGTGCGAATGGTTCTTCATAAGCACGTTAAAAATATATATATACATATTATGTCTTGATGAAACGGAAGAAGTTTGATAATTTATAAGGATTTAAATTGCATTCTTTAGAATTCATTGAATTTCGCATAATAAATAACATAATCTTAACTTGGCCCGCTTCGGAGTCGGGGGGAATTCTCTCGCTCAAGTGTGTTAAAAAAATTAGTCGCCATGAGAACATGAATCATACATGCAGTTTATGCAGTTTCGTGTTTTTGTAAAACGCTACTTTAACTGCTACAAATGAAGTATATTGTATGTAGGTATTCGGGGTGTAAATTAAATGAGATGGTGTCCTTCAAGGCGAAGCTGAAATGACAAAGCTTTTCCGTACTTGACTGTTTTTTTTTTAGAATCTCGAACTGGGTAGGTGCTTCTTTTTTCAAGTCGACTAGTGTCTAAACTCGCAAATTCTTGATGTTTCAAGAACTCTATATTTGCAAGTTTGGCTTTAATGTTTGTGTCTTCGCAGTGGAAAAACAAAACAAAGGCTCGAAGTTTAAGCCACAAAAAAATCATACATTAGAAAAACATTGGTATTGGAAGCAACGACGCTCATTAATGTCGTCATCAAAAAAAAGTTAACTTCTCTTATATTGGATTTTTAGATATTGATGAAATTACATAAAGAAGATCAGGAAAACACGACGATTATCGGTCAAACGACCTGCAAAAATAACGACGTAATCAACGATTCGTACTTGATTATTAACAATAGCCCAATGGGTCCGGGCCACAGCCTATTGATCCCGAGTTTGAACGGATCATTGCCACAAATTTTGACTCTGTATAGCATAAGACTGGCTGTGGAAATTATGCTGATGAGTTCCTGCAGGTGAGACTGATAACAGAGAAAAGTTACGCTAAATTCATCATTCGTAAATAAGCATGTAAAGTGTTAAGGAACACATCAAAATATCTTATTTAGGTTTGATCAGTAATAACTGTGTCTAGAAAAGCGATGTTCCTTGCATATTTTTTGACATCCGGATATCAGGATTTTTGGAAAGCTCGGATATCCGAATATCAGGTCATATATATGTGACACAATCGACCCGTGTTCACTGTTTTTTAAAATTCACGAAAACTAAGCTTCTAAAATGTTTTTTGATGTCATCACTGATGATGATAGATATTTAAAATGTTTCCATTTCAAATTTAATTACTTTGACAACCATCAGGTGTTTAAAATTAGAATAAAATCATCAGAAAAGTTAGAATCAGAAACTAAACGTTTAATGTCAATGTTTAGTGAACATTATTGATTGTGACTATGTTAGTGATTGAGAAACGATACTTGACTTCGAGCCAAATTCAAATTAATAATGATAACTGTCTAAACCAACGCGCAGCAATGTAAAATTTAAAGATTTTGACTTTTTAAAATGCTCCAGAAGACATCTTTTTGTTCTTGACGACCGAGTTATTCTTCCACATTTGTGTAAGAAGCTCAAAGTTCAAAAAAGCTATAAGTGTAAATAAGAAAAAATTGTGCTCATGTTTGGTATGTCCAGTCGATTGTATCACAACTTGGCGCTCGTCGTCACTTAGCGCCTTGTATTTTACCTTGGCGCCCATGCGATGGTGTAAAAATTAATTTATAAATTTCAAAGTACATACGTGGCTAGATCGATGAAAAAATATTGATTAAAAAAGGAAAAGAACACAGTTTACAAAAATCTGCTGAACTAAGCATAGTAAATTATCGATGAAATTTGTATAATGTGATGGACAAACTTGAAATCACTGATCTTTTTGTTAATTATTGACAAATTTTAAGTACAATCCGAGGATTATACGAAACAACATAATAGGAAATTATTTACGTTTGAACTAAATGTGCTGAGAATTTATTTCCTACAGACTTTTTCTAGTGTGATTGTATAAATTCTGACGAGTCCACAAAAACAGACATTGAAAAAAAATTACTAGTATAAATTCTTTGAGCATTTTACCTAAGAAATAGTACTGTTAATCCAGTCAGATGAAGGAAATCAGAATAAAAACCCTAAAAAACAAGCAGAAAATTTTAACCACAGAAGAGGATAAACCGAAAATAAAGAAAAACTGCAAGTTTGTCAATAAAAGCATAACATGTTTATCATAGCTCCCAACTTTTTTACTTCACCACTTCGCATTAATGTCTAAAAATTAATTTTATTCGATTTCAATATCGCCTGTTGACGAATCTATTTAGTGCTCGGACTTTCATATTTTTATTCGTCATTTATGTTAGAAGTTTTTCATAAAAACGTCGGATGTCCGGATATTCGGATATTTTTTCATATCCGATTATCCGGATATTCGACGAACGTCACTAGTCTGGCATTGGCATGCCACGAATCCGGTTCTATTAAAATTGTCGGTTCCGGGATTGGTTTCAGTTACCGCATGGTTATAGAATCATATAGTTCAATGATTTTTTTCATGGTCCGTGTCTATCAAGTGTATTGACTAGATTTGTACCTAAAACTGTGAATCCATTATCTTATTTGACACTCTGTGTCTCTGTGTGATTGCTTTCTAATGCCATTTTTGCGAAACAACGCGGGAGAGAAGCAATTCTGCCCAAATCTAGTTGCCGTTTAGAATACTTGAGTTCGAATGCAACATCTATGTTACAGATTCGCCAAGAAAAGGTGGCGACACAATCAATATGAGGAACCAATTGATCAAAAAATTATACAAATGTTAGGTTTGAACTATTCGCCCTTTAGTTTTGAAGATCTTGGGCCAGTTTCATCAGAGAAACTTGAGCTGTAGCTTGACTTTATATGTTATGCCATTGCCGTTAAACTGCAGCTCAGCTGTAGCTTGAGTCTTTTTGATGAAACCGGCCCGTGAGTTTTATGAGATGAATATAGAAAGTGAGAAACACTTTACGCGAAAGTTGGATTGACAATCAGCTTCAGAATTTTTTTCTTAAATTGAACAGTTATTTCAAGGATGGAAAAAATATTCGGAATTGATGAGAAGGATGGTGCAAAAACTTCGTTGATGACAAATAGTTACCATGTTGAAATACTGTTCATAAATTCGAATAAATATTCGAAAATTGAAAAATCGGATGCAATAATTTAAGTAATCTCATGTACAGCATCTTTAGTTGTAAAAAAATTCTTTGTTTTCAAATTTTCGCTGTACTGAGAAATAGTGGCTCAAATACTTTGGGGCCAATGAATGATCTAAAAATTGAAAGCAAAAATTGTGTAGCGCTGGATTCGAACTTAATAGGTGTAAAAGGTTCAAAACTAGCGCGTCCTCTCAGCGGGTTTTTAGTGGAGCAGGTCTGATATTCAAGGGGCAATGACGAAAGTTGAAAAGTGAAACTGCTGAAAAATTGTTATTCTTAAAGTTCAATTTGACTCAATTGACTTTTTGACAATAGAAATTGATTCGGAATTACCCTGCCATTATTCTGCAGAATTATTTACATTTTATCATTTCATATGTTCGGATAAAATTCTAATGCAAATCGTAAATTAGTCGGTTCCGGTTCCTGTGACGTCTGATGATTAGGTTCCCCAGTCCCGAAAAATGAAAACTTCCGGGTTACCCTTGACATGCGTGGCGTAACTACCATTTTGTTTCGGAAAAGGCACACATAAAGAAAAAAATTTGACTAAAAATATGGAAAAATAACGTTCTCCCTTCATTGCAATTAAGGAGTTTTTGCATTTTTGAGATATATTTTTCAATGTGATATGAAGGCTGGTGAAGTAATGGGTTGTTGTTTTGGGAATGAAAGGACGTATCCCATTCCTCAAGGGAATAACATTTTGAAATTAGGAAGGAGAATGGTGAATTTTTTCACATATTCTAGGATAATTTACCTGCGAATGATAAGAATCAAAAAGTTTGAAATTTGGCATTTTATTTACTGAACAAGTGCACCATCTGCGCTACACAGAGGAAAACCTTAACATCTGATGCTGATTAGAAAACTGCCAAAAAGATAACTTAAATAAGCTCACATAGCACCGGCTCTAAGCGCCGAAAAAAGTTCACATAGCTCGATGTTTGATAGCTCAAAGCGCGTTTTTCAGAATCTTTATCTACCGAAACATTTTATTTAATTTGAGGACCGCGTGCCTCCTGGCCAGGCTTTTTTTAGTCATTTTAGGGGCCGGGGCCACTAAAAATTTAAAAATGGCTCCTAAAATTTTAAGTCTAGGAGCCATTTTGGTTCCTAAAATTTTGACTTATTTATTTATATTTTAGTGAATTATAGTTATTTTCATTCAATTTTAGATTTAAAGTAATTGTTTTAAAGGATCTAAAATCATAAAACATGGAAAATTTTCCGGCGCTTCGCGCCAGATTTCATTCTGTAATTTTTCGAATTGGTCTATTCACTGTTTTCCTACAAATCAAACTTTCTAGCGAAAAATTTTTCGAAAAAGATAAAAAATATGCGGGTTCGAAAAGGAAAAGATGGATTTTGGTGCATTTCAGAGGTTAAAATCTGAATTTTTCCCACTTTTTTGTGACTATTAATTCTAATATGGAGCCGAGTTGGAATTCATGATCGTGATGGAGGTGATTTTCATAAATTTCAAGTTTAATTCGATTTTTTTCAAACTCACGAAAGTATGAACATGTGTTCTAATTTGTAAAATTATATAAACATGTTTTCGCGTCTAATGTTTATTGAATAAGTTATCCTTAAATTGATGTTGCAGCATTTTAGAGTGTCAGAATCTAAAAAAATTTCATTGCGTAGCGCCGCAAAGATATAGGAAACAACAGGAGAATAAGAACAGAAGCTGCATTTTCAAAACCCTACACTTTTGTGTCAGAAGGAAATCAACTCAAGTGCTATCTTGGAAGAACGTTTGAAGAAAAATAAACTAGATAGTGTGTTTTTTGCATAAAAAAATTTTTCTTTTCACAAAGATCTCTTGGCCGATCTCTGTACATGGAGAAAAAAACCTGTAACCGAACAACACTGATTGGAAATAAAATTTTGAACAGTGATTTTTTTGAACACGTACTATCAACTGATCGAATATCCATACAATTTAATTATATTCGTTACACAGTGTGTTACAAGCCCATTTTGCGATATTCTTCAATTAAAAACTTTTATTTCCCAAAATTTCAATTTGGCCTCCAAAAATTTAGACCTAGGAGCCATTTGGCTCCTGGTTTTGAAATCAAAAAAACCACTCTTGGCTACGGCACTGGTCGACAGTGCGGGGACCTCTCTTCGATAGTTTCTGTACAATTTTTTGACATTTCGAAAAAATTCTATACAACATACATTTTGTCAATTTCGATGAAAATCATTCAGAGGTTATATCGTCATTTTTTCGAATTTTCAATGCAGAATAGTCTGTTAAGAAACATCCCATTAAAATTAGCGCTTCTTGAATCATTTTTATATTATGACGGAATGTTAGGTGAACAATGTGTTTGAAAATGCAAAAATTAATGAAAAGCTGTGAAATACAAAATGAATTTTGAATTTATAGTCGGGATTTGGCTGGATGTAAAAAAATTGTTTTGCGGAGTTGTGCCTGCCAAAGCAAGTTAAGTTCAAAATCAATACTTACTGTCATTAATACTTATGTATCAAGTGCTTAAATTTAAGTAATTTCCGTTTAAATGCCGCTTAATTTTACGGTATTATTCTACTCAGCATTGTGCTCTACATTTATTATGTAAAGGCTTTAATAATCATTCAAATAAAAATTAAGTTAATCATACCTGCTCAGTAGGTTTAACTGGATGCAACTCGACACCAGATGAGATAACTTCTATACCAGGTGAGCTAGAACCCAGCACCAGATCAAGGTTTATGCCAGGGTTAACTTGATTGAATGACTGACTAACAGTACACAAAAAGGAGTTTCATGGTTAACTAGTACCAGGTGAACCAATAGAGTTTGTCTAGGCATCTTATTAGTTAGGAAGAGTTTTAATGTACTGGTCGATACTCACCACCAGTGTTTTTGAAGCCAAATGACCTATTTTGGCTAAAAAACCTTAGATCAGACATATGGATAAAAAAACTTGAGTATTTTTCCGTAGTTTGCGTACAAATTTTGCGTACAAAATTTTAGCCATTGGCAAATTTTTTTTTTTGTTTTTTTGGCCATTTGACTAAAGACCTCGTGCTAAGAAAAACTGCTCACCTCCGCGTTTTAGCAAAAGATTTGTTAGACTTCATTCCTTTTTTGAGGCGTGCTGAAAAAAATTTTTTTGTTCTTTTTTGATATAGCACTGAAGCACTAGAGCGAGTATTTCAGGATGCTTTGGCTAGTTCAATATCAGGAACGATAGGAAGATGCATTTTCTGGCGTTTTAGATAGTCAAATCGCCGGAATAATAATGAGATTGTGATTTTTACATTACAGGTGCGGCCGTAAGTTGCTGAATATAGCTCCTATGCATACTGTATTACATACTGCTTGATTCCCAATCTCGATCATGTACGTTCTTAAAATTACTCAGGATACTTGAAAGATTAAAGTTTTGAATGCATTCATGCTTAGTGACAAAAGCGTTTGTTTTGCTCACTCCAAAAGTGTTCAGTTAAAAATCACGTTTGATGATTTTCCTGAGAATCCACACTTCACTATCACTGTTTGATTTATACTCGATTTAATCTTGATTATATAAAAATAGGAAAACGTTCATGTTTCAAGATGAAATCGAGTATAATTTCTCTTGAAATAGAAAACGCTAGAAGAAAGACGAAAAGAGAGATGGTATTAAAATCAGCGGATTCCTGTTTCATATCGAAAATATTTTCATTCATTTTTATGCATCCATGATGAACATTTCTTTCGTCTTTATTTTCTATTATCGTGATGAATAATCCTTTCAAGTTTGAAAGAAGATTATCGTGGCATTCTATCTCTTTTTAGAGACCACTATTCCCATTTTGATACTTTCTGACCGGGGTTTGAAATAAGTTTTTCACCACTGTTTTCTAGTTATCTATTCTGTAAAGTGGGGGTAATCGCATTCTAGTGAGAAGCTTAACTTCGTTTATCCTACACAATTCAACCTTCATTTGCTTTCGTAAACTTTTCGAAGCCTTCACGACGCCTTATGTAGAAGCTTTTGGAAGATAGGATGGAGATTTAGGATAACTGTGCACGAAGCAAACATAATCCTCGAGCTGGTTGTTTATGCCATGTAAAATCTATTGATTTATAAGTTATTTACATCTGGTTTCTATTCAATTGTGTATTCACAGTCTGGTGTAGTTCTACATTGTTATTTTTAGGTATTTCCACATAGTTTTCAATAGTATATTAGCTTTGGCCTCGGTTAATCACTTACATTTGCACGCATATTATTGGCCTTATCGTACAAAACTAATTGAATGGGTGAGCTTAAATCGTCATTTGCCTCAGCACGAAAAACTATATTGTATCCAAGTTTATATAGCTATTCTTATCTTTTCAGCCCCAATCGCAACTTTGCCCCGGTATAAATCTCATTAAAGATTGGATTTTGCCCTGTTTTGTAGTACAATTATTGGACAAAGATTTGGACGGATTCGTATGGTGAGAAGAAAATGGCATTTTCTTCATATCTGAATAAAATAGAAAAATCGACAAATTACTAGCTTAATTTTCGTTGACGAATCGCGAGTCTAAATATCGATTTTCATCCTAAATCCCTTAGAATATTTTTTTTTGTAATGGATCTCTTGCTCAGAACAAAGAGTAAACGGATCTCTAATAGCTTTTGCGTTTATTTCATAGTTTCAGATTGTTAATTTTCTGTGATATTAATTGCATAAACTACTGACAGGTAGTCAGATGTTAGAATTTAATTTTTCCAATTATTTTAAAAATTATGTATCATTGTATAAATCGCTGAAGTCATGAAATCTATTAGTTAATTATTTTAATCTAATTTTATTCATGAGTTAATCAGTTAGCTATCACAAGTTGACTTTCTCAATATGCCACAGTAGTTGATTAGATTGAAGCCTCTTAAAAATGAGAAATTATGCGACTGGAATCGAATTAGAGTTTACTTTATGCTCATTTCTTGCTGTCATCGTAAGAAAGTTTCGCTAAACTTTTCATACAAATAAACATTGAGAAACTAAAATGTTAGCATACCTGTAATTGGGGGGTGGGAGGCCCCCTCAACTTGGTCAACCATATACCCAACCCCTCAGACTTGAAAAAATTGGCAAAAAGTGCCTTTTCGGGCTTTTTGGGAAAAATTTCGACTTTTTTCGACCCCCTCCCCCAAAATTTCGTATTTACCACCCCCCAACTGGTCGGACATCTTACAGGTATGAATGTTAGTCGTGGGCAATCACTTGGGTCGTATGTCACAATCATACAGACATAAAATGATTACAATTATTAGTTGGAGAAATACTGCAAATGAATTTATATCTGCAATAGCGACGTTCGAGGAAATTTATTTCCTACAAAGAACGTAATCTGTATGGCTAGAGAGTAACTTAAAATTTGATTAAATTACTATTATTTATTGACAATTTGTCGGCTCAAACGTGACAATGAGTACATATTGAATGCAAGAAAATTATCGTTCTTGGTCAACGCTAAAGTTTATTCTCCATATATCGTCATCAAAACTAGAAGTACTGCATTCTAAATGGTGTTCCTGATAGTTCCGTCACAGTACCAGGATTTTTTAGCACGGTGCTAGTGAAACCAGAGCCGTGCTAATGGAAATTTCTTGACGTTAGCACGCGTGCTAATGACCGAAAGGGAGAAATGTTTAAAAAAATCAGAGAAGAAAGTTGAAGATTTCACAAAATTGTGGTGAAAAATCAAAAATCGTCGTTTTCACAAATAACGTCGTAAATATCCTCATTCCTTTCGTCGCTTCTGCTTAGTGAAAGACTATGGCTCGGATCTGAATCAGCATCGGCTCTAACTTGTTGGACATTACTTAGGTAATTTGAAAACAGCTGTTTTGACATATGCTGAAGTTTACGCAAATCAATAATAGTGAGTAGCAAATATAATTGTACGTTTTCTGAAAAAATCAATCGAGAGCATATATTGGAGTTGAAGCGCAGTTCCAGGTACAATAAGAACATGTAAACTTTTATCCAAGCAGAACGTGACTTCAGCGATTCCTAAAAGTTTTACTGTCAAACTAACCACTGAACTTGTCGATTAACTAACCAAGTGCATAATGTAAGAAGCTGATTTAATTAGAATCAGATAAGAGTCTTATCAGACATGCACGGCAAGAATTTTCCAGGGGGAGGGTCTATGGACTTTTTCCAGGGGGGTGGGTGAGCAAAAAAACAAAAGAGTCTAGCAAGCCTGTTTTTCATACAAAATATGCACAAAAATCATCAAAAAAGCTGTCTAGGAAAAAGTTCAGGAGGGGTGTTTGACGATTTTTTCGGCCAGGGGGGTGGCCAGGGTCTCAGGTATGGGAGTTTACCCCCCCCCCTACCCCCCTATGTGCATGTATGAGTCTTATTCCTTTTGAAAGTACCAACATGAAGCAGGATTCCACGAGTTCATAACACTATAAAAGCAGGATATTAGAATTGACAGACTCGCACATTAGTTTGACACCAACAAAGTAACATTTATCAACCGTGCTAATGAAATATTTTTTGATGAGCACGAATGCTAATGGGACTCGTGCTAAAAAACAGTACAGTATCGTGTATCTAATTCGTACGTTCCCATACAACGAATTTTTTGAGAATTCTGGATGTCAGAAACAAATGATTAACCGTAGACGAAGGATGTAGAATTGAATGATAACTGCACTTCGTCTATTATGATACACTTTCTGAGAGTTTCGACTTATTCGAAAATTGCAGTATCCTCGTGTTGATATTCATTAAGCCTGACAATCAAGTTTTGCTTATCAGTACAACAAAAATTTAAATTTTTACAATTTTTGACATTTCGTGTTCTATTTACTAGTTTTGATATATGACACAGGGTGGTCACTAGCTCGGATTTTTTTGGAAACCTGTAAATCCTAGAAATAACTAGTAATCCAAACAAATCACATTTTAAGTCATTTTTTAAGCAGTTGTGAAATGCTTTTTTGACTTCAAGAAGTTTCAGCGTTATACGAATTTCTTATAACTAAATTAATTCTTTATTTCGAAAATATCCTAATATTATTTATAATTTCAAGTTTGGTATTTATCTGATATTCTTACTGCATAACTGTTATGTTATTAAACAAATGTGATATATGCATACATGTAATTGGTGTGAAGTGCCATTTGATTGACCACCCCCCCCCCAGAAATGTTCGGCCATATGGCTAGCCGTTGGGTAATCCTCCCTCAGAATTTGCCAATCATATGGTCAGCCGTATGGTAGTCAGAGGGACTCTCATACTTTTGGTCGGAAAAATATCAGTTGTTTGATGAAAAAATATCATTTTTAAACAAAAAATAGTGAAATATGTTAATTTTCTCGGCGCTTTGCGCCACAAATAGACAAAAATAACTATTTTTTGAATTATTCTTCTGCCTTTTTTGATAAAAAAATCGAATTTTTTCTTATGGATCCCGTCTAAAATTTTGTACAATTGATGACCCTCCGCTCCAAAGAAAGCGCTTAACCCCTCTCCCCAGACCTCTGAGCTCCGTTACACATGTGTGGACAAATACACTAATGTTCTTCGCCAATTCGGTGTTTTTGGCTAGAAAAATTGGAAATCGGTACGCGAATTTTTTTTTGTTGTTTAGCCAAATGGCGAAAAAATTTTGGGGTTCGAGATCGAAAAGATACATTTCAGAAGGTCAAAACCATACATGCACGTGGGGGGTTTGGGCGGTTTTGACCCTCCTAGCAATTATTGAGAAGATGATGAAGGAAAATGAGCTCGAGAGAAGAGAAAGTCGTCGTAAAAATGAAAATGATTCTGTAGTTTAACAATTTTTCTCAACAAAGCATACTTGATTCTAAAGAAGTAACATTAAAATATTAAAAAGTGCTGTCTGGGCAAATAATTTCGCATATCTGACTTATATAGGTTAAAGAATATGCTGCTTGGATGTTAGAAGACCTTTCTTTTCGTTATCATGAACAAATAATTTATATTCCACCCCCTATCCTGACTGACCCCCAGCAGAATTTCTATGCTGTGCATGTATGGTCAAAACCTCAAAAGTTTTCTGCGCAATCATTATAGTAATGATTATTTGCTATCATTCAGCTCAAGCGCCGCCGTTAGCGTGTCCTCTTCAATACTCAGTCAACCTTCAATAGTTTTCATCATCTAAAATGTATCATCGCTCTCCTTAAGAGGGAATCATCTATATTTTGTTCGAATATTCAGCCAAACGTAAGGATAATAGCAACTAATTTCCACGGAAACCTTTCCCTGGTTTCAAAAATTTTTGAATTTTCTATGCATAAAAAAAATTTCAATGGTCAGACATCAGCGCTATGCAATGGCATTTGTTGTTGACAGTTGAAGAATCGGAGCTTCTGGTGTCTGATTTTCGAATTTCCATTACATTTTCTCACTTCTAAATGATTCAATACGATTTTTCCTGTGCCCCAATTTCTGAAATATGTTTGCTTCTAGGTGATTTTTCTATCTAGTTATCATAGAAGTCATCTATGAAAAAAAATGATCGGAAAAATTGAAGCTCAAATATTTGAGTAGAAATGTTGTAAAGATTCATTTTAAAGCGTTCTAGAATATCGAAGTACGAAAATTTTCTGTCGCGCAGGAGGGAAAGGTGAATCAAATAGTCTTTTATTCTTCGCCCTTTTTCTCTCGCTCGAAGTTTTCCGAAATTTTTAAACACAATATTTTCTATGGGAAACAACAAAGACATCATCCTAGAATGAAAATGTAAAGCCTTCGTTTAAGGAAAAGTGTTAAGATTCCTTTTCCGGCGTTCTAGAATATAAAGATCTACAAAATTCTCCGGTGCTCTGTGCTAAAATTAAGCCTCGCATCAAATCTATAAATCTTTAGCTTCAATGATAAAAATGCCGACAACGGTTATTTTTGTTCAATAATTCTGAATAATGTCGTTGAGTTAGAAAAACAGATGCAATATTTGAAGATTTTCTTGTGAATCTACAATCTTTTCGCGCATTTTTTCACGATTTTAATTTGAGATGGTAAAAAATTTCCTTCCAAAAAGGATTTTTGTCCTCTTCGCACAGTGCAGACGAAGGCGTGCGGGAAAAGTCTGACTCAAGAATTTCCATTTTCTCTCCATTTTTAATGAATTACATAATTTTCAGGCGCGTTCACAAAATAATCGACTATTTGACGCTATCCGAAACGCCTCACAACGTGTTTGTGGCCCGAGCTCCCAAGTGGCGGACGTCAGATTCGTCGGGAATAGAAAATAGCAAGAGTAGCCAAGTCCAAAGTGAATCCCTATACGTCACGTTTTACATTTTTCCTCGGAAACCGCTTTACGGCACTAAACCTATAACGACTCTTGCGCCCGCGTCTTGCGAAATGGGTGGCCATGTGCTAGTCTACAGTAAAGAATAGCATTTTTCAATTTCCTATGACCTGAGGAAATACGCAAACTTTACGTTAGGGATGATTATTTCTCCGCTGTAGTTACCGCAAAAATTTCAATTCAAGAATCATTTTTTCACGACAACGGTTGCTATAGTCTGTTTTTTATAAAATGCTTCCTAAGCGACACAAATCAGTACTGTCGTCAAAATCGTTTGCATATAGCTCTTACCGTAAAATGTTCCACTCGAAAAATTTTTAAGGGGTTAAGTCAGTATGGTCACAAAATTCCAGTCCTATAAGATATATATTTATCAGATAATCGTGAAAATCTGGAATACTACTTGCTTTCCACTTTCATTATTTAGAAGCATTTCTAGAAAAACAGATAATAGTGTGGTAATTGATTCCTCGGGAGACTGTGTGGTAAAATCTCATAGAATTTCATAGATGAAGAAGTATTTCATTATACGGCGTCCTGCTGCATATTTTGCTTCTTTTTATTTCACCCGGTATTGGAATATATGTAAAAGGATTTGTTGATATGAAAAGGGATTAACAAATTGGCTCAAAATTCATGATATTCCAGCTCTTTTGCAGAATAAGAGTCTGACAACTTACGGAATGTTTGAATTTTAAATATTATAAATTTTTTCGAGGTGAATATCGCATACTGTTCTTAAACAGTGAAAAACACAAGGCTTTCCTCAACAGTTTCGCTGTCATTCTGTGTACACTTTTCATTTTTTCCATTCGGGAAGCACCCACCAGTCTTTTATGTCATATTCATTCGGTTCCCCGTTTTTCTAGATACCTGGGCTTTTCAAGAATTAAACGAAGAAAAAGTGGTTAGAATCATGTCCGAAGAAGCCAAATTAGATCAAGATCAATTTGACGCACATTGCCAAAGAATCAGATCCCTGTTCACGTCCAGTATTTGATTACTTCATGCATCTTATTTTTAAAACAGGTCGTTTTTCCGGAATGCTAAATTGTGATACACGTGGATTTGTCATCATTTGCAAATCTTTCGGCAGCCAAAATGTAGTGGCGAACATTCTTTCGGATCAGTTTATATTGGGAACGTGACCTTTTTTATTTTCACTTTATTATCGCGATTATTTGTGCAAATTTCCTTTTTTTTACCGCGGCATATTTTTTGGAATCATCCGGTATAATGTTAGAAACCCATTGGAGAAAGTTCATCATTATTCAACAATTTACGACGATAAAAAATCATCAGAACAGCCTGCATAAAGGTAAAAAGCGTTAAAATACTACGGGAAAAAAGGAAATTAAAAATACATTGCGTATCAGGATTATCATGATCTTCAATAATGGCAATTATCTTGAAAAATCAAGCGAACGAACGGCTGATCCGCGTCTAATTTTTGTGTGCAAAATGGACACACAGGAATGAATTCGCTGGTACCGTGGGGCAGAGGAATTCTGGACCAATATCTGGAATATGAAAAGAACTGAAAAATTTAGTGGCATGATTCATTGAATGAATTGCAAGCAGATTTTCAAAATTTACGTTTCCACGCTTTAGACACGATTTGTGTGAGGTTCTACTTTCCCTATGATAAGTTGAAAATTAATCATACCTCAAAATCAGATATTTTGGGTAGTTTCGTGCGCTGACTTCCATGGTACCATTTGTTTTGCTTGTAAACCAAAATTCGCGCCGCTACAGTATGCCAAAGTTTGAAAATTGATGATTTTTCGGCATTTTTCAGTGGTCTTGCTAACTAAGCGATATTCCAAAATCGCATTGATCTTATTTGGTGAATGAATATTCATTTTACAGAGGAGAGAATAATCTCTCTTCTGATGTAATATTTACAGCAAATAATTGCATATTACACTTTTTCATAAAGTTCAAAGTGTCAAAAATGAGCCGTAAGATTGGAAAAATTTTGTTCATGGTCACTCCCGAGCACCTTCCAATCGGAAGCTGCAGAATTTAATTTTCTTATATTGTAGCCATACATGTAACGGAGCTCCGAGGTCTGGGGGGGTTGGAGCACTTTTTTGGGGCCGAGGGTCAGTAATTCCCAAAATTTTGGGGGGAGGGGTCCCTGAAGGAGAAAAAATTCGATTTTTTCCATGAAAAATGTCCGAAAAACGGTTTAAAAAGTAGTAATTTTTGTCTAAAAAATGATAAAATATGTACTTATGGCGCGAAGCGCCGAGAAAATTGACGTTTTTGACCATTTTTTGTTCAAAAATTGACATTTTTCATGGAAAAAATGACATTTTTCAGTATTTTTCCGACTAAAACTATGGTGGTCCCTAGGGCTACCATATGGCTAGCCATAGTATTGGAAAGTCCTGGGGGGGGTCGCCCAATGGCTAGCCATATGGTCGACGATTTCTGGAGGTGGGGTCCCATAGCGCTTCCCCCCAATTACATGTATGATTGTAGCTCATCCATTTTTACTGCATTGGTTAAATTTTCATCAAAATTTTTGACCCTTTTTGGGAGCTGCACTGCTCTGAAGAAGGCATACTTATGAAAATTTCATAGGAATCATTCTATGTGCCAGGTGGCCCTTGTCTACCCCTTGTGATATATCCATTACGTATACTATAGAATTATCAAATAACTAACAGGCTATAGTTTGATGTATTAATTGTTTCACAAGCAAACATTTTAAACTCTGCAAGAAAGTTTGAACAAATTACTGAAAAGAGAAATTTTTGATGCATCTCTTCTGAGGCATCCTGTTGTTCAACCATTGTAAATTGATCGATGAAATTTTTCGAGTGACTCGACTCACATCTTTTATTTTTACTCGTCTAATGTGAACGTTTTGAATTTTTCCTGCATTTGATGGCATATTTAGTTGATGGCATATTTAGTGGAGTCAATCAGCATTTTTGTATCAGCTTTCAGAATGTGCAGACACCTACAGCTCCTAAAACGGTACATTAATTTGATTGAAATTTTAACACAATATGTCAGACAATAGTGGCTACAGAAATCAAGAAAAAAATTCTGTGGCATCCTTTGGGAAGGTGCCAAAAAAAGGTCCCAAAGTCCTTTGGGACATTTTTCGGTTTATTTTGACATCGATTTTGAAACTCTAAAATGAAATAAAAAGTGTAAAGTAAGAGATTAGAGAGTGTTCTTCATACCGACATATAAAGCACGGTCTTCTGCATGCATTCAACATTTGGCTTCAGAGTCGCGTCTTTTCTGAGCTGTGATATTCCGAAACACGTGTACAGACTGAAAAATGTCAAAAAATGTAAAAATTCCAAACTTTGGAGTACTGTAGCTTTGTGAATTTTGACTTTTGCGCAGAATGAATGCTGTCACGATATTCAGCATGTAAAACTACTCAAAATATCTCTCTTTCAGATATTATTAATTTTCAACTTATCATAGGTCAATGGAGCAGAAGGTAGAATCTCTCAGAAATCGTGTCTTAAAATAATTAGGGAAAATCTCCGATTTCGAAGAATGGTTACAAAAATTTGAATGATTATGAATTAAAGGGATTTTACTTTTTTTGCTTCTGATTTTCGACAGTTCGGGTTTTTTTGAGTGTAAAATGTTCGTTAGTTAAACAATTAGTACATCAAACTATAGTCTGTTAGTTACTTGATAATTCTATAATGCAGGTAATAAATGTATTACAAGGGGTAGACAAGGACCATACGGAAGATGCAGTGACCTTGAGCGATTTCCATAAGTGTGCCCTGTTCAGAACTGTGCAGCTCCCCAAACAGTTTTGATGAAAATTATACCAATACAGTAAGAATGCATTAGCTATGAAATAACAAAATAAAATTCCGCAGTTATCGATGGGAAGATGCTCGGAAGTGCTCATAAACAAAGTTTTTACAATTTTGACGGCTCATTTTCGACACTTTAAACTCCCTTAAAAAGTGTAATATGCAATAATGTACTGTAAATATCACATCAAAATAACGCATATCGTCTCCTGTGTAAAATGAATATTCATTTATCGAACAAGATAAATTCCATCCCGAAAAATCGCTTGGCTGGCAAGACCACTGAGAAATGCCACGAAATCAATTTTAGCATACTGTAGCGGAACCAATGATACCCTGAAACTCAACACACGAAACTACCAAAAATATCACATTTTGAGATATGATTAATTTTCAACTTATCATAGGGAAGGACGAACCTCTCAGAAATTGTATCATAAAACCTCAGTGAATGAACGAATTTCACGAAATTTTCAAGATAAACAACCATGTTAAATCGTAAGAAACAAAAGCTGGGAGATACTAACCGCATTTTATTAAAAAAACGTTATACTTTCAAGCAAATAGTGGTGACACGTTCACTCATCAAGGTCAATCGGCAACAAGATAGCTGAAAAATGTGTTTTTCTCATTTTTCATTTTCTCATTTATTTTTTACCTGTGAATATTCTCGTACCCCTTCGATATTATACGTGTGCATCTCATAAACTTTTTTTTAAACATTGTATACAGTATGAATATCGCATATGATTGTGACCGCCACAGCCCCATTACCGCTGTTCGAAAGAAAAAATTAATTGGTGCTTGCCGGACTAATTTTTAGCTTGATGTTCTTCATGCCTTATGCACATAAAAATATTTCAAGAAAGTATGAAACCTCATGGCCACACAATCCGTAATTTATAATTTTTCACTGCATACCGGTAAAGATTCAGTGACTTTCATCGCTTCAAAAAATTCTCCTGCAAATGTCATGAAAACGCGCGCGAACCCCAATGATATTTAGTGATTGTTGATAACAATTTGGTGGTATATTTGTTTCGGTTAGAAGAAGCTCATGTCTCTGAAATTTCTGTTGAATTTTTGAAAATTTTCACAACGCTTATAATTCTTAATGTTTGACATACGGTCACTGAATAGATTATTTCAACCTAATGGCCATTTGAGAAACTTGGATCACTCAAATTCACGGACAAGATTCATGCATTTCCTCATCTTTCCAAAACTATGGTTCAAAGAATAAAAAGTGAGAATCCAGGACATGAGGACTGCGCCAAACATATTCGTTTAACGAAAAGTGTGAGCTTCAAAATGATATAGATTACGACGCAAGGAACGGGTAGACGCGCCTTGAAATTAACGTAATTGATCAGCCGTCATTACGTACAGAACTTTTCTCATCATGATTATATTATATTATTTTCTAAAATTTCTCACTCCTACAACTTTTCGTTCAAAATCGTGTTTGGCCTACTGTATCATTTACAAATCTTATAGCAGTGAATGAAAATGAATTTCGAGTTCAATCATTCTTTTCTCTGCTCATTTTTCTCACGATCGGCTAAAAATCCACATTTTTACCGGTAACGGGCCGATCGCGTAATGAATCCTTCACCGTATGAGGAAGGTCGCGGTAATGGACCTGTCGCGTAACGAGCTCTACGCGTTCCACTTACGTTAAATTTCTCAAAGTCGTTTCTACGGTGTAGTCTCAACCTTGCCACCATCCAAACATAGCTACCGTTTGATATGACGGTAAAAATTCACCATTTTATATAACGTTTTTGAAGGGCTTCGTGGATATAAATTTGGCGTAACATACTAACATTTAATCTTGTGAAGCAAACAGGATGCCTCTATATTCACAAAACATGTTAAATAATCATGCCATCAAGGCGTCTTTAATTTTCATAAGTTTCTTTGGAAATGATTGAATTGTGATGGTAAGCTAGGCTTGCTGGTTCTAATGCACATTTGCATAACTAGGGCGTACTGCATATGGATGACTTCAGTTCAATTTAATATTTTCTACATCAAGAATTGAAGAATATTTTGCCGATTGTCGAACCGCGAAATCCTCAATTTTCCCAAAAGAATCAAAGCATTTATCTAATGATGTTTTATCAAATTATTGCGTCTGTAAATTTTGCTTGCCTCTTAGAAAAGCGGAATCAGCCAGAGCTATGGTTCAAAAAGAAAGACTTGTGACGGATCTAACCATGGGTCAGAACATCGCACGCAGGCTTGCCGTCGTCTACTTCCGACCAACATAAACATCTGGGTATGTTTATTTCACTTTGACCGATTTCTGAAGCACTGGCTACAGTCAAATATCTGGAAGCAGCTTACGAGGATGAAAATGGACAATTGGGACCTTGGAAAATCCAACAAGAAAAATATCCTTTATCTAAGAATACGTGACTCCGTGGGCAGTTCGATGTGCCGACTTGGAATAATTTTGACAACATTTTGATGTTCAATGAGCAATTGGTTGAATGTTCAGGCCTGCAAACAACAAACCATGCGGAAGGGTGGCACAATAAAATAGACTAGGATTTGGGTAACGCCTTGAGTTCATTTTTGAATTGATTTCACTGAACCAATCATTTAGACCAAGTATGTACATAATTGTTAAAGAATTTGATCTACAAAACATTTAACTTTTTATTCTTGCCAATGAATTGCTCAAAAGAATTATTTTAGATACGAATTAGACAGCTGATGAGGGGAATTCAACCGAGACAATATATTTTTCGTTGCAAGTGGAAAAAAATTTTGTGCGTTCAAAAATTGCTTTTGTGTGAATGATGCCGTTGGCTGTAGATATTTGAAGCACTTAGTGTAACTGCTCAGTTGAAATGTTTGATTGATTCAGTAAATTTGAGGAAATAAGTCATTTGTAAAATTGAGAAATAAGCAAGGAAGGCACACTGCTTGCTTCACGAAATCATATGCCAGCATGTTACGAAATCCTTAATAACATAGTATAAAAAATGGTAACTTTTTACCATCATATCAAACGGTGGCAATGTTGGGACGGTGGCAATGTTGAGACGATGACAATGTTGGGACGATGGCAATGTTGGGATGGTGACAATGTTGGGGCACAATCGTTTTAACGCCTTTCTTCAGTGCTGCATTTTCAAAATACATAGGTTTTTGTTGCTAAAAATATGCAACAATGACTTTTTATGGGTCATATAAGCAGCATTGCTAACACATTGAGTCCATGCACTCAATTGATAAAGGAAAATACATTCATTCACTGAAATTTCATATAAACACAGATAGAAAACAAGTATCTCACCTCTACAATATCGTGTTAACACCCGGGTTGGGTTTTATTTGTGAAATTGATCCCGATATATCCGAGCACCCGGTGTGAAGCACTAATTAGGAACCAAAATAACTTTTTATAAAAAAACTTTTTTAAACTCCATTTCTCCAGAACTTGTATACAGCGTCTCCCGAAAATGAACCGCCATTCTTCTGACAGGCTTTGAAGAATGTTTACAGTGCAAAGTAATTTCACCAAGATAATTTGTCTAATTTTTTCCCATGCCAAGGGGTGTGTTGATTCCAGCAAGAAAAAACTTCCCATAATCAGCTTAACATCTTCAATGCTTTTCTGTTATTTACTGCCTACCCTAGTGCATTGGTTTAAACGTTGTAACAATGTTAAAACAATTTTCGCTGGCAGAAATTCAGAAACTGGGGACATAGTGTAGATTCCAAAAAGCAGTCACATCAGAAACTGTTCATCTGTCAACAGACAGGAAGGTCAATGATCAGTAATTTATTTTCCGCAAAAACGCTATATGCGGGCTCCGAAATTACTATCAATATATTGTAATCCACATTCAAGACAATGCTCACTTGACAGTCTTCTCTGATGCAATATGCCCGCACGGATTAAATGCATAATTTAAAGCTGATGAATCTAAGTGGAATGTCGGTTCCATTCCCATCGTTAACTGAATAATTCTTCCTGACTGAAATGCCAAAATGAATTGAAGCTTTTTGGTAGTTCAATAAGATAGCTTTCGCAGAAAAAAGTTCAAAGTTTGCGGAATTTATACTTATGTAGCCTGTTTTTCTTGAAATCACGCTTGGACAAACTCTATCCATTCGGCTGGTATCAGTCAGTCCAAAAAGTTGGTCGCTATAACCGGAAATAGATGCAAACAATCAAATTTGAATTTTAATTTTTTTTCAAAGTCTATATGCTTTTAGGATGTAGCAGAAAAAATAGCATTAATGTTGAAGATAAAATTCAATTTTGTGTCCTGATGCCGGGAACTAGCTCAGTAATCGGGTACTGTAGTTGACTTATCAGATACAACCAAGTTGTATCCACTTGAATCTATCATTTAGGTATGCCTGAAATATTTCTAAATAAAATTGAAAAGCATTTATTATTGCATAACTTCATTATTGACAATTAATGACAACAATTATTGTTGCCATTTTTCAATTTACAGCATTTTATAATAACTGACTATAAAATCATTTCAAGAAAAATTATCGAAAATCAAATTGTTTGAAAGCATATTTTTGCAGTTCGAAATATAAGGCTCCTGCTGACATAAAAAATGTCCTCGAAGCATCGAAATATTCCATCTAAAAACAAAGCGGCGGAATGTCAGCGTTTAAATTTTCGGCAAAATTGGGTCGTTATTCTGTTATCAAAAAAGTCTACTCGTTCTAGGATACCAAAAATTCCTCTTTAATTTTTGCCTTGGCTTTTGGAATTGGATAATTATTTGATTCCAAACAGTTTTGCTGCTCTGCATTTCTCACTTCAGTATTACACATCGGACATCTGTGCTTTTCGATCGAATCCTTATTCGAACTTTTGTCCTTGTGGCCCCAAGCATGGCGGCCTTGCACGTGCCCACAATTCGAGTAGCAATATGGCTGGCGTTCCGAGTCGAATAGGGAATCACTTTTACGTCTCGGAATGATCAATGTGTTCAAATTTACGGGACATACTGGACGACCTGCATTCAAGCGATCAAGCGTTTGATCGAGATCTTCACGAGTCTGCGAAAAATAAAGATGAAAGATCTAGCTACATCGCATCGACAGAGGATATGAAATTTCTGTCATAAAAACATGGAATTTCCGTCAGCAAAACTTCGAAAAAGCCACAGTGATTGATGAAAAGACGTGAAACTTTTGAATTTCTCAACAATTCTTTTGGTCATGACCATATGTCTCTATTTTGAAAAATCCTTGAGTATCTTATAACAAAGACATAAATAGATCTAACTCATTCTTGGGGCAGTAGGTAGTGATGTAAGCAATAAATGAATTCGGATGTACTGTTTAGGTCTATTTTACGAGCAAAAAACCTGCAAGAATCATGATCATAAGTTGAACAAAAAGTATAGACTTTTCGAACATTTTTAGACTTTCGAGACATTTTGGTAAGCAGCAAATCAATCCATGAAAGTATATAAACAGGAGTAGACAGTAGATTTGTTGAAAATCTTAAAAGCTGGAGATATAGACAGTTTGCGGTCGTAACTTGAGAAAAACTATTTTAATGAAGAAAAAATGAAAATGTCAACAAATAAAAAAGAAAATACTTGTAAATAGCTTTTCGCTAATAACTGATGATGATCAAATTATCAGAGTTACCAACGCCGGATTCATCGAAGGCACTTAAACTACCGTTGAGCAGCTGCATAAGCTCTAGCTTAACTCAGAGATCCCCAAGATCATATTTTTAGATAGGGGTAAATTTAAAAATTTACGGGTGTAGTCTAAGTAAATGTCTACTGAACACGTCATTTTTCCAAAAATCAGGCACCCAGTGATGGATTTTTAGGACTTTGAGTAGGGGTAATACCCCCTCATACCCCTCCCCATGGGGCAGTCTAGCTTAACTCCATATGTTACATTATTGCCTCTAAAATGCAGCTCAGTCGCAGCGTAACTTGTACACGCAAAACATATCGAGAAAGAAGCTGCAGTTGAACTGCACCTTCGCGGTGATCTAATAACAGACAGAGTTAAGCTACGGTTCAACCTGCAGCTAAGCTGGAGCCTAAGTTCTTTTGATGAAACCGGGCCCAGTTCTTTTGCGAATGATATATTTCGATTTACGCTTGTCTTGAAACTAGACAGGAATGGTCACGAACGACCGTGGAACCCCATATTCAAAAAATTCACAACATGTGAACGGAGCCGAGACCTGAATTTATCTTTGTATGCGTAGGCTAATTCCACAGCAAGAAACTTTCGAGGATTATTTTTGATTCTATATTATAAAGACAGTGTCTGACTTTGGAATATTGACATGGTACTAAACCGACATTTTCGATAATTTTTTGAAAACGACCAAAATTGTCAGATTTAATCATATCAAAAACTAAAAATTATTAATTTACAGGCGAACACGCCAAACCATTAGCCGATCGGAATAATAACGTGGCGCCGCACAAGTCTATTAAGGTTCCGTCGCGTAAAATATTAGACTCGTTATCAACTTTTTCGCCCCGCGTCGGTGACGAACGCGTTTTTCTCAGCGTATAAACGTCGCCGTCGACGGAAACTTCCCGCCAAGCGTACATCGTCGCCGTTGTTGTCGCTCCATCGTTGTTCACTGCAAAAAAAGAAACAGATTTCTGACATAGACACTAACAGATAGAAATCGGGAGAATTACATGTATGACCGCACATAAATTTATCTCACATTAAAATTGACAAATTTTCAAAGTGCTAAACTTTTTGAACCTCAGCATTGGTGCTTCCGTTTAAACACCGCAGATCCTAATCAAAAACTTTTAGACAGCGTTGCAGAAAGAAGTTAACAAAATAGATCTATTCTTATGGACATGTTTAAGCACCATAAGCATTAGCTATCTGTAACTTCTTTATTTTTCGGGTAATCCCTTGAAGTGAATATTGAGAAAAAATATTGTTGAAGATATCCGATTAGTCCTTACGTTCGATAAGAGGAGTTGGACAAAAGTTCGGATGTAATATCAATACTCCATTAGTCGTTAGTGCGTCTATTTGACCATTTTTCTTGTGCCACTTTGTGGCCTTTTCCTGATGAGAAAATAAATAAAAATACATATAGAACGAAAAAAACTACAAACTAGGGTTGTCATAGGCCCCGGGAACCCTAGCCCCGGCCCGGTTCGGGGCAAGACTACAAAAAATTAGTATTTTTGATAGTATAACAAGCTCGATTTATAATAAAATTGAAGTTTAGACTGTGACAAGTAAATATTCAGTAGTTGGTTTGACAGTAATACTTTTAGGAATCACTAAATTCATGTTCTATTTGGATAAAAGTTTAAAAGTTTTCATTATATCCGGAACTGCACTTCATCTTCAATTGATTTTTTCAGAAAAAGTACAATTATATTAGCTATTCATTATTACTGATTTGCCTAAACTTCAGTATATGTTAATATGTTATATGTCTGCCCCGGCCTCGGGGCAGCTGCCCCGGCCCCGGCTAAAATGTCTGCCCCGGGACAACCCTACTACAAACTAAATAAATATGTTAAATAACGACCGAAAAAAAATATTCAGGAAACCGAGCAAAAATGTAAACAGCGAAAAAACTCAAAGGAGCACGTCATGATTAACTGGTTCTAACTATAATAGTTGAGCGAAAAAATATAAAGAGTGCTCTATTGTTTGAATAATAATTTAACGATTCATTTCGACGTACTTCAAGGGAAACACCAAGAAGATTTTCCGGTCTGCAATTATTGCTTGATTAATATCGCAAACTAAATAAACATTTTCAAGCATACTGCAATATACGGACTACCAAATCGTTTTGCAAAGTCATTAGAAACTGAGCATCCCCGTGTCGTAATGTCGTATGCCCAAATCCACGTGGCCGGCGCGTTAGAAAAATAACGCTCAGTGAGGATCTCGAACCCTCGACCAAGGCAGACGTGCTACCAACTGCCCTAACCGAGCCACGTGCATGGTCCGGAAATTGTGGTTGTAGTATGGTGAGTGCGGGGTGTGCCGCGTAATGAACAGCCGGACGCAACACTACAACCCCCATTCGAGGAGGAAGAGCAACAATCAGTAAAATATTGTAGTAAAAAATTCTGATAGAATTTCATTTCCTACACTTTCTTTGATGAAATTCAAAGCGTTGACCTAATTCATACATATATTCTAAATTTCCAATCATAAAATAAGGGTTAAAACTAATTCGTACATATATTCTGAATTTTTAAAAGCTAAAAAACTTACTCCGAGAAAAATATTCTTCGACGAATCGAAACCGGCCGCAAAAACTCGAGCTTCGTGAGGTTCGTCTCTTTGGACTAAAATACGACAAGCGAATCGGCTAATTGTACTCTGGGACGGTTTATTAAATATATCCGGCGAGAAACAATCGACGCCCAAATACGTATCGACGACGGTGAAGTCGATTTGAGGTTCGGAAGATCGGCCAATCTATATTGTTAACAAGGTAGTGCCAATTTTTTCAATTAAAATGCATTCAATTTCTTTATTTCCCCTAAAATTATGATCTTTAGCCAGAAAAACACCACCTGTCTGACTATTTAAAACGAGAGAAATTTCTATCTTTGACTGCTAATACCTGCAACATATCACTATTTTCGTCTAAACGATATTCTACGACGACCGACTTGTTCCTGCAGAGAGTATAAGTGACGGAATGAAATGAACTTTTGAGCAATTCAGTTTTTTCTCTGTCGTCAACAGCATGGTCGCGAAATTTGATTACACCGTTCGGTCGCGGTCGTTTTAAAAGTTCGAATCGGCTATTATGCGGTAAAACATTCCTATCGTTGTCGTTTCGCGACTGACCGTTATAGCTGAAAATTTTCAAAAAGTTACCCATAATGTATAGAAAGACAACGGCAAAATTTATTTTTCGACTTTCAGGGTTCGTCAAAATTTTTCGAAATCCGGATAAGTAAAAGTTCAATGAATTCGCAAGCCAGTACATAATTACCAAGAGAAAAATAATTTCAAAAAATCCGAGTCATTAAGAATTATTTTGAAAAAATGGCTTACCCAAGAACAATCAGTTCGCCGTACTTTGTCGTCATACTATCCGGTTCATTATGCCAGTACAGTCTAAGAAATAAAAAGAATAATCTCATGATCTAGTTTTATATATATAAATACTAAGACAGAGAAAAACGAGTTAATAAATAATAGCACTATTGACTCAGACGATTTATAAAGCAAAGATGCAAGTTATTCATACTAGCCTTTTAATTTTTTTATTCAAAACTCATTGAATTCGGTTTTATAAGCTTAAAATTGATATAAATTGAATGATATACAAGAAAACTGGCTTTTGATGGTTGGAAGTAAAATTTTGTCCTCATCCCTCAAATTTGTACTATCTTTTGTTAAACAATGCTAAAAATTTGTTATTTGGCTGAGACCCCTGGATGGGGGTAAAGGGATCATCTCATCTGCATTATTTTTTTGTCCAGATTTATGAAATATTTTATAAAATTATATGCACTTTTTGGAAACGTGTGAAATGCAGGTGTCAATAGCTTCGTAAATTGATCTTCTTTATTTCTTGCCTAACTTCGGAAGAACCTTTGATGCAAGTAATACAAATTATTTCGATTCCGCCCTTAACTTCGTTAAGAACTGCTGCTCAAATTGTGCTATTTTTAATTAAATTTTGTTTAATTTTCGAAAAAATGAGCAATGTTCAATAGTAAATATTTTCATTAATATTCTATTTCTTTCATTAATTTTTTACCGAAACGTCTGGGAACCCTTGACAAAGATTTCTGAAAGATTTCGACCTGTGTCCGTATATTCTATAAGAACAGATATTGGATTTGTGAAAGTTTTTCAATGAATTTTTTGCAATTTAAAAAAATGTAAAATGGTCAATTTGAAATATCTCCATAAATGGTCTTTTTATTTTTTTAATTTTTTGCTGGGATTCGTAGGAAGCCTTGAGGCAAATGCGTGTAAATTTTGAGCCGTGTCACGCAGCTTCTTGTGAGGCAAGTGCTGAAAATGTGCAAATTTTGAAATCTAATTTTCAAAGTTTTTTGACCTTAAAAGCATAGCTCGTAGACCGAGTGTGTTGTTTTTGAATTCCATATGCACGCCAGGAGTGAGCATCATCTCCTCTACTTAATACAAAAAACCGCTTGGTGAAAGGTCAAAAATACAGAGAGCTGCAGTTCTTTAAGTAAAAGTGGTCAATTTCGATCAAATTCATAAATTTTTGAAACTTTGAACCTTGATATTTCAGCGAATTCTTAATTTTGTGTAAAGCGGTTTGCACCATTGAACTCAGCGTAAAAAGTTTTATGATATGTCTAAAACTCACCATGAGTTATTTTTTGACGTGTCCGACGTAGGGATGATGCTAGCAGAAATTGACTCTTAATCGTTTGAATCGGAAAATTTTCGATATTTTCAATTTTAGAACGCATGAAAACGGATCTCTGGATAGCAATCCCTATAATCTAATGAGGAAGAACATCAAGCTTTTGGTAGCAATGTGCAACTTTGGGCAAAAATTTAGTTGCACAGAAAAATTTTTGGCAGCCCACTCTAAAATTGGTCAATTCACTTAATTTCATCCGAAAAACGACGAAAAGCTAGTTTTTTGTACTTCATTCAATTCGCGTTAGTTTTACTTCTAGAAATTAATTTGCTGAGTATTAAAAGAAAAAGAAAAGGCTGATTCTGAGACTTCTTAAACGTCGTAAAATACATTTTTCAGCTTGATCTTCTGCAACTATCGATTATGGACCGTCATCTTTTTGCCATTTTGAGAGAGGTCACACATTTTCCGCTTACCATTCACGGTTATATATCGAAAGAAATTGTTTGCAAATAATATGGAGCATAAAAAAGCGCGGCAGATATTTTATATCGTATTCCGATATCAATAAAAAATAAAAAATTTGGGGAATGAATATTTTCAACATTTATTCCCTAGTGTCAATGTCTAGAAACATTCAATTTTCCAGTGCATCCAAGACGTTTTCAATAGGGTGGCAAACTGAAATTCGAAAAATAGGCGAGCAACCAAGAACTTGGATTCTTCATGCTTCAACCTCTAACAGCTCCGGGGATTGGACTCTGCTGAGCAGATGATATTTTAATCATTTTATAAGTGCAAAAAGTTCATTTTCACAGCAGTTAAGATTTTTTGATTTAGTCGAGAAAGGTGTTTTTCGGGTCACATCAGCTTTGGTAAAACCAAGTCGTTTTTTCTGGTTTAATTCGCAGTATGTATGGTACATCAAAATAACTATGTAAAAAACTACTGGAAGCTTTCTCTATCATCTTATACTATGTAGTTAGGGAGTCAAAAATGACAACTAGAAGCATTAATTTGTCATCATTTTATGCTATAGGAAATCCCTATTATAACATTGCAAATACAGTAACAGTGGGCACATAAGAAACGAACGATGAGTGAAGAAAATATGGGAAGTAAAAAGAGAACATGCGATATGTAAAAAGGAAATTCAAAAAAAGAAGAGAAATGACAAACAAAGGGAAATATACAATACGTCTCATAAGAAATCAACCACAACATTGTATCTCAATGAATCTTATATACAGGGTGAGCAAAAAAAGGCAGCCGGTGCTGACTTCCATAACTTCCGAACGGATGAAGCTTTTTTAACGTGGATTGCTAGATTAGAATTCACTATTTATCCTTGTTGTAAGGGCTAAGTTTTATGCTTCTAGCTTTTATGGTTTTTGCACAAACAGAAATTTTGAAAAAGTGGTCATTTTTCAAAAGGTAAAGGTTGTGGAATCAAAGTAAAAATTGTCCTATTGTGAAAAAAGTTTTGTCATGTTGTTCAAACCAAAAAATACTTTGGAAATGACCCAGATTTGTAATTTAAAGCCACCGGTTTCTTTTTTCAATACAAGCAAAATTTTGCTAAAATCAAAACCTATCGTTTTGAAATTGGAAAAAAGCAAAATGAAAGCAACATCAATACTGCCATTGACCAGTTCGAAAAACGATTAAAATTAGAGGTGAGACCGAAAGGAGGACAAATTGAAACGACTTTCATGTTGTTTTCAGCTGTATATGGTTCTTATGATTGGATTCTATTTTACTTTTTTTCTGCTATAAAACATGTTGATTTTTTTCATTTTTCTTTGCTTTTTTGCAAGAAATCAACTTTAAGTATTTTTAATTCAGTCGGTCAATAATTGAGCAGTATATCTTCTGAAACTTTTCAGCATTTATGTCAGATGTTACTTCTATCGATGACAGCAAACCGCATTGAAAATGCTTCATCCATTCGAAAGCTATCACAGTCAGTATCAGCCCCCTTTCTTTGGCCCACTCTGTATATGCACAAAAAAGCTGAAATGACAGACAACTTTCAAGTATACCGTTTTTGATAAGAGGGTTTTGAATTAATAGATTATTACATACAAACTGCAGTTTAAAATCACACATAGACATCTGAAATGTGTTTAAATTTTTGCTCTGTAGATCTGTCTGTGAGCTAACTACAGCATATTCGAATCTTTTGTATTACTGGTCTCGCTTGTATGATGGATACATAAACTATCCATTGATTTATAAATACTTTGTGTACGATTTTTTCCACTCCATAGCATAGTCAATTCACATAAAAACGAGCCATTCATGCTCTTATCTGTGTTAATCTACAATATGCAGTCATTGAATGTATGGAAGAAGAAGAAAGAAAGAAATTTGTTAAATGCCCAAGAGACAGAGTAGACTTCGGGTTCAATTAAGCTTAACTGATCTGTATAAAACTTTGTTATTGTTGTCCCATTTATATCGAGAAAATTCTAGTCGTGAAAATTAAAAATCTTAGTGTAACAATAAATTTAGAATATTAAACTCAATCATATTTTATAAAATTTCGATGATGATTTTGATATCACCCCGTATGGCCAGAATGTACGGTATAAAAGATTTGGCGTCTATTTATTTGTTTGTAAGCAAACTATAGCTAATTCGACTCATGTACTAAATTTGTGCTTGTATGATGAGTACACAGAATATCGATGCAACTTTTGAGTACGAAATGTACCGTAAAAATAATAAAAATAAAATTTTTTCTACTTTGAAATGAAATTGAACTAAATCAAGTATTTTGGTGACTTAGACACCAATACGTGTATAGAAAATCGACTAATGTAAAAAAAGATACCGAGAGTGGAAAAAACCAAAAAGCAGGAATTTATCGATTTTTTGGTTTTTCTAAAAAACCAAAAAAATCAAAAATTAAAAAACTAAAGCCTTGCTGACCTTGGGTCAAATAGGTCGAAAACGGTACGTGATCGAACCACTGTTTTTTTTTCATTAATCGTGCTTTTTGGCTAAAAAATTCGGAGAACGAAAAAAACTAGGTTCTTTTCTCATTTGGGGAAGAAAATTTTGGGGATCGGAATTCTGATACAGACAAAATGCATTTTGGTGCATTTTAGAAGGTCCGAATCTCAAAATTTCCGGCGGTTATAGTTATAACTTTCAAAGTTATAACTTTTCCGGCGGTTATAACTTAAAACATCATTATTACTTACCTAGGTCAGACGCTGCTTTTAACATGTCTACTTTCATTTACCATTTAATCTTCAACAGTTTTCATCATCTTAAACGTATTATCTCATGTTGTAATTGTTATCTGATATTTATTGAAAATCCGCATTTTTTGATGTTATTTATTGAAAATCCGCATTTTTTCCTTGACACCAGGCCTGTAGGCAGGGGGGGTTGGGGGGCCATGGCCCCATCGAAATGTTTGAAGGGTTAAAAAAAGACAAAGTCAAGTCAGAATAAAGAAAGTCAAGTCAGAAATGCCTATTTTGTGGTAAATTGAGTGAAAAAAATATGTGCCCCCCCCGGATAAAATTTATGACTACAGGCTTGCTTGACACATTTTGTGAGAAAGGTCAACACATCAATTCCCTAAACTTTTTGAAGCAATTGTTCGTTTCTTAACGTACAATGAATTTAAAAGCTTCATGGAAATAGTTTTTAAAAATTTTCACTCTTTTCACTCACGTCTTTCGGGCATAACCTGTAGGAAGTCCGATCAGTTGGGGAGAGGTAAACACGAAATTGGGGGGGGGGGTCGAAAAAAAGTCGAAAATTTTCCCAAAAAGGCACTTTTTCCAAATTTTTTCTAATTTTTCCAAGTTTGGGGGGGTTGGGTATAGGGTTGGCCAAGTTGGGGGTCCCCATAACCCCCGCCCCCAATTACAGATATATATGCTTTTCGGCCATATTCATGAAACGAATAAATTACTGGTTTTAAAATTTTTCTAACGACAAAATTTTAGAAATTACGATTTTCGAACAGAAAATTTGAATTTAATTCTTGAAATAAATGTTCGGAAAATCGATTTTCCAGCGTTGCAAAATGTTAATACACACAAAAAAATTTCGGCGCTTAGAGCCGGAAATATTAACATCTTTTTTGGGCTCTCACTTGTCATTATAGAGGACTTGACCGCCGATTCCTCATGTAATTCAACGTCATCATGCTCTTGAATAGATTGTTGGAAAATTTGTTCCACAATGTTTGTAAATTAGACTTCAAACTCGAAAATTTCAATTACTTTCTCAATTTTTATGAATTAACGGCTGTAAAAACACCAGAAGGTTTAAAAAAGCTTAAATCGCTTAAATAATGCGTCTATGAGCATTTTTAAGCAAAAAAAACGACTTGGGAGAATGGGGGGATTTATGTCCCATTTTCAATCCTCCATCCCTTCTAATTATAGATAAGGCTTCCCATATTTGGGAAAAAAGGCCGGCAGAAAAAAACAGTGAATCAAACACTCATCCAGAATACAATGATGTTTAAAAGGACGACATTTTATAACTGCGCGCTAGAAGTAATAAAATTATAAATCATTAATTAAAATCCGGCTTCAAGAGCTGGAAGCAGCGTTTTTTTTGTGCACGAACATTTGTGCCAATTGGCACAAGAGGTCAACAAAATTTGTGCCAATGGCACAAAATTTTTTTCTATTAGAAACAATTGCGGAAAGGTTTTAGGCCAAAATCTTGATAAAAAGTTAAACGCATTAATTTTTTGCAAAAATCGTGCCCAACCTATTTTTCAGCTAACCATGTCAGTGAGATAAGAAAAAACTGTGCAGGAAAATAGTTCACGACAACTCGAAAAGAAATGGATGCTGAAAAAATTTAAATAACTCTAGAATTGTTCAGAAAATTCAAACTGATTCAATTTTTGACTACGAATATGATTAAGGTAAACAACAATGTAAAGACTAGAGAAAATAAAGTCGAAAATTTTGTTAATTTTCGGTCGAAACATTGTACCATTACCAACGATATCGATTTTTCTATTATTTTATTTGAATCAATCAAACACAAAACGTGAGAATTTCAGTTTTAAATCCGAATCTGACTGAATGACCAGAGAATATTCAGAATTTCTTTTCATTCATCAGTCAGTCAAATCAATCAAATAATTTTACTGTCACTGGCAAAATAGATAGTAAGAAACAAAACGCAATACAAACAAGAGTTATTAATTTGTGAACATAACACGTCGATTCAGGTAATAGCTGGATAGTTCGTATTCTGGAACAGATTGCTCTAAAATTACTACACATAGGAAAAAAACAAAGTTAGATTTAGAATCAGCATCCTTTTTTCGACCAGAAAATCCAAGTTTCGTGTGATAGAGTTCAGTAAGACATAAAATAATTCACACCAAATGATAAAACCCGCCCTGGAAAGTTTCGTAACTGTCATAGACGTATTTAAAATTTTCGGCTATAGTAAACCATGATACCAAAATGAAAAACACAAGTGATATTCAAATATCGCAACGCTATGTTGAAGATAATAGATAATTATGCAAAATTCACCATCATGCGCTGAAAATGGTTGCTTCTTCGTTGTGATATATGTAATTATCCGAAATATTTTTCATTTCGTTATTACTGTAGCAACGCTGTAACGAATTTTAATTTTTCCGCTGATGAATTTACGTGATAAATAAGAGTATAGAGGACGGTGAACAAAAGGATGCACGAGTCACTAGGTGACATCATTTGACGTGCACCCCGTAAATACTTAAGTATCGAGATTCATTTTCGCGATTTTGGATTGAAAGATGTTGACAATGACAGCCTATAGAGTTTGCTGCAACGATACTGATACACGGTTCGAAGAGAAATTGTTCGCGTTCAGATCAAATATACGAATAGAAAATATTATATTCGTTGACTCGGCGCGAAGCGCCGAAAATTTTTTGCATTTTAAGCCCCTAAAACGTCTAAAAATCAAGGAAATTTAAGGTTTGACCAGCCAAAAATTTTGTGCCAATTGGCACAAATGCTCAAAATTTTTTGTGCCATTTCAAATTTTTTTGTGCCAAAAACCATGTTTTGGCACAAAAAAACACTGATCCTACCCATACCTGTAAGACCTCCGACCAGTTGGGGGGGGGGGGGGGGTTAAATCCAAAATTTTTGGGGGGGGGGTAGGAAAAAGTCGAAATTTTTCCCAAAAAAGGCCAAAAAACATACACTTTTTTGAAAATTTTTTTAATTTTTTCCAAACTGGGGGGTGGGTTGGGGGGAAATGACTTTGGGTACAGGGTTGGCCAAGTTGGGGGGGTCCCCCCCCAACCATACATGTAATTGGGGGGGGGGAAGTGCTATGGGAACCCATCCCCCCCAGAAATCGTCGACCATATGGCTAGCCATCGGGCGACCGCCCCCCCCCAGGATTTTCCAATCCTATGGCTAGCCATATGGTAGCACTGTTTTTTTTTCCCCAAATCGTGCTTTTTCGGGAAAAAAAATTCGGAAAGGGGAAAAAAATTTTGGGCTCTTTCCCCATTTGGGGAAGAAAATTTTGGGGATCGGATACAGAAAAGATGCATTTTGGTGCATTTTAGAATGTCATAATCCCAAAATTTTCCGGCGCTTCGCGCCGTTTATAACTTTAATAATCATTATTATGCATTACTTAGCTCAGGCACGGCTTTCAGCACGTCTACCTTCATTTATCATATAATCTATAATAGTTTTCATCATCTTGAACGTATTATCTCATGTTTTCATTGGTAATCTTCAATATTTTATCGTGATATTTAATGAAGATTCGCATTTTTTCCTTTTGAAAAAGATCAGTACGTCAAGTCTCTAAGCTTTTCGATGCGATTATTTCTTTTCTAACGTAAAATCAATTCAAACGCTTCATGGAAATATCTTTCGGAAATTTATACCCTGCATACTCATATATTTTCGACTAAGTATGAGAGTTTACAAATAAATTATACTGGTTTTAAAATTTTTCAAGTAAAATTCTAGAAATTACGACTTTTGAACACAAAATTCAAATCTAATTCTTGAAATAAATGTTCGGAAAATTGATTTTCCAGCGTCGCAGAATATCAATACCCAAAAAATTTTTCCGGCGCTTCGCGCCGGAAAGATTAACATCCATTTTGGGTTCTCACTTGTCATCATAGAGAACCTAACCATCGATTTCTCATGTAGTTCTCAAAGTCATTATGCTTTTGGATAGTTTGCTTGAAAATTTGTTCCAATGCTTGTAGATTAAACTTTGAACTCGAAAATTTCAATTTTTTCCTCAATTTTAATGAATTAACGGGTCTAAAAAACACCAGCAGGCTTGAAAAGGCTCAAAAACACCTAAATAAAGCGTCTGTGAGCATTTTTAAGCGAAAAAAACGACTTCGGGAAAATGGGGAAAAAAATTTTGATCCCTTTCCCCATTTGGGGAAAAGGTCCGGGGGGGAAAAAAACAGTGTATGGTAGCCCTAGGGAGCCCCATAGTTTTAGTCGGAAAAATACTGAAAAATGTCATTTTTTCTATGAATTATCATTTTTTAGACAAAAATTACTACTTTTTAAACCGTTTTCGAACATTTTTCATGGAAAAAATCGAATTTTTTTTCCTTCAGGGACCCCTCCCCCCCAAAATTTTGGGAATTACTGACCCCCGGCCCCAAAAAAGTGCTCCAACCCCCCCCCCCCCCAGACCTCGGAGCTCCGTTACATGTATGCCCCAACCCCCCCCCCCAGGTACAGGTATGATCATACCTGTAAGACCTCCGACCAGTTGGGGGGGGGGGGTAGATCCGAAATTTTGGGGGGGGAGGGTAGGAAAAAGTCGAAATTTTTCCCAAAAAAGACCAAAAAACATACACTTTTTTGAACATTTTTTTTTTAATTTTTTCCAAATTGGGGGGGGGGGGTTGGGGGGAAATGATTTTGGGTACAGGGTTGGCCGAGTTGGGGGGGTCCCCCCCAACCCCTTCCCCCCCCCCAAGTACAGGTATGGGTATGATCCTATACCCCCCCCCCCCGGTCTTGAAATTTTCTCAACTTCAGCACTAAGCATTAGGGACGAAGCGTTAGCCCTCTTCTGATTGGTTGCAAATCAAGTCCCACCCCCTCACGCAAACACGTTATTTACTCTACAGTATGTGCGTATTATTGGTTTTAATTAACAACTTCATTTGAAAAAGCCTCAACAGCGCTGCGCCCTTGGGGCGCAGCAAGCCTAAGCCTGAGGAAAATTTTAAACTGAAAAATTTTCAGTATATTTCCCTTTTAAAACGCATATAATGCATTTTCGACATCTCAAAAATTTTGACCAATCAACAAGGGGGCGGTAATTTCGGCTAGAGAGGGCTAACGCTTCGTCCCAAATGCTTTGTAACTTCAGTGGGATCCGTTGAAGAGTACAGTAAAATTACATCGTTAACAGAATTCGTAGTACTCGTAAGCTCTTTTTTAGAAATGAAGTTTTTGCCAAACAAGAACGATCTGCACACCATGGCGTTTCAGAAGACATTGCTAAGCAATAATTCACTGTCATTCACTCTTTACTGCAGCTAACGATTTTACACTTTTGCTGACGTTTAGTGCTCGGTCACTTTACTCATTTTTCTTCGGAACATAATACAGAATGCATCTTGCTCAAGGGTCACTAAATTTCGGCGACAACTATATATCTAACATTTTGTTTCCAGCTCAGTCACCACCGCTGCACTTTTTCTTAAAATTGTCGTTTACTCTGATATTTTTCGGTCTTCTCTCAGTTTCCGTTTACTTTTGCGCCAAATGTCGAAAAGGAAAGAAAGAGGCGGCCAACCGAGAAAAACCCGTCGCTCCAGAGAAAGCCATCGCTTCGACCGCCGCTGGCAAAGCAGCCGCAACTCAAAGTGGCACTGCGGCGGTTGGCGCCGTCAAAATTGAGCCTACGGCCCCGCCTCCTCTTGCCAATAAAGCCCCGCCTCCTCTTGGCGATAAAGCCCCGCCTACAGAAACATTGTTGGTCAAGAGGGATGGAATGAAAAATGCGAATATGAAGTCGTAAGGGTTTAAAATCAGTTAATAGTAGTGACTATTCATTCTGAATTGATCGCGTGAAACCAAGTTCAACACGGGAAAACCTGCTTTTAATGAAATATATGTAAATTAATTTCCAGTCATATACTGCTTGTGGTTGAGCAGAAAATTAAAAAAATGTGAAAACAAGCATATAAAAAAATAGATTATAATTTAGCTTATTAGTGTAGAATGAATAAAATTACTGGTCCAAGTAAACAAGACAAATAAACAAAAACCTCGTTAAATGACCAAAACTTTTAGAGGAACATTCAGCGTCAAAACCTATTCTATCTAAAACCAAAATGGACGTCGTGGTCCTTGTATGTATTTTTTCCACAAAGATTCGATATTAGCTAAACTTTGATATCTTTCCGATCTACGTACTGAAGCACTGTTGGGTGGAATCCTAGAGAAAACCGTGGATTATTGAGTGAAAACATGATCTCAACAAATTTGTTACTTAAAAAACATAAGTTTACTTCTTTGTCCGTTCATTGTATTTTAATTATAAGTATTGTAAGATATGCATAACACACGAATACTGTTGATTACATAATTTCCATGTAATGATCTAAACACTGACAACAACATTCTATGGATTACAGCGAGTACATCTTATGATGTACTGTGGCCCTGTATGAAATTTTATTAAGGAACCGAAATTGAAAGAACGGACCCGACCGTTCCAGGGGACCGGTTGTAATGCTGTAGCCTATTTGTTTTGAAATGACCCACTCTGCTAGCCAATTAATGTAGCACAGAAAATTAGTGAACTCGTATTACTGTAGACATAGAAAAAGGCTTTCTCGTCCACAAAAACCAGGCTGTTTTCTTTAATAACCTTATCAAGTGGTCAAAACATCGATGTTGACACAGTTCTATCCAAATTAAAAATGCAGAAGTTTTTCACTGCGTGAATATTTTGTGGTCTAAGCAGAGGTCAATTTTTTTTATTGTTGCTGCGCCGTAAAAAGTAAAGGAGCCTCTGCTCCTTAAATTTGAAATAACAGATGAGCATTCGAAGTTTCAGCAACACACTATCAAGGAAATCATTTTAGCACTTTTAGAATGGTTGAAAAAGATCATACTTAATTTCCAATAGAAGTTGCGCTGCGACCTCGCTGCATCGATTTTCAAAAGAGATTAAAAAATTCGTTCTTCAGACCACACTGTGCAGTAATATCATCCTACTCGTGCTTAGTACTTGAACAACGATCAAACTATATTATCACGTTTACGACTTGCTCAGGGTTTTATTTACGAAAAATAGCTATCTGATGACCTCCTTGGCGGATCAGCGCTGGATTCAGCAGAATAAGCCTAATATCTAGCGGAATTCACAATAGCAATTTTTTCAAACTTGGAAAAATTTTTTCACATTGACTTTTTTGATTCTGGGCAATAATTTTGAAGATTCCATCCAACAGTATCGATTGGAGCAGACGGAGACGAAAAATAGTTAGTTACAAATAGTGCGATCGACGATTAACGAACGTAGAAACTATGCTCTCCATTCATTTTGAAATGATCGATGTAGCGAGGTCGCTGCTAAACTTTTGTTCAAAATTGTGGAAGACTCGTTGAGTCTATTTTATGAATTTTTCCTTCATGATTCAAACTCGTTGATGATCACTCTTTTCAATAATTTAAAGGCTATAGAAATTGATTTCCTGGTCTCTGGTAAGGCTGCGTTTATCAAAACTTCGAGCGTTGCATCGATCATTTCAAATTTGATTGAGTATATTAAACTGTTAGGGAATGTATTTTGTCGTACATTGGCGTTCGTTAGGCGCGAGTAATGTTACACTACTATAAGCGAATCTGTTTAACCTTGAAATGCAATAAACAATTGGAACTACCTATGACTGATTTTTGACTTCGCAGTTAGAATTTCGCTGATGAACAAGAGAGTGTTTTTATAGAATGCTTTCAAATCAAAAAATGATGGCAAAAAAACGTTTCAGAACTGATGATTACAAAAAAATTCAATGTTGAGTTATAATGCAGATCTACAGCTTTAAATGATGCGAGGTTTATCAGAAAATTACAAAAGAGTTCTTCCTAAACGGTTTTATTTTTTGGAAGCATTCGACACATTGTACTGTTGATTCAGATTACCTATGCACTCTGTGGATCATTTTGAAGTACACATTTGAACTTCAGTGAGAAATTAAAAAATTTTCTGACGATCGATTGTCCAGAGGCCCTTGATTTGAGTTGGATTGCTTGCTGGAATTGTTTGCTTGAGCTGTTTTCCCAACAGCCTAGATCTGGTCTAAAAATTTGTTCCAAAGTCATAATACAAGCTACAATGTCAAAATGCCGGCAAATTTTATTATATTTGGTCGGAGATCTGAAATAGACTTCGCATAATATCATCAATTTTCCCTAAATTTTCAGCGGTACTGCCGCCGCTGACGCCCCTAAACTCGAGTTCAAAAAAGCTACGGCAGCGCCCAAAGTCATTCCCTTATACATGGAAACTTTGCCCGAAACGGAAACGGCTGCTGTGGTCAAAAAGTCGACAAGAACCGCTCCTCAGAAACAGACGCCTCAATACGTTGAATCTAACGATTTGGATGCCGTGAAAGCCGCCGCTGCCGTTCCGGCCGCTGGTGCGCCGGCCTACATCGAAGTCGGTCCCAAAGATGCGACTCCCGGTCAGCCACATTATATCGCGGAAAGCGAAATTCCAAAATTCACAAAAACTAGTAAGAACTGATAATCTGATCACTGCTGTTGAATTTCGTGCATCACGTTCTTCATGATACTAAAGAATTTTGAGCCACAGAACTATCGTGTGTAGAAATTCAGCTAATGATTTTCTTTATTTTACTTCTCATAAGGAAAGTTACCCTGATCGCATTACTATCATCCCGAATTGAATGATTATTGTTCTTTTTACATCCTGCCATATGTGGACACGTGACCGGACATTAGAGCGTGGGACAGTAGAGCGCGGACATTAGAGCGCGGACATTAGAGCGCGGACATTAGAGCGCGGACATTAGAACGCAAAGACATTAGAGCGCAGGGACACTAGAGCGCAGGACAATAGAGCGCGGTCATTAGTGCGCAGGACATTAGAGCGAAGGGACATTAGAGCGCAGGACATTAGAGCGAAGGGACATTAGAGCGCAGGGACACTAGAGCGCAGGACAATAGAGCGCGGTCATTAGAGCGCGGACATTAGTGCGCAGGACATTAGAGCGCAGGGACACTAGAGCGCAGGGACACTAGAGCGCAGGGACATTAGAGCGCAGGACAATAGAGCGCGGACATTAGAGCGCGGACTTTAGAGCGCAGGACAATAGAGCGCAGGGACATTAGAGCGCAGGACGATAGAGCGCAGGGACATTAGGGCGCATCTATTGGTTCGAAAAAATTTCAGCCAACTTTCCGTGATCTGCAATGAACGCGAATTTTAAATTGTTTTTGAACACGAAAAAAGAATACTAAGCAAGAAGCTCTATTTCAAAAGCTGACAAAAAACTGCGTGTGTGATTCTGAATGCGAGTTAGAAATTCAAGACTAATTCAAAAATAACAAAATGAAACAATTTTATTCGATGGTTTAAAGGTCAAATATCTGCGATTTTTTGCGTCTTTCGCTACTCTTGACAAAATACTCCATGGTGGAAAAATGCTTTGGCTTTGACTTGAACTTCTTCAGAGACACAAAAAAATGGTATTTTTGGACTGAAATGGAGTTATTTTTCACATTATTTTATTTTCGTTTTTTTATTTTGCTATGATCTAATTTTTCTGTGCTCTATGGTCCTGCGCTTTAATGTCTCTGTGCTCTACTGTACATGCTCTATCGTCCTGCTTTCTAATGTCCTTGCGCTCTATCGCGCCTATCCGTTATTGTCCTGCGCTCTATTATTGTCTCAGTGGCCGAGGCAGAAATTATTTCGGGGGAGGGGCGGAAATTTTTTATTTACAATTTTTATATTTTTGTTAAATTATTTGCTTCGATATGCAAACGATTTTTTTCTTTTTTTCTCATTTTTCTTTTTTTTACTTTTACTTTTTTTCTTACTCTCACCTTTTTCTTAAAATTTTTTCTAAAAAAGCAAAACGAAAAAAGGACGAAACAATGGGGCAACTGGTAAGAAAATAGAGGATAGATGAAAGAAGAAAAAATTCGAAGAAAGTTAATTTTGGCTACAGTATTCAATTAAGTTGTGTACATGTCTGATAATTTGCGTTTAACCTTTATCTTGATAATTTGTATTTTTAGACCATGAGTTTACTAGACGCGGAAGCCCCCTGCACCCGCTACTGTATTGTCTCTAATGTCCGCGCTCTATTGTCCTGCGCTCTATTGTCCTGCGCTCTAATGTCCCTGCGCTCTATTGTCCTGAGCTCTATTGTCCTGCGCTCTAATGTCCGCGCTTTATTGTCCCGCGCTCTAGTGTCTCGGTACCATGTGGACAGCATCTGTTTGATTTCAGAAACGGCTAGCACTATGGGACTGAAAATGAAATCTGCTCTACCAGTCCCACCAGCCGGTTGTACGGTACCATTGACCGCTCCACCTCCCCCAAGTCACCGAATGCCGTCCTTGCCACCAATGGCTCCCGTTGGGGACGAAGTTGGATTCAAGGTTAGTCGATGTAAATTCGATAAATTTTTTATGTGAAGTTGAGAAATTCGAACTTCCGGATTCCCCCGTGATACGTTTCACTTTTCTGTTTACGAGATGATGGAATTCTTCCTGCTATTAATTAGCAGAGATTATCCATGCACATACTAACGCTTACGTACTTGAGCAGGAAAAGTTTCAATTCATTATACTATTGCAATAATGTTAGACCATAGTAAATTGAGTATTGTTACACTACTTTCCCTGGATTCTTCTGTTCACACCCAAACTTGCATAATAAAGCGACCACAACAATGCACGAAGTATAAAAATAGATAGCAAACTGTTGACTAATGCTAAAATCTAAGGTTTGCCATTAGTTTTGAGGAAATTCTTTGGATTTTCAACTTAGTGGTAGAGTGTACGGTCAAAGTAAAAATGATTGGTGTAATGTTATGAAGGGTGCTATGGCATAGTAGTAACACTACTCATCGCAGGGACATGGCTGCATTGCGCTGGATGATACTAAAGTTTGAGCTTGAAATAAACTCCTTCCGAAGAAGAGACGGAATGACTCGAAGGATATTTTTGAAGGAATGTGAATAAGATCAATTGATGGACATAAAATTCGACGTGATCTAGAAGCAAAAGTATTTTCAAATATTTGAAACAGGTTCTCTAAAGCTCCAGATTTGATCGATTAAATTAACAAGTATGTCCTGCAAAATATTTTACCAATTGTGACTCGATTTGAAGATATTCTGACTCATCTGCATCGTTTTGTAGCATGATCTGTCAACAAATTTTCCTGCTTCAATTCCTTACGATAGAACATTTTCCTGTGAAAATTTCTAAATCCCTCATGTTATAGTGAATTCAATTGCCCAACGCAAGCTGAGTAAGGTTACACCATCCGTTTTTCCCAATGAGACCTTATTTACACCAACATTTACATGAACATACTGTCTGCCTTTACCAGATCGCGAGAACCAAAGAAACCTAAAGGCCCTGTCATACTTCGCCGCGAGGTACTGCGCGGCGCTTTTTCTATTCATACTAGCAAGCGGCGCTGCGCGGTGCCTTGTCATACTTCACCGCGTTTTTACTTTCGGATTTTGCTCTCTGAATAAAAACCTTCGCGAAAAATTTGCAAGCACTCTTGCTTTTTATGGTTTTTGGAACTGCTAATTGCAATTGGCTTATTACTAAGACAATAGCAGGCCGTGGAAACGTGTTTACACCTACTTTGCATATTAATAATTTTCTACATTCATATCTTCATTGTAAATTTTGTAATCATAAGAACCTATAGTCTCTTTTTCTGGAAATGCTTGTGAATAAAAAAATGAATAGCAAGTATCATTTTATATTTCTGTCGTATTGTGTGCTCGTATGCCCTCGGCTACCTAGCTGCGGTTCTTGGGAGATCCAATCTGGTACGGCCCCTGACGCTAACCCGGTACTAACTACGATCCTACTGCACCTACCTGAGACTTGATGTACGAAGATATTTATTTTGAGCAAAACGAAAAGTGCAGAGAAATACCACAGTGAGGGTAAATAGGAAACAAATATGCAAATGGCTGAACACGTGAACACAACCGCCTGACTCCTCCCTGCTTTGCAGATCCTTCTGTTCGTCCCTGTGCACAGAGCCACAGGGACTTCAGGATATCTCAATCCGCGGCCTAAGCTGAAACTCGTGGAAAGACGAAACAAATCTAGCTGTTTTCAACACAGCAACTCACTACTTGTCTTGATCAAAATTGAGCGTCGTAACTCCTCAGGCCGCGTAGGCTCTCAAAGCTAACTCGCGACGTGAAACAATAATACACAAATAAACGTAGCCGGCGAAATCGACCATGCTCCTTCCCGAGTGACCGCGAATATCGACAAAACGTCCGATCCTCAGGATAGGACGACAAGAGCGTACAAAAGGAGACGTTTCTCCAAAAATAATAAAAACGACAATAATGAAAAATGTACACTGCGACGCGCCTAACATCAACTTGCAAGTTGTATGCAAAACTTTCGCGCTACCCATTTGTTTGTTTTGGGCCAAAAATATGTGTGACACAAACCGTTTTATCGGTTTGTTTACTTAATGATAAATGGAAACACTTTAACAACAAAGGAACTTTAGAGAATGAAAATGAGGTAATTAGAGGACCAAAGGTCAGAGGAATTGACCCTCTGACATTTCTATAATTTATGGAGTCTGCTCAACTGATCCTCACGACTTTTTTACGCCAAAAATTCTATAGTAAACGGTTTGTATAAACGATTTTGAGGGCGGTCCATTTTTTGTCCATTTTCAGTTTACAAACATTTCATAAAAGCGAACTATACATATTTCCAATCCTCCTGAATATCTATTTCTGCGAACGTCATTAATAATACCTCTGGGATAAAATTACACGAAAAACTTCACTGGGAAAATTTCTGAAGCTTGTCAATCATGGATTTTTCAGCATGTAGGATGAATTTTTTCCGAATGTAGCATACATGCACGTGAAGGGGCGTTTGGGGCTATTGACCCACCCAGCAGATCTGACCCCCTGCAATGATTGAGAAGATGACGAACGAAAAAATGATCAAGAGAGAAGAGAAAGTCATCATGAATGAAAATGATACCATAGTTGAGCGATCTCTCCAAACGAAGCATACTTGATTCAAAGAAGTAGCGCTAAAACCTTAAAAAATGCTGTCCAAGCAAATAATTTCCCATATTTGGCTAATATATGATGAGAAACATGCTGCTTAGATGTTAGCAAAACATGCTGCTCGCACTGGCTGAGTACCCACAAAATGTCTACATTGTGCAAGTATTATGAAGAGGCATGATAAAATAATACTTGAAAAGTGTCATAATTCACAATTCATGTAAAAAATATGATTGAACTGCATATACAGATGTTATAGTATGCATCAATATGTTATAGCAACAATATATTACAGCTTTATAACACATGAGTTGTTCGAAAATTTCGTTTGAGTTGAACTTTGAGAGCGGTGCCGCGCGCCCCCGGTTGTCTTATTCATACTAAAAGCAGCGCTGCGCGGTACCTCGCAGTGAAGTATGACAGGGCCTAAAGATATGAAGATACATTTTGTCGAAAGGTCTTTCTGAGAATTGTAATATTATTCGTGTAATCGGATTTCAATCTGTATTGTTCTCTGAGATATATACCAGTCTTAACTCAGGCAAAATTTGAACAGGTTCATGAGATTCGTTCATGAGCACCTGAAGTATCATATTACTTTTATGTAAATTTTAATAGTAATAGCCACTGGGAAGAACGCCTGGGTTATCAATATTCACCTCGCTTCCAGCATTCGAATCATGTCGAACGCGCTATAACTTGTCTCATATTAGAATTTCCATCGAAAAACGTCCCCTTGTACAGTGGGCTCCAAACGTCTTGTTTATTATCTTATCGTACATGTTTTTTTCAGATATATAGCGCGTCTTTGATCAAAAAAGCTACGTCTAGTAAAAACGTTATCGTGCCGAAAACCATTGAAACTAAAAAAACAAAAATAACGACTACTACGGTCAAGACGACTAGTAAGTTCCTCGAAAGAAAGAGCAAAAAAACGCGTAAATCGCAACGCGGCGTAGACGCAGCAGCGGCACCTCCACCGCCGCCGCCTCCACCGCCAGCGGCCAAAGTACCGGCTGCTCAGGCTGATTATCAGACTTTATTCGCCATAAAATCCGGTGCAATGAAAGCGTCTTTAAAACATGAAGTGTGATGACTCTTTAAATACTTTAATCGTAGATTATTAGTGTTGCCAAACAGCCGATATTTACATTTCTACTGACGAATAAAATAGTTTTTCAAACTAAAGTTTTGTGTTTCATCGTGTAGAAAATATATGATCGATGACGAAAAAAACTGTATCTTGCGTTGAGGTGTACTTGGATCGACCACATCCGAGTAGAATTACACTATAGTCTGTTTTTTGTGAAATGCTTATAAATTGAAAAGCAAGATGTTGTATTTTTGATTTTAACCATTCTTTTCCATGAAGCATCATAGTTTTTTCAATATAATGCTCTCTACCCCTTAAAAATTGTATGTCGAATTAAACCTACTTTTTTCATGCCGCTGTGTCCGCCATTTCGAAAGAAATGGACCCACAAGTTGGTCAAGAAACCTACAAGCTGTCAGGTAAACGTTTGAAATCAAATCGACGGCAGTTCTGCTTATTGCTGAATATTTAGCCTATTTTATTAACTTGTGGATCAGGTTATACCAATCCATTGAAAAATACAGTTTGGGGAAAACAGTTGATATGAATAAAAATAAGCCATGGTCCCAAGTTGATGACGCGTGTACATGCAAACATTGACATTGGGGCTCTTGCATCATATTTATGCAAATTTAATATATTAAAATGGACGTTAGACCGTAAAGCTAATTGGAAAAAGAGGGCGTTTACGACGAAATTCTAAAGCGATGCATAGATCCTGAAAGCTATTTAAGCATTATTGACAGCAAGCCCGTTTCAATTTATCGAAAATGAACGAAAATTTCATTTTCAGCTCGAACAAACAGTGAATATGTATAGTATCAAGGTCTTACCATTCAATTAAAGTCTACTGTAGCGTGGTACGGAACTTTACGACACAATCGCAGACTTCTTGTCTACTACACAATCCTTCTGTATCTGACTCGAACTTTCTGCACAGATTGAAACTTTATGATGTACGTTTTATACATACAATCGTCGATTCCTTCTTTGCCAGGATTTCGCTGCTGTTGATTGAGGATCATCGTAAAAATAAATCCGTCAGTAATTGCGAGTGGGATGTATCAAATTCAAAAACATCTCTTTCGATGATTCTGCACTCAGAAAAGGTCTCGGAGGTGTGTTATTCAGGCATTAATTTGCATATTAATAAGACGAATTTCGACTAATTTTAGACATTATTCAATATTGGTCCGCTTAACATAGTTTACAGAGCTGAGGTGAGCAGGTTCTAATGTTTGATTAGCATGCATAAACAGACGGTTTTATCCTTAGGGTCAAAACCCAGCAGCCGGTGTCATACAGATGTCTAATAATCTTTGAGCCCGTGCTCATTTCTCTAAACCCAGGCTCACTTCCATGTTGCCTGGAAAAAATCCTTCTTTTTTTGGCGTAACAAATTTCGGAAATGGAAACATAAGTTTTGCTTTGAAAGCAGGTCGGCGTGCGTGCTAATGTCTAATTTTGGAAATTTCTGCCAATTGTTGTATCATCGAAATTGCGATTCAACTACAAAAATGTACTTTCTTGCGAATAATCAATGTGAGAAACTTTCTCGTCCATTACCGACAAGCGAACCGTAGTGATAATTTTCTCCAATAACTTGGTCAGATGCACTTACTTAATCAATACAGTTCTATCCAAAGTAAGAAGTGATAAGCATAATGTTGTTTTCTTAATTTTTGCCTCACTTTTATTATAAAAAATTCATATTTTTTACAGTATGTGGTTGCCATTCCGTGAAAATTGTGTCAAATCGAACCTACTTTTTTGTTGTCGCAGCATCCGCCAGTGCAAAGTAAACAGGCTATAATAACTTTTTTCTAATTCGGACAAAATAGCAGAAATCAATTCCGAACTTGAAATAAACAACCATAAAGTCTAACAACAAAGCATGGAATTGTATTCTTCAACCATCAAGAACTCCACTGTTGCGGTGTGTTCATTTTGAAAAGTGAGTTCGAAAGAGGTCGAAAGCATACATGCACGTAGGGAGTTTGGGGGGTATTAACCCACAGCTATTTCTTGCTGACCCCCAGCAGATTTGAACCCCAACAATGATAGAGGAGATGACGAAAGGAAATGAACAAGAAAGAAGAGGAAGTCGTCATAAGAATTAAAATGATACTGTAGTTGAACGATCTTTTTCCAAAAGAAACATACTTGATTTCAAAGGAGTAACATTAATAATTTAAAGGGTCATTTATACTTGCTTTTTTCGGCGGAACAGAACGGAACCGAATGCAATCGACACAACATTACCGAACGAAAGGGAAATTTTCGTTCCGCTCGGTTCGGTTGGAGGTTACCGTCGGTCATTTTCTAGAAAACTGAAGTTATCCTCTGCGATCGAAAGTTAATTTTCAGGCTGAACCTTTTAAGCTGTTGACGATCCGTTCCCTCGAAAAAAGCAAGTATAAATGACCCTTAAGAAGTACTGTCCAAGCAAACAATTTCGCATGTTTGACTAATATAGGTCGAAGAATATGCTGATTGGATGTTGGAAGACTTTTCTTTTCATTATCACGAATGAAAAAAAAATTCTATCCCACCCCTGTAATGGCTGACCTCCAGCAGAATTTCTACGCTGTGCATGTATGGTCGAAAGGATAGTGTGACTGAGAAGAGTTTTTTACGCGTTGCTGAAGCAAAATCCCAAACTTTTTACAGAAAGTTGCGATTACCCGATCCAAATCTAAAATTTCCCCAATTTTTCTCCGGATAAATATTCTTATTGGCATTAGAGACTTTAGAAGTGGAAACTTAAAATCAAAAAATGCATCAGTCACTACAAAATAACACTTCTAGAGCTAGCTTTATAAGACAGTGTTTTTTAACAAAGATTCTTTCACAATATAGAATCGAGCTCGTTGAGTTAGCGAGTTAGCCAGCTAACTATCCGTTTACGCGAGTCGGCTAATTCGGAGTTAGACAGCTTTATGGAAAGCCCCCTGTCTCAACTCTTTCCCTGATGTCAAAATGATGAACCAGCTAACTTTTTGAACATGGGCTTATAAGATGACATCATTGTGAAACCGTCTGTAGATGTTCTTCTTGAACTATAACTAACATGATCACCGTTTTCTTTAAATTCTCCGACCGCTTCAATTCTCCGACTGTATTGATTCTTCGACTGTTGCCATTCTCCGACCAGTTCGATTCTCCGGCTATCTCGATTTTTCTACTGTCATGATTTTCGGACTGCTTTCTTTCTACGACTTTCATTCGTTTTTTCTGTTCTCAATTGTTCGAATTCCCCGAGGGTCAGATTATTATACACTTATACCTAATGTTTTTTCAAATTCGATTTCAAAAGTGTGACTATAAGTCTGCCGATTTCATATACAGCACCAAATCTAACCGGTAACTGTCCCCTGAAAAATACAAACATCAATCAGTATTGGGTTTCCATAAATGGTCGTAAGGTTAGTTACGTTTTCAGCGATAAAACGCGTTTTTTAAAAAATGCTATAGTCTGTTTTTCTTGGAATGCTCCTAAATAATGAAAGTGGAAAGCAAGTAGTATTTCAGATTTTCACCGTTTTCTAACGAACAATATGTCATATAGGTCTGGAAATTTCTGAGCATACTGAGCTCACCTTAACAATTTTTTGAGTGCAAAATATTACGGTAAAAGATCTATTTAGACGTACTGGTTTGTGTCACTTTTCTGGTTTGTGTCACTTTTCTACTTGGAAGCCTTTTATAAAAAACAGACTATAGTCGATTGAAAAACAACAGAAAGTAATTTTGTCGCCGAAATCATTTGAGTAAAGCTTTTACTACAGAATATCTCATCAAAAAAATTTTAAAAATTAGTCGAATATGCGTACAAACTTCCAATCCGATTTAGCAGAAAATTTTGAAAAAAGAATAGTACTCGCTCGTCATTCTGAGGCAAAACAGACTATATTATTATTTTGCGCCTCCTCAAAATAGACAATCACTTATGAATCGTATAATTTCCGTGTCTTTAAGATTTCATTGAGTGATATATTGGCGATAAAATTTTCTTAGTGTGAATTATGACAACAAATTCAGTCAGGAACAAGTAAAAATGTTTCTAAAATTATAGCGAAAGTTGGTGATTCGTAGTATCGTTTATTGATGTACAACAAATTTTACGCAACGTTTCGTGTACAACTGTCTTTTGCCCACGTATAACAAAACTAGAGCCTTCATCCTTTTATCTTTTCCTTTCCAGATCGTCTGCACTAAAAGTTGTGCTTTATTGAATAGAATAGAATAGAAATAAGATTTTGTCTCAAAAAAAGATAGGTTAGTTTGCATAATCATTCTTCTACCGGCGTTTCACTTGAGCAAGTTTTATTCTGAGTCAGCTTGGGTGTTAATGTTTCTCACCGTGAACAAGTCCACTTAAAAGTAACTGTTTTACGCTTGATCAAGCATTCCGGCATAATGTGAGCGACATCCTGATAGGTTTCAGTGTGAAGCTCAATTGTCGGATTCTGAGCTTCAATAAAAGTGAAAATGTCAAATAAGAATTCGCAATATCCCCAAAAAACAATCATTTAGCATTTACAGTCCCTTTTTTGAAATTTTCGTAAATAATTGAGCTAGAAAGCAAGTATTATCATCATGTTTCTCTTGTTTTCTGTTCAAAACAATATAAGACCATTCAACTAGTCTCTTTTTCTTAGAGCGATTCCAGATAATGAAACAGAACAGCAGATATATTTAATATTTTTACGATTTCCTGTACAACTAAGTAAATTTTGGATTGTGAATTCGTCAGCTTATTCGAAACACACTCAGCATTTTTTCGGATAAAAAATTCATTGTAGAAGCTTTGTCTGAGACATTTTGAAGTCTGTACTAATTTTGTCATTTTTCAATTTGCAGGCATTTTATAAAAACAAACAGGCTATCGTACTCTTGTAACCCCGTAGCAATTTTTAAGATAAAATTCCACTTCTGCATACATTATGAAAAAGTTTTTTACTCAAATGCTGGTGGTGATGCGCAAGAATTGTTAAGCAACTATAAAGCATCTTGTAATATTTCTGATTTAACGATAATCTTTGCGCGTGATATATCATGCACCATCGTTTTGGTACATTTTTCTGATTTATAGCATAAACAATCGGGATTTCTGACTACATTTCTTCCCCATCATTTTTGAAGGCGGCAAGACTAGAACCAAAGATTGAAATGTATAAATTTACGCTGTGCGACTTGGAACTTGTCATCAACTGGAATTTCGGGGTGAGGCTTTTTGCCTTGGATGTTGGGTTTGAGGCCATTTATAGTAGAATAGTGTCACTTCTACTATAGCCAATTTAATTTAAACTGATAGCAGCAGCGAAAACCAAAAAAGTAGGTTCAACTCGAATGCAATTTTAACGTAGTGGAAAATATAACACGGTAGAGAAAGTTAAATTTCTTCATTGGAATGGAAAGGGCCAAAATCATTTAATAAACATCATGCCTATCCGCTCTCAATTTGGACAGAACTGCATCGGTAGCTGAGCGCCACTCTATAGTCTATTTTTTCCAAATGAGCCTCGGCGCGAAAGAAAGTTGTTCATGCAAATAATAAAACAACCTGCGTATGCGGACACCTTTTTTCTGGGGTTGACTGGTGCAGCTAGAAGAACAAATTTAAAAAGAAAAATTTCGACCGACGATGCAGATTTATTATCGGCTCAACGATTTCTACGGATTATTTTCCTTTCCCAGGCTCATTTGAAAATGGATCGACCATAGAACTGTTGATCGCTGAACCAGTGTATTGAATTGCCGCTCACTGGCGGAAAATTCCTTCATTAATTACAGCAACAGGCTTACTAATTTTTTCCGTATTGAATTTACTTTCATGGGATCGCTGCGTCGATCACCTCAAAATGAATGGAGAATAGTACCGGATCGAAAAATGTTGGTGTTTTCGATTGCCGGAGTATACTGGTGAAATTAATAATGCAATAATTCTTGAATATTTGATTCGGGGAGTAATTATCCTCAGTGTGACGGTCGACAGAAAAGTATAATACGGACTCTCATTTTTCATGCCTTCTGAAAAAAGTGATGCTCCTTTTTTTGTTGATTATTTGCCTTCTATACGAAAACGCTTTATGCTATTTTAATATCGGGTGGTTACTGTATTTGACATTTTGACAAGCGAAGAATGCAGAAATCACTTCTTATTAGGTATGCATACCCGTAAAAAAACTGTATCCATATTAGACTTGAAAAATGATCATCCTCACAGATCCTGTAATTATTTTAACTTTTGAAGATGTGTTTCCTGTTGAGAAGTAAAAAAAGGGTTAATCTGCCGAAGTGGGCCTGTAGAGCTTACCGAATGATTGTTGTTCTCTTGTACGTTTTCTCTTGAGAATTTGAAGCTCCCGCAATGCCATTTTTCATTTTTGGTGAAAATAGGTTGTGGGCGGCAGGGTAGCAAAGCAAACCTTTTGGTTTTTACTTCTGCATAATCGATTTCGCCCTACCACTATTGTCCATTTTCACTTTTACAATACTAGTGTATCATTTCCTGCACGAGATTACTAAAATGCGTATTTTGTTATTTCAGTTTTTTAAGTGGCTGGGTTTGTAAAATAATTGATAGCAGAAAATGCTACTGTTTGATTGAGTGATTATTGTCTTCAACAATAAGCATTTTTTCAGTGTTGCCAAAAGTATTATTTCGAAATCATCAGAAGTTGTCAGAAAATAAGTAGAAGGGGTCTCTCTTACCACAAATATGTCGTGGCTATGTGCTGGACATTGTAAAATCATACTGTGAACAATTATACTGGATCTGCGAAATCCATAGGTGAGGACTCAGGGGTAATCAGGATTTTCTAATACATCCTGAAATCTTGGTGAATTTTTGAATAAAAATACTGAAAAACTGAATTCCATTCTTTACTATAGTCTATTTATTTAGTAATAAAATGAATACAGCCTGCCAATGAAAGTAAATTCAACACGGAAAAATTTAATTCAACAATCTGATCATCTTGAATAGAACCCCGGTATCGGCGCACTTTTGCCCAAATCAAGAATTAATAAGCATGATGTTTCATGAAAAATTTCATTTTTTCTACAGTATGAAGTTTTTCAGTAGGTAAAATTGTGTGAATGTTAAAATGAACGTACCTTTTTTAATGTCATTGCGTTTGTCATTTCAAACTAAATGGGCTGTTGTGAGGCCATTCAGCAATAGGATCTGAAATGGAATGTGCAAACGGTAGTCCTTGACCATCTGAATTATGGTGATGGCAAACTCCCGTGTATGTTGACGAACAAGAAGTGTTAGCAGAACAAACCGATCGATGAAACTATTTTTCTAATTATAGTGGTCAGATTTATAGAATCTGTAATTGTCCTGTACTTTTTGATGAAGTCCTGAGTTTTAGTAGAAAAATTGATTCAAATAATATTACGTGGTTTGTGTTATAATGTATAAGATGTACAATGTTCTTTGAGTGAGTGGGAGTGCATTTCGATGTTTTATCTTGACAGGCAATGTGTCTAACCTGTCGCGCAAAATACGTTACAATACAATTCAATACAATACAATACAATACAATACAATACAATACAATACAATACAATACAATACAATACAATACAATACAATACAATACAATACAATACAATACAATACAATACAATACAATACAATACAATACAATACAATACAATACAATACAATACAATACAATACAATACAATACAATACAATACAATACAATACAATACAATACAATACAATACAATAGAATACAATACAATAGAATACAATACAACAGAATACAATACAATGGAATACAATACAATAGAATACAATACAATAGAATACAATACAATACTGTATAATACAATAAAATACAATACAAATACAATATAACACGAAGCGACACGACATGATACAATACTATAAAATACAGTATGATACAGTATGGTACAATAGGATATGATATGATACAATACAATACGATATGATGCGATATGATACGATTTGATAGAATAGAATAGAATAGAATAGAATAGAATAGAATAGAATAGAATAGAATAGAATAGAATAGAATAGAATAGAATAGAATAGAATAGAATAGAATAGAATAGAATAGAATAGAATAGAATAGAATAGAATAGAATAGAATAGAATAGAATAGAATAGAATAGAATAGAATAGAATAGAATAGAATAGAATAGAATAGAATAGAATAGAATAGAATAGAATAGAATAGAATAGAATAGAATAGAATAGAATAGAATAGAATAGAATAGAATAGAATAGAATAGAATAGAATAATAGAATAGAATAGAATAGAATAGAATAGAATAGAATAGAATAGAATAGAATAGAATAGAATAGAATAGAATAGAATAGAATAGAATAGAATAGAATAGAATAGAATAGAATAGAATAGAATAGAATAGAATAGAATAGAATAGAATAGAATAGAATAGAATAGAATAGAATAGAATAGAATAGAATAGAATAGAATAGAATAGAATAGAATAGAATAGAATAGAATAGAATAGAATAGAATAGAATAGAATAGAATAGAATAGAATAGAATAGAATAGAATAGAATAGAATAGAATAGAATAGAATAGAATAGAATAGAATAGAATAGAATAGAATAGAATAGAATAGAATAGAATAGAATAGAATAGAATAGAATAGAATAGAATAGAATAGAATAGAATAGAATAGAATAGAATAGAATAGAATAGAATAGAATAGAATAGAATAGAATAGAATAGAATAGAATAGAATAGAATAGAATAGAATAGAATAGAATAGAATAGAATAGAATAGAATAGAATAGAATAGAATAGAATAGAATAGAATAGAATAGAATAGAATAGAATAGAATAGAATAGAATAGAATAGAATAGAATAGAATAGAATAGAATAGAATAGAATAGAATAGAATAGAATAGAATAGAATAGAATAGAATAGAATAGAATAGAATAGAATAGAATAGAATAGAATAGAATAGAATAGAATAGAATAGAATAGAATAGAATAGAATAGAATAGAATAGAATAGAATAGAATAGAATAGAATAGAATAGAATAGAATAGAATAGAATAGAATAGAATAGAATAGAATAGAATAGAATAGAATAGAATAGAATAGAATAGAATAGAATAGAATAGAATAGAATAGAATAGAATAGAATAGAATAGAATAGAATAGAATAGAATAGAATAGAATAGAATAGAATAGAATAGAATAGAATAGAATAGAATAGAATAGAATAGTCGTTCGTGCTTCTCAGTTATTCGTCCACGGTGTAGATAGAAGCTTGCAGAAAAGTATAATCTAAAGGTTTTGAGCTGTTGTTTCAACTTGCTTCTAATTTCAATAATTAATAACTCTTGAACTGCTAAGAAATATGAATTCACAACTTGATCTTGAAGAATTGAACATATATATGCTATTATTCATTGACATATATATGTGCCATATACAAGTTCCGAATCCGGCCCGACGATTGCACTTTTCTAGATCCTGATCTGGATCCGAAGTAGATCCGTCCCATCCCTAGTATTCGAGCAATCGGGGTTCGTGTTGTATGCCCAAATCCACGTGGCAGGCACATCAGAAGAATAACACTAAGCGAGGAGCTCGAATCCTCAACCTTCTGCATATAAAGTGCTACCAACTGTGCTAACCGAGCCACGTGGATGGTTCGGAAATTGTGGTTCTATAGTCTGTTTTTCTTAAAATGCTTCCAAATGATAAAAGTGGAAAGCAAGTAGTATTTCAGATTTTCGCGATTTTCTGACAAACAAAATATCATGTAGGACTGGAAATTTGTAAGCATACTGACCTAACCTTTAGCAATTTTTCGAGTTAAAAATTTTACAAAAAGAACTTTATGTAAGCGATTTTGCCGGCAGTACTGATTTGTGTCACTTCTCTATTCGGAAGCATTTTATAAAAAACAGACTATAGTGGTAGTGGTGAGTGGGGTGCATGCCGTGCATCCGGACGCATCACTGCATCACTACAACATTCAGGGAATAGGGAATTTTATTCATTATTGGGAGAAAAGAGACGTATGGGTAATAATAACACAATCGATTTATAAGGCCGAGAGTTGGACGTAGTTTTTACGGGGCTTACCAAGGGGTTCGCTGAATCTGATGGACATATTGGTTATTTTTCATCCAAGATGCAGGATTTCCGGGAAATAGTCAGAATTTTGAACTCCGGTGGATGTTCTATGATGATTATCTACCTGCTCAAGAACCCGACAGAAACGAAAATTTGGATTCTTTTCCGAAATTACTGCATTTTGGATGAAAATTACGCCTTTTTAATGTTATTATGGAAAATCTCGAAAAACAAAAATTTTATGAAAAAGCAATATGACCATCGGGTTCCCCGTGCAAGATAACGTCCCCCTCAACAACTACTCGTAAAAATCAAGGACGCTCTCCGCCGGCAAGCACTAATCTCAGAAACGCACTTTGAAGGATTCCCGCACAAATAAACATAGGGGACGAAGCAATGCCTCTGATTGGCTAGTTTCAAAAATTTGCATTCTTTGATGTGTCGCCCATCATGATTTTTTCAAGATTGAATCTTCATTCTTTTCCTAGATGAGATCTTGATTTTTTAAAGATGACGTTTTGATTTTTAAAGATCATCTTGAAAAAATGCTATTGCACTTGAAAAAATTGCAATTGACTTGAAAAGAAAGTCGATCATCGAAAAGCTCTTCGATTCTTGAAAAAGTGTTATTCATCATGAAGGTAGCGATTTTTTTCTCGTGGTCTTTCTCGTATTCCATAGGTAACCATTATCAATAAATCGCAATTTCATTCGGCAAACTTTCTAATCCTTCCCAAAATTTTTGTGGCATTCAAGATGCACTGAATCAGACGTGCGATATTTTTCTCTGCCCTATAAAAAGTTTCAGAACCTACGCCAATCCTCACAGTATCTAGATGTCTTTAAGAAAAATTTTTTTCTGTCTACCAGGTGCTGACCGTCTCCAGCTTTTTAAACGTCAACCATGTCCGGTAAACAACCGCTAATTCCATCGACGTTGATGTTCGCCGTCATCGTTCTACCGCTTATTTTAGCGCACAGTATACCTACGATAAATCGATCGAAACGATCGCTGTCCAGTTACTTGCCAAATTCTTACGAAAATGATTTTTTCATGAGCTTCCGCCCGTATAGGGGGCGCCTACCGCGTTTGCCGCCCCAATTTCTTTTCAAGCGTCGTATCGGTACGACGTACGACGATTTGCCAGCTTCCGCCGCCGCCGTCGCCGAAAATTTCGGCGACCAAATTTTCGATCGCGAAGATCGCGATTATAAAGATATGATTTTTGGTAAACGTGCCAGCAATGATTACGTTTTGACACCTTTCGGTTGATATTATGACTACTTTTTGTTGAATGCTTTTTTTCGTAGTTCATGAAGTATAACCAACAGCTCCAAATTTTTTTGTTCCAGGCACGGCATATCATTGCCCCATCATGCTACTACTCCTGCCTGTTGCTGATGTAAAATCTATTAGGCTTTGATGCGACCGTTGTTTGTTTTTAAAATGTTTGTGAAAAATGAAACAGAGAGGTAGGCAATAATTTCTATTTGGTAATTTTCTGTAGAATTCCATGTCACATAGAGTGAAAATTTGTGAACTTAATTGAACCTCAACAATTTATGGTTACTTGAATGATGTAGTTTTAAATTTGCAAGCATTCGATATGAAATACTAAAGAATCTGTTGTTTCTGCTTCATGCCACACCAGTGACCCACTACAGTAACTCATTCCTGCAACATGTTGCCGTCAAAAATGATGTAACTCTATAGTCTGTCTTTCATAAAATGCTTGTAAGCTGAAAAATGACAAAAACTAAATACCGCACTTAAAGATGACGTTCATACACAGCTTTTACTGTAGGATTTTTTACTTAAAAACTGATGAGGAAGGCTCAGTAGGCTCACATATTTCCAATCTGATATGACATATTTTTTAGCAGGAAATCGCAGAAATATGAATAGTACTTGCTTTCAACTTGAATATTTACTAGCATTTCAAGAAAAACGGAATAATAGTTCATATGTCGCTTTCGTAGAAAATTTGTATTTTCTCCAATTTTAAACTTATCTGCTTTCTACAAAAATGTTGGTGAAAATTGTCATTCAATTGGAAGTCATATTCCACTTTCATGCCTTTCACATATTTTTTATCTGCATGAGAAGCGATGAAGAAGCATGTATCGTTCTGCTGACATCGAAAAAATTTTTTTTTGGGGGGGGGGGTAAAACGAAGCAACACATTCGATCAGATGGGATGACGGTGAACAAACAAATTTGCTGACGCTGTAGGCTTCTACTCGGCGATAAAAAACATGTGTGGATGATAAGAGAAAAATTTGAAAACATGAGTGTTACTATATCGTTAAATTGCTGTTGATTCTGACAGATTTGCATATCACAATGGTGAGTACTGACTTACAGTAGTGCAGACCAGATGAGTCGGACTCGCCAATTTTATGAATTTAGTGAGTGGGGAATGTTTGGTTTATGTGCTTCAAAATTGTAGATACAACGAAGCATTGTAAGTAAGTTCTATTAGGCGAAAATAGTAATCTTATTACTGTAGTGTACAAGAAAAACTCATCTCGCCCAACACACCGACTGATAATTTTGTCCAATAATTTTTTCAAATGCAGTAGGTTAGCAATAGTTCTGTCTAAATATGGATAAGAAAGATGCCGTTTATCTGATTTTGGCCTTCTCTTCGTGATGCGAGAATTCATCTTTTTTTCTACGATATAAAGTTGCTCACCTCATAAAAACTGGTGGTTCAAATCAAAAATTTCTTTCTTGTCGCTGTATCTGCTACTTCAAGATAAATAGACTATAGTAGTAATAGTAGTAGAAGTAATATTACTGGATGTGGTTTGCACAGTCATACTCGAACGTCGTACGTTCCATTATTCAAGCTTTGTGATTTCGAAAGCAGCTTGAGAATTTTATGGAGTTGTGAGTTCACGGAACCGGACTGATGCCAAAGTAATTAGTCTTTCTTGGAAAGTTGTCAAAATGTCCTCTGATTTTCTAGAATATGAAAAACAAAATTGTAGCTCAGTTGATGTCTGAATAGTCATGTTATCTTCCTTGTACCAGAGTTTGATCACTGAAAACAAACTCGTATTTTTGATTCAGCATAAAAAAGTACATAAGTAGTAAATTCGTACTTTCTTATCATTGATAAGGGATACTGACGAGCATACTTATCGACAAAATAACTTGTTATGTGTTCGATGATTCTTCGAAGAAGGTTGCGATCAATAAAGCTGGATAATTGAGTGTAATTTTTTTTCTCGTTCGTCGATTGTGGATATTCTCAAATTTTCTTAGACCAAAGTTCAATGAGAAAATAACGAACAAATTCCTATTTCGGCAAATTTTATCCAACGATTCAGATTCGTCAAAATGTATTTTTTTCTATCAATAATATCAGATTTTCGCATTTTCACATTTCGTTTCATCAAGAAAGATTTCCAAAGAGACTTCGCACAATTCGAGTGTTGTAGAGGGAGGTGCAGTAACGAAAAATATTAAACGCGTGACATCGGGCACTCCACAAAACCTTCAGTAATTAAATGAAAGAAAGATTTATTGGATCAAAATGCCGTTTGTTCGGTAATCTTCAAATCTGTAATCACGAGCTCAGGTTCTTACAGTAATTGCAGTCTATTCATTTTGAAGCCGAAGTCGCAAATAGAATAATTTTGGTAGTTGCGGACTTCCAGCATCGAAAAATTCTCTGTAATCACATGGACGCCAAAAGCAAGTATGGCCGAGGAAACATCAATGAACTCTGATTTTCTGGATAGAATTTATTACGTAGCGACTACGGGGAAGCTTAAAGTCAAGGTTTTGTGTCCAACCATAAAACTGAATGAAAGGCGGCTGATGAAAAGAATCTTCAATTAAAGGCAATCGCCGATTTAAGTCGAATTTGTGATTGGCGTAGTCAGGAATTGGTAAAGTACTTGAATTTTCTCGAACCACACATTTTGAAAATGTAGCGTTCCGCAAAGTTATGATTTTTGAGGAAATTTACGATCGTCTCCTACATTACGTAACGAAGTACAAAAAAATAGACTGTATATTGATTTTACCTCCGTAAAAAAGTTATATTTGCCATGTTGGAATTATTCAAGTTTATGTCACAAAAAGCCACCAATGTTCAACACATTTTTCCACTAAACGCCCCAAATGGTCTGCTGTAATCATTCTGCCGGAATTACATGATGATTCAAAATTACTTCAGTATCGACCGGAATTAGATCTTTTATTATCTGTATCTATTTCCCGAAAATAAGCCGTGATCTTGTAGTTAGACCGACATTATTCATTAGTTGCGGTTTCATCTAAAAGACACTGTAAAAAGAGTTCGTTGTTTGCGAGACCCTATGCGTGATCAAGTAAATTCATATTCGTTTAAAGTTCTCCATCAATGGCCACTGTTGAAATAACGCTGGAATTAAGGCGAAAAATACGAAAAAAGTTGTCTAAGTGGTGAAAGATACCCATCGAGGACTTCAGGCAAAATAGCCGAGGACCGTTAGGATCAATAACCAATCGGATCGTCGATTAAAGTCTGATTAAACATCTCCAATTTGCTTTATCGGTTTGATTTGAACAATCTTAGATTGAAAAACGCCTTTCCTAATCAAAGGTCGCCAAATCTCCTATGGTCCATTTAATTTAAAATGGCAGACGCAGTGACTACCAAAAACCTAGGTTCACTTTTATGCACATTCTTCTCGAAGTGGAAGACTTTATACTGCAGAAAAGTAGAACTCCTTGCCAAAGTAATAGGCACATCGAGCTCATCAACTGTTGATTCGAATAAAACTGTATAGACATCTGAATGCCACTCAAGAGATTTTTACTCTTTCAGCCGATCTGTTTGCTGCTCACTGACGAAAAAAAATTTTCATTGATTACAGTACTAGGTTTACTAGTTATTCAGTATTGAACTTTCGTGGAATCGCTGCTCGATCATTTCAAAATAAATGGAGTATAATAGCAGGTCGAAATCTCCGATTAGCCATCCTTCATCATTACGATAACTTATTTTTTCTGTTATTGCGGTTTCGCTTCACCTCGAGCCGTACATGTATCGGGCCCAGAGGTCCCAATGGCTAGCCATATGGCCGACGATTTCTGATGGGGAGGGGTTCCAATAGCATTTCCCACCCTAATTACATGTACGCTTCGAGCAGTGCATGTGCTTCTGTCAAAAAACGATTTACAATGCTCCAGTACTGTGACCACGTCATTGATATCATGTTGCTATTAGTGAACAATTTTGACAAATAAGTCCCTAATGCATCCAGGAACGATCTTCTGTTACAATTTCCTCAATGAACTGTAATCTGTGAGAAATTCTAGGGACCAGTTGCTATAAACAGGATGATCCCGAGCTCGGCACTTAATCGACTTTCTGTCACACGTCACACAAATCTCTGATTTAGATAATCGCAGATGATTAAATCTCTAATTGACTTATTCAAATATTATCGGAAAATCAACGTTATGTCATTCGGCCTTTATCTTCTTTCCTTTTTTCTCGACATTAAAAATCGCGTATCAATCGATAGATTTCGTCGCGTAGAGACTTCTGGAATCAAAGTTAAAGTTATATTGCTCTAGGAATCTTTGGTCATGCTCGTGCTCATTTTACAAAATCATTCTTTACGTTCGATCTTGAACCTCGAGCAGTTGTTACTTATGCATCAATATCTCAGTGAATTGCTATTCTCCTCCGCTTAACTTTTCCTTTGATATGAGTCCTAATGTGTTATCGAAAAACAATTGCTCCAGGTAAAAGTGACGTCTTCGCCGCTATATTCTATTCCAGCTACTATTTTCATTTGGAAAAAATAGCTAAAAATTGAAGAAAAAGTTCCAAGAAGAAGCTGCTGCAACTCCACATCTACACCTGCGCCGTCGATATCCCCTCGCCGCATGGGGCACGTTGTTAACGATAGGACGGCCAAGTGGGTATATTTCACTTGTATAAGCTCACACAACACATTCTATTAGCTATATATCCTGCGTAAAATATTAACTCCGCTTTCATAAAGGTCTGACAATAGCGGCAATGATGGCGATTTTTCCACTGGTGAGAAAAATTCACAGAAAAATTCACAGCAGAAGCTTCGTAATGGCCAAAGTGTTAGCAGTTATAGGAATCAACAACAACAACGTAAGCTATATGATGTGTACATTTTCTAGCATTTTGTTTTTTCTAGAACCAACGATGAAGAACCAGTCCGCTGACAAACATGACGGTAAAGAATGTTTCTGCAGCTATGCTTCTTCAGATTGAAAATACCATTTTTCCAGGCCATGCTAGTCATGTTTTTAGAGCTTCAATTAAGCCCCTGCCAAATTATCTTCCCAGCAAAATCGATACTTCCTCGTATAGGCTTTTGTAGTATCTATATAAGCATACTGTATGCGCCGCACTCGGGATTAGTTTTGATAGATATCTTTAATCTTCCTATTAGAGTTTAAAAGAGGAAGTTTCCTTACACATTGTTAGCGATAAGTTAGTAACTTGAAGACTTCTAAGTTGAGTAGTAGGGGAATCGAAATCTGGAGGATTATTTTAGCTATCTCATTTGTTTTTTTCCAAAACGTTCATTTAATGTTTTTCGCCATTTTGTGGTCATAGTTAATTTCGCCCTAATTCACTGTCAAAATGTTGCCACAACACAACCTCCGTGGCAAGATCTCGATGTAAACTTTGGTAAAGCATTCAATAGTCCAAAACCGATCTGAGTAGTGCTACGTGATAGCATATTTAATTTAAAATAATAGACGCAGCAAAAACTAAGAAAATAGATTCAATTTGAAAGGCAATTTTCACTTAGGGAAACTTGACACTGTAGAACAGCGCTAAATTTCCTCATGAGGATGGGAAAAACCAAAATTATTGAGAAAATACCATGCTTATCCAATATAGATTTGGACAAAACTGCGTTGATACCTGAGCGCTAATACAGAAATTTTGGCCACTTAGGTCCGTATGCCAGAAGGTGGAGTAGCCTACTCCGTAGAGTAAACGGTGGATTATTTTCTGGATTATCTCCAGTTGGCATTCCAGAAAGAGGAGTAAAGAGTCGAGTAGAATAAATCGGTTTGCCAGAAAGCAGAGTAGGCTAATTCACGGATCAAACGGCGGAGGAATCAGTGGATTATCTTTTTTCGGTATGCCAGAAAGAAGAGTAGAGCAAACAGTGGACTAAAAAAAGTGTTTTTTCTTGTCTTTTTCTAAACCTGCACCTGTCAGATGTATTCGGTAGAGTAAGACTGATTTGTAGTGCTATAACTATGGAAGTTGTTGATTTCATTAATTTTTTGGAAAATTGGGACGAGGAAAACGAGCATGTAAACAACATTCCACGAGTTCTTTTTCGAAGATCAGATCCATTCAAAATGCATAGTGATTTTAACTTCCGACTACGATATCGATTTAATAAAGCAAAAGTACGTGAATTGTAAGGAATTTCGCATAACGAACTAGAAAATTCAACAAAGCGGCATGGAAGCCTGACACCTTACATTTTTCAAACTTTTCCATTTTGTCATCAGTTGTTCGTCATTCCTCTTGGCATTCTGGATTTTCTGGGAAATCTTTCTCCATGCTGACCCATGCCGTCCTATTAATGTTTTATCATATTAACCGAAACTGTCCGTCTTTTTATTTTTGATAAAATTCTTTCGACTTTCGATGGATTCGATTAGAAAGTTAATTACAAGCTCCAAAAAAATTATCACCTAGTTTTTGTTGCTCATTTCACAAGTTTCAAATTATGTAGATTAGCAAAAAACAATGCAACGAATGCAGAAAAAACCGATAAAGTTGACAATGTGTGGTCTTGCAGAGAAAAGGTCGATAAAGCGATCTTGTAGAGAAAAGTAATAAAATCTATAAACTCACGATGAACAGCAGAAATCCATTGTGAAAAATGTGACGATTTTTTTTCTTGTCTTTTTGCCACTACCCCACAGTCTAATCCACGAATTACGAACTCCGCCACTACTCCACTTTTTGGAATGCCGAAAAAGAAAATCCGAGGAGTAGCCTAATCTGGGGAGTAGCTAGTGGGTGGATTAGCTTACTCCATGGAGTGGCTACTCCTCGGATTAGACTATTCCCTTGAGTATTCTACTCCACCTTCTGGCATACGGGCCTTAATCAGCTTATTGGAGGAAATCTTCAGCTGTTCTATTTGTCGCTCACTGACGAAATCTATCTCCCTCGATTACAGTGCAGTTGTTTCCGTATTGAAATTACTTTTATGGGAATGTCGCACCGATCATTCCAAAATAAATTTTGTATGGTTGTTTTTCCCAGTGGACTACACAAAAATGTGCACACATGTTATGTGCTACCTGATCCTAAATTTCAGCAAAGTTTGAAAACTTCAAGTCTGAAGTCTGAATAAAGTTTGGAAAACTTCAGATTAAACTTGGACACGAGATCTGTTCATGAGCAGGTATTGATGGGCTCTATCAAACGCAATTTTTCGTTTGTTCATATCAGTCGTAGTTGCTGAAATCATGTGCCGGCAACAGTAAACCATTCTGTGCCACTTTCATGCAAATAAGGCCCACTGTAAATGAGGACTTATGTAACATTGTTCAGTTCGCTTCGAATTATTCAGGGTACCATGAGTTATCCTGTGATAGAATTTTTACAGGAAAACGTTCAATCGTCAGTTCAACACATGTTTTCGAATGCATCATAATTTATATTATTTCAAAATTTACTCACCTTGAGAGCTTCTCACATCCGTCTTTTTGTCCAGACGATAATTATGTTAATTCAAAAATGATATCCAGTCAATTTTTTTTATAGAAACCGAGATTGAATAACAGTATTTTAAGTACTTGGAGAAATCTTTCCCGTGGTAAATTAAGAGTAGCTGTTGAACCTGAAATTCGGAAAGTTCACTGCTGATGAATGCATCAAATTTTTATTGGTTGGTAAGCGTCCAATACTAGTCAGTTTTTCGAACTTGTCTTAATTTTGCTAATCACGGATTTTTTATGTAAAGTTGTAAGGATTGAGCTGAATAATTCAAGTTATTGTAAATATATCGACTGAACCTGTTATTGTCTTATATATATATATACATATATATTAGATCCAAAATACGAGATTCGATCATCATCCTTTAGCGAACGCACCTATTTTTGGTTTTGAAATTTTAAAAATTTGAGTGAAGCTGTTATTGTCTGGTACATACATATTTCAAGTGTTATGTTCCTTCAGATCGAAATTCTATTGGTCCTCCTATCTTCTACTCTGTTCCGACCCTGTTCACAAGCTGTGATGACATACGAAAGTTTCATTTGTTGTTATTCAGTCTGAACATTGCTGTCGAAGTGTGAATTTCCAAGACGGGTTGAAACTTTGCGCAAAACCTGAAAAAACTTTTATGACCAAAAAAATTCCTACTCCGAAAAATCTTCGTGTTTGTGCAATTTTTTCGATTGTGTCTCACTTTGGCGCCCGTCTCATTTCTATCGCCCGTCTCACTTTGGCGCCCATCTCACTTTGGCGCCCGTCTCATTTGGCGTCCATCGTTGTAGGCACCAAAGTGAGACTGCTGTCTTACTTTGGCGCCCGTCTCACTTTGGCGCCCATTGTTCAATAATGACCTTTCTTGGATGTCCTAACTTGGCGCCCGTCTCACTTTGGCGCCCATCTCACTTTGGCGCCCGTCTTACTTTGGCGCCCTATCATAGTCTGCTTTTCGACATTCATGCTGATCATTTACTTGGGTGAATCCCCATTCACCGAAGGTCCTGTTTCCCCGGAATTCCTCTTTCCCCCAAGAATGCTTCAAAGCTTTTTCTTGAAAGTCCCTATTCCTCAAAATTGTCAAACCTCGTTTCTCCAAAAATAGATGAAGGTTATTTTTAGTTTGCAGTTTGTAAATTGCTAATTTTCCTTGAGAAGATTGTAAATTGTAGGATTTAGCACGAAATTCGCACGGTAATAAAATTAGTGAAAAATTGGAAAAAAATCTTTTCACGTTTGATACGCTTAGCTTCAACTTCGGATCGGGTAAGGCGCACAAAGTGGATTGTGACCGTGATCCGGATTTGACATGAACTGCGGCATGACCAGTGTTTTTTCTGCACAGTGCAGACTTTTTAGGCTTCGTGCAGATTTTTTTTTGGTGATTTGTGCACTGGTGCAGAACTTTTTGAGTTTTGATCACATCGGATACAGAAAAGATGCATTTTGGTGCATTTTAGAAGGTCATAATCTCAAATTTTTCCGGCGCTTGGCGCCGGTTATAACTTTAATAAGCATTATTATTTATTTCCTAGCTCAGGCGTTGCTTCTAACACGTCTACCTCCCCTTACCATTTAACCTTTAATAGTTTTCATCATCTTAAACGTATTATCTCATGTTTTAATTGGTAATTTTCAATATTTTATCTTGATATTTAATGAAAATTCACATTTTTTCCTTGACATACTTTTTGACAAAGATCAATACGTCAAGTCTGTAAATCTTTTGAAGCAATTATTCCTTTCTTAACGTAAAATCAATCCAAAAGCTTCATGGAAGTAGTTTTCGGAAATTTCTACTTTTCTTACTCATATCTGTTCGGCCAAGTTCATAAGAGTTTGCGAATAAATTACTGGTTTTAAAATTTTCCGAATAAAAAATTCTAGAAATTACAACTTTTCAACACAAAATTTGGATCCAATTCTTGAAATAAATATTCGCAAAATTAATTTTCCAGTGCTGCAGAATGCCAATAATACCCGGAAAGATTAATATATTTTTTGCTCTCACTTGTCATCATAGAGGACATAACCGTCGATTTCTCATGTAATTGAAAGTCATTATGCTCTAGCGTAGTTTGCTGGAAAATTTGTTCCACAATGCTTGTAGATTAAACTTCGATCAAAGTCAAAAATTTCAAATGTTTCCTTAATTTTAATGAATTAACGGCTCTAAAAAACAGCAGAAGGTTTGAAAAAGCTCAAAAATATATTAATAAAGCGTCCATAAGCATTTCTAAGTGAAAAACGACTTCGGGAAAATAGGGAAACAAATTTTGACCCCTTCTCCCATTTGGGGAAAAGGCCCGGGGGAAAAACAGTGGTAACAGGAGAAAACTGCAGTCAGAAACTTTTTTTTGGCTTTTCTGCACTATGCAGAAAGCCCGGTGCAGAAAAAAAGACACTGAGGAATTCCGATGACTGTTGCAAGAAACGCATCCGAAGTACTTTAACTTTTTTCTTTTTGAATAAATAAAAAAGATCCGAATTAACTCTACTTTCACAAACCAACATTGACATTTGACAATAAAAAGACAGAATAGAGCGGGCTTCCTCGAAATCAGTCATTTTAGTTTCATTAAAAGTGTTTTTATTGAATGGAGTTTAGCAGGGTAACTGACTATTTTTATGGTAATATAAAACTGCTTGTTTATTAGGACACACAATGCGCCAAAGTAGGACGGGCACCAAAGTGAGACGGGCGCCAAAGTGATATGGGCGCCAAAGTGAGACACAGCTTGGGCGCCAAAGTGGGACGAGACGCCAAAGTGAGACGTGCGCCAAAGTGAGATTGGCCCCAAAGTGAGACGGGCGCCAAAGTGAGACTGTACCATTTTTTCTTCATGGGACACGGTGAAATTTCCGTCTTTCTTTCGCAGTTCTTGTAATTTATTCTTGCTTCCCATTAGTTTTTCCCCTAATTTATTCAATTTTTGCGTTCATACTTTATTGACCATTATTCCGTGTAAAATATTTTTTTCATTTACGTAAGCAACAACTGCATAAATTTTCCAGGAGCAAATTCCATAACCTCCAAGGAAAATCGTTCGCTTTTTCATCGCCCTGCCAACAATGTCAGCAATTTGATTTTCGTTTTTCTAGATAAACATCAACAGCTGCTTTTTTTCCAGAATTCTCTCCCATTCTCCAAAAAAAACATTTTTCTATGTGACACGAAACCAATTACCTGACGGCAAAAGTCCAATTTGTTAAGCATCCACGAAAAAAGTGATTGGTGGAGTAATTCTTCTTTTTTTCTTACTTGGTAGAAAATATGACGCAGGTGAAAAATCTGAGGTCATAATGTTTTTTTTAGGAGAAAAATGAACCTATAGTCTGTTTGTCATTAAACGCTTGTAAATAAAAATGTGGATAGCAAGCACTATTTCATATTTTTAAGATTTTCTTCCAAATTGTGTTTCAAATATGGTTGAAAATTAGTCATGCTTAAATAATCTTTGAAAGTTTTTTTGATTGAAAAATTTTATAATAAAAGCTTCACTTACGACTTTCATGACAAATTAATTTTTGTCATTTTTCAACCTGCAAGCATTTTATTAATTACGGACTATCAATAGAATGTCTTCCAATGAACGTTACGTTTCGGGTAGATTGAATCAGGAATTTTCTTCAAAATTTAACATTTTTGATTTTTAGCCCAAGACAACGGCAAAACGTCGACCACGACGTCGTCGTCGACGACGACCAGGTTGTACAGGAAACGTTGGGCGATTTTGGCCATCTTTTGTTGTTTATCGATGTCCAACGCTTTCCAATGGATACAGTACGCCATTATAACGAGTATATTGACCAAATTTTACGGCGTCAACGAACTAGCGATCAATTGGACTTCGATGATCTATATGTTGACCTACATACCGTTGATTTTCCCAGCGACATTCTTATTAGACAAGTGAGCCATATTTTAACACGTACAAGGTCTGAGTCACCCTAACTTTATATCTCCAAGAACAGAACTACGTCAGTTTGGTTCTCATACTTCTTCATTAGTTTTTTATGCTTAGTTGTGTATCTGCATATCTAACTTTTTGCGCGACGATATTTTGATATGCCAAACACTTACGAAAAAGAACCACCGACATAATATTTCATCTTGACAATTTTTTTAATTATTCGGTTCAGAGTTGCCCCATTAAGCATTCTGTTATTCAAACGCTGTACCAGTCTGTTTACTGTCCGCTGTCATTCTAAAAACTTTTTCTTCCAAAGCTTCGGATTGAGTCACATCACATCCAAAGCTCCATTTTTTCTTAGATTCCAATGTTTTTTATCTATTCGACGGCATGCTAAACTTATAGTCGTCCAGTTAATTTAGGATTACTAAATTGCTTCAAATGTATAAACAATAACAGATCAGCTTCAGAATCATCTTAAATTCATGTGATAATGATAACTATTTTTTTATCTCTGTTCCAAATTTGTCAGCTGTGACAACTGAACTATTCTACTGAAGGTCATTCCTTGTTGTAAACATACATGACAGTATAGAAATTCTGCTGGGGGTTTGCCATGACAGGGAGTGGAATAGAATTTCTTTCGTTCTTGATAACGCAAAGAAAGGCCTTCTGACATCCAAGTAGCTTCTCTTCAACCTATATTAGTCAGATATGTGAAATTATTTGCTTAGACAGTACTTTTTAAAGTTTTAATGCTAGTCTTGTGAAATCAAGTATGCTTTGTTTAGGAAAATTATGAAACTACAGCATCATTTTCATTTTTATGACGACTCTCTCTTCCCGCGCTCATTTTCCTTCTCCATTCAATCATTGCTAGGGCGGTCAAATCTGCGGGGGTCAGCAAGGATCTGATTGGGGTCAATATGACTCAAACCCTCACGTGCATATATCGTTGTAACACACGGAGCTTTGGAAGCCTGAAATTGGCTTAGTCTGACTTGAATTGCTTGAATCTGTACTTCCATGTGACATAAATCACTGTACGCAGCATAAACGATTAGCCACTGACGCATAAGCTCTCTTAAGGCCCTGTCATACTTCGTCGGATAGCGTCTATCGACAGTCGGACAGAGCTGCTATACTTCTGCAATTGCAATTTCGATCGAATTGAAATTTTTTGTTCGACGCTGTCCGACGCTCAAGAAAATCTTTCAGTTTTCTGCGTTTAGGCCCCTTTAATCAACACATACAATAGCCGGATAGTGTCAGATGCCCGGCTATACTTCGTCGGACAGCGTCGGCCGTTGCGCAAATTTAACATTTGAGCTGTTTTTTTGCCGAGTTTCGAATATATACGAGTATTGAATGTTTTTTGGTACAACTGTAACAGACTTTAGTTCGGCTATTTCGGTTTTTCACTTTCGTTTTTTCTTTCTCTTTATTCCTCCATCCTGTCAGGCACTGTATTTTTTTCCTTCGTGCGGTTAAAGAAACATAATTTGATGAAAAAATAGTTTTCTGAAGTGGGTTTCATTCATCCAAATTGATGTTTTGTGAATAACTTTTAATTTTATAAAAATCGTGTATCGATTCGAGCACCACCCAAAATTCACATTGGGAGCCCATCATTTCGATTTAAACAATAAATTTGTACGTTCCTGTAACCGATTATGAGCTGTTACTAACCTCTAAGGAATATTGTTTATCAGTCACTTGTGAAACGGTTACTAGTGTGAAATATACGTGTAGTGGTCTCGGAATAACGCAGAAAAAATTACAGGAACAGAATGGAGATTCGAGATTCGAAGTTTGGTCTGAAAAGTGGGCAGGAAATAATACACAATGGATGAAGCTACAAAAAATGAAACAACGAGAATAGGGCCAGAACAGGGCCAGGTAGGTCCATCGGGCTGGAATCTACTGAGGATAGTGTGTTCCAAATCAGCTATACAAGAAACTTCCAAAGTACAACAGAAAAGTAGACAAGTTATTGAGTGATTCCAAAAAAGGTAGCGTGGATTTTATTTTTGTGAAATTTGATATTGATTCTGACTTTGGAAAATAGCTGAATTGCTTTGGTGTAACATCGGTTTGATTGATGACACTTGCTTGGAGTGCTGTACCAACGGTATACTATTATGTGATTCGTGTGGGCGGTAGTAGTACAGTTAACTAAAACATGGTCATTTTAAGTTGACCAATTCGGTATAGATTTTTGAAGAACCGTAGGAATGTTTTACAAACAACGTCAGATTTGATAGCGAACTTTTTCTTTCGTGAGTAGCAATTATTTACTTCCTCAATTGTGCATTTTTAATATTTATAAAATCATATAAAAACAAACTGTTATTTCGGGTATCATCCGTTAGTTTTCAAGTAGTCTCTCACTTCTACTTCCACATCGTTAATTTGTGTTTTGCAGATACGGGCTACGGGTATCGGCCATATTGGGAGCTACGGGAAATTGTCTTGGAGCCTGCTTAAAATGCTTAGCCTCTAAGTCTGACCGGTTCTATTTGGCGTTCATAGCTCAAACCATTTCGGGTGCATCTCAGATTTTCACGTTAGGTTTGCCGGCACGGATAGCGGCCATTTGGTTCGGTCCGCGAGAGTTGTCGACGGCCACTTCGATCGGCGTTTTTGGAAACCAGGTAATTTGGCCAAAACCTTATTATGTATTTTTTCCAGTTCAAGCGGTTCTGGGTTGAATGTTTTGCGCATAGGTCTTCTACGCAAATAGGATTTTCCATCAATCAGATTCACACTTGTATAGAAGATTAACCCATAGTTTGCAATCAAAACTGTAAATTTTGGCCGAAAATTTTACTCTGTAAGAAATCACTATATTATTTAAATTAAAATTACGTTGTCACTGATGTTCGTTCCAGGTGATTCGTCGTCTTCTTGAAGATAATCATAGCATATTTAAAATTCGAATACTGCTCGAAAGCTAGCACAGCTTTAAGTCAGATTCTTTCGAGTAACGATTCACAGGGAGAAAGTTCCCCATGGGGTAACAAGGCGTCTAATAATATTTATAGTTTTGAAAGGTTTTATCTAAGAAATGCGCCTACGCTGTAGTTAACTTCTCTCATCATGAACTTGAAACTTATTGATTGAGTTTTATGTACCGGTACCTACCCGTATGCTATGAAGTGGGAAAACTTTTTTTCAATCAATCAACTAATCCGCATCATAAGTTCGTAAATTTCAAGATGCTAATTTCGACAAAAAATTATTTTTAAAAATATTTAGAGTTCGAATCAGGGCGTGGACTGCGCTGCAAGAAATGGAAAAAAGGTGTAGCTGTTCGATCTTTAACGTCAGCTGGAAAATCTTAATTAGCTCAGAACCAAGATCTAGCACAATTTCTACTCATCGTTCTTGGTAAAACATGATTCCGTTTTTTGGTTGAAAAATATTTAAAACCGCTAAATCTTACTTTTGGAAATCTTACTTTTGCATTTGGAAAAGACATTGCCAGAAATCAAAAGTCAATTCTTCAGCCGGCTCACCTTAATTTTCTGGAAATTTTTTGTACTGAAAATCTGTGATCAGATTCGGTTATATACATTGAACTTCTACTCTAGAATCTTTTTGAAATTCTCTCAAAGGGCAAGGTGACACCACTAACGAATTTTCAGTGTGATGGCTTAACATGTAACAATGTTTGCTTTGATATGTTGATTTACTATTTGATGAAAAACAGAATATAAAGGAAACTATGTACATCACAAAAGAACGCGATATACTGTGGTGGAATACGACTCGGCATCAAATTTGGAATGAATTTCTTTTCAGCTCGGCATTGCGTTAGGGTGCCTGATACCACCCATGATCGTCATGAATTTCAAAGACATCGTGGAAAGAGAAATGAAGGGAAATTATACGCACGATATTTCGACCAATCTTAGCGCAGAAAACGACGCCAAATTTACGGACCTGCTGCAGAAACAAGTTTCAATTGATTTGGATTATCTTTCCTATCCACTGGCGGCGTTCACTTTACTGATTCTAATAATGGTTTTAGCATGTAAGTTTTTGTCGAGTGGTAACTCAGCACCATACAGTACAGAGAACGATAATCTTGCGAAAATCAGGATTTGTAGATTTTCTTAATTTTCCTTATAAGTGGGAATTCTGAGGCAAAATCTCTCTCCCTATGCATGTATGATGGATAACTGAAATGGCCTCGATGCAGTCTGACTTCAGTATACGTTTCTTATATAGCTGAGCTGATTCCAATTTCAAATTTTTTTCAAGACACGACTTAGAGGTTCGACCTTCCCCATAATAAGTTGAGGATTAATCATATCTCAAGATAAAAAATTTTAAACAGTTTTGTGCGCTGAGTTTCATGGTATCATTGGTTTTGCTTTAAAAGGAAAATTCACGCGGCTAGTATGCCAAAGTTTGAAAATTGATAACTTTTTGGCATTTTTCAGTGGTCTTGCTAGACAAACGATATATTAGGATAGGAGTGATCTATTCCGTTAATCAACAATCATTTAACACAGGAGAGGACAGGCTATCTTTCGGAGTAATATTTACAGTAAATTATTGCATATTACATCTTTTAAGAAAATTCAAAGTGACGGAAGGAGCCGCCAAAATTAGAAAAAAATTTTTATGCGCTCTGCCGAGCACCTTCCCATCGGATGCTGCTGAATTTTATTTTCTCATTTCATATGTATTCTTAATACATTGTCAAAATTTTTATCAAGATTTTTGTACCTTTGGGGAGCTGCACAGCCCTGAGGAAGGCATCCTCATGGAAATTGCTCAAAAGTCACTGAATTTACCAGGTATTCCCTGTTTACCTCTTGTGATACATACATTTATTATCTGCATCTTCACCTATGATGCCGCAGAGTTTTATCTTTCTACTCTTTCCTACAGTAGCCGTGAAAGTAACATCATCATCATCGCGCACTGTTTTGGGAGCTGTAGAGATTTCCTCAGACTGAACTGTCATTCAAGTATGCTTTTGAATCTCAATGTTCTGGGAAAACAGTATGCGTCTTTATCTAATACATAAGGAGTCAGGTGAAAAATTGAAGATTTTTTCAGAAATCGGGTGTTGTTTGAAATCTATTTACAGGAAAACGACGGGAGTTATTAGGCTGCCCCTTACTGTATTGGAAAGGCACTTTAATCTACTATCATTTGATCTATTTTAGTCTGGCTAACATCACGTGGTGCGAAACAGGTTGCCTCCAACTTTAGAGCATTTTCTCACTGCTTATAACATAGGCTGGTCTTGCTGGACAACCAACATTTATTTTGTAACGTGATTTTTTTCAATTAAATACTTGAAGAGGAATTTTTGTTGCATCCTATTTGAGAAATCTGTGCAGAGCCATTGTAAATAGATTGATAAAATTTAACCAGTGATTCGACTTACATCTTTTCTTTTTATTTGTCTAATTTGAAACAGCATTTATGTTTCAATTTTCATAATAAGCAGATACCTACAGTTACCAAAACGGTGAACAAATCTAATTGAAATTTTTTGGCACTTTGAAAAAAATACAACAGGTATCAAGTAAGGGATTAGACTCACGTCTTTTTTGAGCTGTGATATTTTGAAACACGTATACAAACAAAAAAAATGCCAAAAAGTATAAAAATTCCAAACTTTGGACTACTGTAGCTATGCGAATTTTCACTTTTATGCGGAATAAATGCTGAGGGGTATTCTTATGTGAGCGTTCCCAACTGAGCCCAAATGAGCGAATTCCCAATTGGGGGATTCTAAACCAGCGATCGAGAATGTAATAACACTTTCTTCATATTTTCCTTCTTTACCTCTATATTTTTCTTTTTCTTTTTTCTTTCGTTTTTGTGTATGTTACCTATGTTTTCCTTTATGTATGTTTTTACATTTTCATCTTTTGTCTCTGCTTTCATCTCTCAATTCGCTCACTTGGGAATTTGCTCAATGGGGAATTGCTCACTTGGGAATCGCTCACTTGGGAATAGACCAAATGCTGTCACAATAATCAGCATGTAAAACTACTTAAACTATCTCATTTTCAGAAGTTATTAATTTTCAAGTTATCATATTACTATGGAGTAGCAGGTCGGATCTCTCAGAAATCGTATCTGCTTGGCTTCAAAAAATAATAACTAAAATTCCAATCGATAAGAGGGCTTCTTCCACTATTTTAATGTCGAGTTGGATCCGAAAAATGAAAACGTGCAAGATTATATCAAGTGTGCTTTTACAGGCCTTAAATCAAGGATAATGTGGTGGATTCTGTTACTGTTGGAAATATTGAATCTTCATTCATAATTTGCGTAAACTCAAGATCAGTAAGACCATACATTTTGACACCCAGCAGATTTTGGTTGACCCCCAGTAGATTCTTGCCGATCCCCAGTAGATTTGACTCCTTCCCAGCAATGACTGAGAAGATCACAAAGGAAAATGAGCTAGCGAGAAGAGAAAGCCGTCATAAAAATAAAAATGATGGTGTAGTTCAACAATTTTCCCAAGCAAAGCATACTTCATTCCAAAGGAGTAGCAATCTGACTAATATAGGTTGAAAAATATGCTGCTTGGATGTTAGAAGATCTTTGTAAGATCTTTATTTTTGTAATCAGGAACGGAAAAAAATTTCTGTCCCACCCATGTCTTGGCTGAGCAGAACTTCTATGCTGTGCACGCATGAGTACGACTGCGTATTTTTCAAAGACTAATGATGTTGCACAAATGTCACAAGAGTAAACTCCAAGGCCCGTATGCCAGAAGGTGGAGTAGTATACTCCACGGAGTAGTCTAATCCGAGGAGTAGCCACTCCATGGAGTAAGCTAAGCACCGACTAGCTACTCCTCGGATTAGGTTACTCCACGGATTTTCTTTTTGGGCATTCCAAAAAGTGGAGTAGTGGCGGAGTTCGTAATTCGTGGATTAGACTGTGGGGTGGTGGCAAAAAGACAATCGTCACATTTTTCACAATTGATTTCTGCTGTTCATCGTGGGTTTATAGATTTTATTACTTTTCTCTACAAGACCACTTTATCGACCTTTTCTCTGCAAGAGCACACATTGTCAACTTTATCGGTTTTTTCAGCATTCGTTGTATTGCTTTTTGCTAATCTACATAATATGAGACTTGTTGATTTTGAGCAGCAAAAACGAGGTGATGATTCTTTGGAGCTTGAAATTAATTTTCTGATCGAATCCATTAAAAGTCGAAAGAATTTTATCGAAAATAAAAAGACGGGCAGTTTCGGTTAATAGGATACAAAAATTGGCATGGGTCAGCATTCAGAAAGACTTCCAAGAAAATCTAGAACCGAAGAGGACTGTCGAAAAACTGATGACAAAATGAAAAAGCTTGAAAAAAGTAAGGTGTCAGGCTTTCATGCCGCATTGTTGAATTTTCTAGTTCATTATGCAAAATTCTTAACAATTCATGCACTGTTGCTTTATTAAATCGATATCGTAGCCGAAGTCAAAATCACTATGCATTTCAAATGGATCTGATCTTCGAAAAAGAACTCGTAGAATGTTGTTTGCATGCTCGTTTTCCTCGTGCAAAGTTCCCAAAAAATAGATGGAATCAACAACTTCCATAGTTATAGCACTACAACTCAGTCTTACTCTACCGAATACACCTGGCCGGTGCAGGTTTAGAAAATGACAAGAAAAAAGATTTTTTTAGTCCACTGTTTGCTCTACTCTTCTTTCTGGCATACCGAAAAAAGATAATCCACTGATTACTCCACCGTTTAATCCGTGAATTAGCCTACTCCGCATTCTGGCATACCGATTTATTGTATTCTACTCTTCTCTTTACTCCTCTTTCTGGAATGCCAACTGGAGATCATACAGGGAATAATCCACCGTTTACTCTACGGAGTAGGCTACTCCACCTTCTGGTATACGAGCCAGTGTATGAGTGAGTGATGAAATCTTATTGTGTAATAGGGCGTAGGACATTTCATATCGTGCTGAATACTATTACACTTGCCCATAAGCCTTATTTTTATGATAATATGATTTTGCACTATCTTAGATTTTTAAGCTCTCAAAAGTCCCTAATGATCCAGTCGGTGAGAATATTTGTGCTGATGAACGTATACTACCAATGTGCAGTGTCTTACAGATGTTTTTGATTGAAACCTCGTGTGCGATGATGAATAGTGTAAAATTACTGCGGCATGGACTAACGAATGCAGCATAACATAATTTTTTTAGAACTTATTCAAAGAGTGACATTCCTTCAGAATTCGGTATTGTAAATTTATATTCTTCTTACAGTCTTCAGGGAAAAACCGACCGTCCCACCTAGTTACGCCCAGTTGCGGGCCATGCAATCGGGAATCGAGAAAAACTACTTAGCATCGTTGAAAGGACTATGCTGCAACTTCAACTTTGTGCTTTTAATCGTTTCTTATGGTAAAATTTACATAATTTTGTTGGAGATTTTTTAAAATATTCATTTCGTCGAAAGGTATTAATACGGGAGCTTTCTACGCGGTATCGACTTTATTGAATCAAATATTACTGAGATATTTCGAAGTAAATTTTTAATCTGATCTCTCCTCGTTCCAAACTTGGCTGAAATTCATTTTTGACGCTTGGTATCGTGAAACAGAATAACATTTGATACAAATCAGATTATCCTCCTCATGTTTCAGGGTGAAGAAGTCAACATTGGTCGCATTGGCTTGGTAATTGTCTTATCTGGGCTTTTCGGGTCAATATCGTTGGGATATCTGTTGGATAGGACCAAAGCGTTCAAGTGAGTTTCATGTTCAATGAATAAAGGTGCAGCTTACTTATTATTGATTTTCAGGTCAACTACGCTTATTGTTTACGCCCTTTCATTTGCTGGCATGGTTTTGTACACTGTTGTCATTACTTACGAAATTTTGTGGATAGTGTTTGTCGTCTCATTTTTCATGGGGTAACTGATTGCAAATGATTGACAATGTTTTTCATTCATTCATGCCAATTCATGAAAATTTAGTGTAAATATGATCATTTTTAAAAGAATGATTAATTTAATACACTCAATGCAGTCAATAGCTTGCAATATTATAGAATCTTAATCGAAAAAAGGTTTCCTCAGAGTGTTCTACAAAAATTCGGTTGCATTCTCATCCAAAGATCTTTTGCAAGCCGATTTTCGCTTCATAAAACAAGAGTACTGTTGGCGCCATTCTCAATTTCTCAGATAATGTTGTTATCCCAAAATTCCTCGCTCAAAAGTTACAAATTATGACAACAGAATCATTTTTCACATTTCTATTTCGTAGGATGTTTCCGTCCATGTCTCTGCAGTTCATTTTCTGCTAAGGATATTTTTCAACCAAGGTATCTCAAGCTTCCGGAAAAATTAAGCCATTGTTGTGTAAACAATTCCCAAATGAAAAAATTATTGCATTAACTAGCTAATCGGTCCAATAAATCAATAATTAACATCATTTTCAGCTTTTTCATGACCGGTTATTTGGCCCTTGGATTCGAATTCGCTAGTGAACTTACCCATCCAACGTCGGAAGCGACGTCGTCTGGCATGCTAAACGCAGCGGCCCAAGTAAGAATGATCTCCAAATATTACAAAAATCGGTCAGGTATTAGCATAGCATTTCTCCACATGGGTCAAAAATCGATGAAAAAAATTGAGCTTAAATTAGAATAGTTTCTTGGGTAAATCGATGTCGCTGATTACGAATATGATATCAGAGATGTTATAGGAGCAAGTCTTTACGTGTTTTTCCAATAAAAATAATTTCAAATTTCTATCGAAATTTATTCTTGCACAGTTAAGTCACATTTTTATCAGACTAAGGGAAACTGACGAGCTATTTCCGCACACATAATATCATTGAATGGCGTATTAGTGTTCATATTCTTCCACCAGTGCACAGCAAGGTGGCCCGGCAAAAGGTTTGGCGACGTGCCGCGCATCGATCGAACGAACTTTGGCTTAAGCTTAGGCTTAGGCTTGGGCTTATATGCTCATGCGTAGGCTTAGTCTTGGGCTTAAACTCAAAATTTTTTCAATCGATTTTTGACCCATGTGGAGACATGCTATACTAATCAATCGGTCAATCATGCACTTTTAATTTTAGCTTTTCGGCATAATCATGACGTTGGGTATGGGAGAATTGGAATTACACGTTTCCCCGTTGGCCTGCAATATCGCATTATCGGTGTGTTTGGCGGTTGGTCTGGTTGTTACAGGTGAGAAAACATTCTCAAAATACCATATTTGTAGCCACACATCTTGAAATGCTTTTGAACCCAGCAAGTAATATACCATCTTTTTTCTGAGACTACTCAACTAACCCTCACGGATTTTCTTGATGAGAAATTCTGCAGTAAAGCTCTGTGTGAACGATTTCCATTTTAGTAACTAGTCATTTTTAATTTTGCAAACGTATAATAAAAATCAGAATATATAGTAAGTAATGATGCAACGACTCACGGTCAGATCAGAAGTATCATATTTTCTCACCCTGCTTCAAGAAGTCTTGCAGAAATTTGAGTTTTAACTGATTACAGTAATTGGGGTTCTTACTTTTTGTACGTAAGCGAAACTAAATCGATTTCGCATCATTTTCCCTTATGATGATCCTGTTACACACGCTCATTGCATCCATTCATGTGTAGTTCTTACAGTTTACGAGCTCTTGAGAGCCACTATCCCGTGAGTTATTCAAGTTGTACTCGTACTATTCATCTAATCATAGTCTATTTATTCTAGAATAACGGATGCAGCGATCCCATGAGAGTAGCTTACTAGAATCAATAAAGAGAACTTCTCGTCCATATGAGCGACAAACCGAACAACCGAGAATTTCGTTCAATAATCGGGTTATGATCAAAATTTATCTAGTAGCACTCAGAGGGTCGACAAAGCTCTATCCAAGTTAAAAAGGAATATTAGAATAATGTTTTTTCCATGATTTTTTGCTGGTCATGAACAAAATCAGCGTTTTCTAAAGTTATAAGGTTTTCAACTGCATGAAAGTTGCATGTCAAATGGAACTTAATTTACTTTGAATGGTTGATGCAGTAACAAGAAAAAGTACTTTCAATGTGACACACAGTTTTAGTAGAGTGCACAAACTATTTAGTGTAGAAAAATCATAAATTTCCTTATCACAAAGGGAAAATCAAAATCAAAGAAACGACATCTCGCTTGTCCATTTTTTGATTCAGATAAGAACTAATGCCGCCATTTGAGTGCATTTGACCAGATTATTGGAAAAAATTATCGGTCTGTTTGTCCCTGATGGACGGGAAAAGTTTTTTATTTATTTATTACAGTAGTAAACCAACTATTTTTTGCTGCACCTGTCTGTTCAAAATAAATTGGCTATAGAATTTCTCGGACACTATACTAATCCAACAACATAATTCACTGTCGACTATGGTAAAAGTTGTAACGAAAACAGACTGCAGTGCAAAGCAAAATGAAAGGTTTAGTTTAGTAAAGGATTATTTTATTATGTTTTAGCCTCGATAAAAGCCGATTTGAGACGACAGCATGCCGAAACGAAAAGATTTTCGTCCTGTGAAGAGAACACAGCAGTTAAAACGTGCAATAATAATCTCATCAGTAGCGGTAGCGATCAGGGTGATAATTTTACATCGGTGCCATTATCGCCGTGATTTTTCCACATTTAATCTGTTTGTTAAGGTGTGCCAAAATTTATATTTATTTATACATTATGTTTTAGTACCGGTGGTTATTATAAATCATTGTGAGCGTGCATGTACAGTTTAGTCTGTATGTCTTTATCCGTCAATTTGATCGCACTATAGCTTTAATGAAATAAATAGTTGATGAAAAAATGAAAATAACGATGCCGCTGATTCCTATGAACGAAAGATTATAAAGACGGTACTGCGGATTTTGTTGAGTGGCTATTTTCTAGCACAGCTGATGTATGTTTGATACCAACGACTTGTCTCACCTTCTACTGTACGATGTCGAGTTCATTGCACAGTGGCTATACAGACTGTGTTTTGATGATATACCTGTGTACAGGCCCGTAACTAGAAATTTTTTTCAGGGGGGGGGGAATCACCAAAATGTTTTGACTTACTCAAAACTTGGCGAATGGAGGTCGCGCAGCAACCGACTAGTGGGCTAAGGGGTCCAGGGTGGCGCGCTTAAGCGCCCCCTGGTGGGGTCTGGGGCGAAGCCCCAGAAAATATCGATTTTTGGCACTGTTAGTGCTCGAAAAATTTCTTAAAATGCTATATTTAAAATACATAATTGAGAAAACTCAAGATCAAAATTTATTGGCACTAAACAACTAATAAAATCTATTCAAAATTAATGAAGTGCTAAGCGTCTATCACCGGTTTTGGCAAACAAATCAACAAACATATCACAATCTGTGGAAGCGGTAGTTGATGCTAGTGTTACAACTGAATTAATATTTAAATAAATTTTAACTCATTAGAACGATGATACAATTTTATTCTAACTAACCTGTTGATTCTGAAGGTTTTTGAGAATCATTCCCAGCACTGGATTCACGTGAAGAAGCTGAATTTGATGCTACACATTGACGTTTGTTGTTTAAATTTGAAGATGTAAAATAGCTAGTGATACGCTTCATATTGTATTAGATTCAGAAGTTGAAACAATCCCGAAAAAATTTTCATAAGCTTCAACCCCTACTATACATCCAACGCAAATTATAAAATACGTACAGCAAGAAAAAGTGTAATATTATGTAGGAAACAGCGAAATGAAAGTCAATCAATATTCAACAATGCATTACACTGTTAGACTTGCAAATTTTATTATAAAATGTAATATTTGTACCTTTAACCCTTCATTTTTATGATTCAATAAAGGAATAGAAAAAAATTCACAGGTGCCAAGAGTAGTCACTTGTTCACATACATGCGCTGGATCAGATACACTAAAAAAATTTTTCGGATTTAATTTCAGGGGGGAATTCCCCCTATTCCCCCCCTAGTTACGGGCCTGCCTGTGTAGATATACCGACGTGAGCAATTGAATTTACTTTTCGAATAGCAAACGATGATGTACACACTGAAAATTATGAGTGAAATGACTATACATGCACATGGGGAGTTTGGGGGGGGAGAGTCTGGACCCCAGTGGATTCTACTCCCCAATGTTGAAATGAGACTTGGGTTGAGATAGAGAAATATAATAAATGGAATAGAATGGAAAATAGACCTAATGAGTCACTCGCTAATTCACCTAATCAGGCCGAAACCTTAGGTAGAATAAGTCTGCAACAGTTCAGTCAGTCTCAAGTTCAACAAAAGATCAACTGCTTTCATTCCAAGGAACTGCAAATGATCAAACAACACTCTGAGCTCAAGTAACTTCGAATCAAGGGCAAACCGAGAAGACAGGCCGAGAATAGAGACATAAATGTAGACTTGCATGCAAGTGGCTCTCCAGAAATCCGAGGTCTAACCTGCTTTCCCTCTGCTGCAGGGTTGATAATAAATGTCCAGGGCTTGGTTTCATAAAATATTTTATTAGGGCTAATAACTTATTAGTAATATATTAGTAATATATATTAGTTCCATTAGTTTTTGTTTCATAAAGAAATCAGAGTAACTAATAAAAATATTGGTGAAATCTACGTATTTTACCAATAAAATATTAGTAATAATATTAGTAGTAATAAAGTATTAGTAATAAAATATTAGCGTATTATTTACTAATATCAGTCGATAACATTAATTTTTTCCTGTTGAATATTGATTTTGTGCGAGATGGCTGCAACATGTGATCAGAAACTCTTGATGTTGCAAAAAATTTGTGTGTTGAAAAACATATTGTTTTCAAAATTTGATGAAAAAATCACACATACTGAAAAGCAAAAGGCGTGGCAAAGTGTGAAAGAACTTGCTGAAAGTCTGGGAGTAACATCATTGGTCAATAAATCATGGGATTATATTCGCGATGCTTGATGGCCAAACATTAGAAAAACAACTGCGGCGAAAATTGATAAGTTTAAGATGCTCAAGGAGGCCCTGAAGCGAAATTGTCGGCAATCGATAATGCAGTTTTGGATATTATTGGACGTGATTCAGCAATGGTTAATGGATTGAATGTGTCAGAATCCAAATTTACTGTTGACACAGAAGCTGACGAAAGACAGGCTGCTTTGGAATCAATTGTGGAAAAAGAGAGTGACGAAATTGTTGAAACTTCTACTACACGCTCACCTCAGTTGTTTAAGGTAATACATTTATTCGTGGGGATAATTTTTTCAGATAAGCTTTCTTCGGCTAAAATTTGGGGCTGTTAAATATTTATATCCGATGAGATTTAACAATATCGATGAAATTCGGAATTTCAGCCAGCATACTTTTCATGCTCATTCAAAAATCATTTCTTTTGTGGCGAATAGTTCATCAAATAGTTTAAAATACATCATTTGATTGTTAAAAATATGAACTAATATGTGTAACATTTTGCCATCCAAAAACAATGTTTTTCTAATTTCCTGTTAGAACTTCTTCCAAAGCTTTCCAATATGTGTTATCGATTGAAAAATTATTTGTTCTATACTTTCATTGATAGACGGGTATATTGAGTTTTTTGTTAGATGATTTTGCCATATTCCAAAATTATCTACTTGTAAATAATATTGCATTTAGTCGGCAAACACATTAGTTATGTTTTAATGGGATTTCATTTTTTCAGCGATCTATCCCATTGAAAAAATGCAATCTGCAGTATTTCGAGCCACCAAAATCTTTGGAGAATATGGATGGATTGAAGAATGAAAAATTAAAGCTCGAAGTTGATTTTTTACGTGTTCAAATTGTGACTCAAAAACCCAAGCAAGAAGTTTACGAAATGAAGAAGCGGAAACTTCAATTGCAAATAGCTGCGTTGGAAGGATCAAGATTGATATCGACGGCATCCATGCCTCCAGTTTTCGCACCACAAAGTTACAATGATCTGTACCTGCAAGAAGCAAACACAAATTCTTTTGCATTGTTTAACAATTATACTATGGAAAATTAACATTAAGGTTGCAATGTCTGTTCGTGTCATATCAAAGTTGTTGATCAAATAAATGAGTGTTTGAGAAAGTTATCGTGTCGGAAAGTGGATGTCACCATACAAGGGCAACGGGCATAGGTGTAACAAAAGAATTTAAGTTCAAGTTAATATGATTAAAGAGCATACATGGGAGTAGAGGGGTATGGAGTCTGGACCCCCCTAGAGCCTCCAAGACCCGGGCTAGAATTTTCTAGGGGGTCAAAAATAGATTTTTGGTCATTTTCAGGCATTTTTCCAAAAGTTTCATGGTAAATAATATTATAATAATTCACATGTACCCCAAAATTTTCTCGGAATTTTGCAACTCAAACTTATCAAAGAATAAGCAGTTAGGTACATAAAACAACTTTAATGTGTAAATATCATCATTATCAGGAAAAAACTCGAATTAAACGCAAAGGACTTCTGTTATTTCCATTATCTTCATTATCATCATCACTGGAACTAGCAATGTCTTCAGGCTCAATATTTGGATCTGCTGCAACTTCATCATCTTCAGACAATTCTTCATCATCTCCATCATCTAAGATCATGTTTTGCAAAATACAACAACATTTGACAATTTCGCCAGCAAATTTAGGATGGACGTGCAATTTTTCAAGACATGCAAATCGTTTTTTCAAAATTCCAAAAGAGTTTTCGACAATACGAGGCGTCTTCTTGTGAGCTACGTTGAATCGGTGTTCAGCATCAGTCGCTGGCCACAATATTGGTGGGATGAGCCATTGTTTAACGGGATAGCCAGAATCGCCCAATAAAACAGCATTCAGTATCAGTTGCCAATGATTGTCCTCAAATTGTGTGAAAAACTGCTGTTTCTCAAAACTCTGGCATTGTGTACGCTTCCGGGCCACCTAGCACTGACGTAAAAAAACTTGTAATCTGGACTTGAAATTTGTTTGGCTGTTAGTAAATACTAACAAAAAAAGACATGGAAAAACTTAAATCTCTGACATGGAAAAATTTAAATCTCTGAATAAGTTTTTGATTAAATGATTTGAAACTTTTCTATTCAGTGTAAAATTAGATGGGCTTTTCAACAAAAAAGTTGCAATTATTTTTATAAAGTATTCCATAAGTTATAGCAAAAAAGTTTTATTGGTGTTTTAGGGCCACACATAAAAATTACACTGCATGGCATTTCATTAATGGTTATTTTAAAATTATTTTGCTCATATCTCTCTCAAAACCATCATGCAATTCAATGAATGTTGCGCGTGGCAATTTACAAATTGCTCTTCATTTGTAGATGGAGCTTTGATAGGAATGTGAGTTCCGTCCACACACCCAACAACAGTTGGCATTCCTGCTTTCTGATAAAATTTTTGCGTGATGTTATAATTTGATTCAGGCCAATGAATCGTGCTGTTGAAGAAAATATCGTTGATGTTTCCAATGACCCTGTGAACGACCCTTGATACGGTAGCCTTTGATAGTCCATGGGCGTCACCAACCAATTTCATATGTCCGCCAGTTGCCAAATATCGAATACACAATAAAAGCTGTTGTTTTGGTAACAGAGCATAATTTCTATCGGTTTCATGTTGCAAATGAATGGAAATATGTCCTAAAATCCGTTGGGTTGTTCCTGAGTTTAGCCGAAATTTTTGAGAAAAGTCCATATCGTTGAAATTAATTCTAGGTCGGAAAATCCTTTCTCGCCTACCTATATTTTGCATAAATTCAACTTCATCATCAGTAGAATCACTTGAACTCATAGTGAAAATACAGTTTATTAGTAAAAATTGACCAATAAAGATTCTCAACAAATCCTACTAATATTGATAGGACTAATAATGCACTAATAAATTTATGAAATGGAAACTAGATAAGTCCCTAATAAATTACTAATAATATTGGTAAAAACGAAAATATTTAATACTGGAAAACTAATACTTTATGAAACGGTTTACTAATAATATTAGCAAATTCGCCAATATTTATTACTGATACTAAAATTATTTATGAAACAGGATTACTAATAAAATATTATTAATAACGGAGAAGACTAATAATATTTTATGAAACCGAGCCCAGGTGGGGGACGTTGTATTTGGGCCTTGACACCACAAAATATAATAAATCAATAAAATATAATAATGGCCAGTCTGGCCCCCACCCCCTGATTTCTTCACTAATAAAAAACAAACAAAAAATAGAATCACCAAAAACATAGCGGACTGAGCCTTTTATGCATGAGGTCTATGCAAATTGGCATCGACACAAAATGCATGGACCTTGGCAGCTATTTCTTCGCAACCATGAGATAGACTATGTCTATCCCTGACATCCCTCGAGCCTTGAAACTGACCAATGGGTGGTTAAAAAGATCCATATTATGCCGGGATGACAATTTTTGACCTTTTCAGGACCTATTACAGTCAACGCAGTTTTTTAAATCTTTTTGGTCACTCATGCCCCCTTGCAGAAAGCTTTCCGAATGACTACCCTCTTACATCAAGTCTTTCTTACAGGCATATAGGAATGTCCACAAAACCATCTGGGTGTGCTACCTCTTGGTCCAGACACTGATGAATCGATGACTCAGCATCGGCTTGACTTCTTCTTCCTACCACCAAATCCACTTTGACCTGCGCCAGGGCCATGGGTCTTCCGTTGCCTACCTTCCCGTGACCTTTTGTTTTGGTTCTTGCGATTGATGCTGGAGACATATATCTGTCTATCTCTTTCCAGTTGTGTGTTTCACCATGAAGTCTTCACCACCTTTTCAAGGCTACCTCCACCAAATTTTCTATAAAATTCTAAAATATTTACATATTATGTACATTAGTATAAAAATATCACAAAAAAATCAAAATTCAGGTGTTGTTGATTGAGCAAAGAAAATGAAAAGAAAAAATAAGGCGAGATTTAACCGAGATTATAAATGAAAAATACATTTTTACATGCCCTTTTATGGCAATGTGAAGTACAAAAAACAAATAAAAATTTAAAGTGTGCAGCAATTAAGAAAAAATTTGTTCAGCTGAAGACCCCGGATTAAACTTTTCCGCACCATGGACCTTCTTTACCAGTGGTGTTCTGAGCAACCCCAAACTCCTGAGACCACCTTGGTTGTCTTTACTCATTTTATAACCACCTAATTCCCTATAAAAACTGATTGGTTTTTTGACTCCTTGAGTTTGCCGCTGATTTTCCGTAACTTTGAGTGTCAGAAGCCACCACTTATTGAAATGAGACTTGGGTTGAAATAGAGAAATATAATAAATGGATTAGAATGGAAAATAGTCCTAATCAGTCACTTGCTAATTCACCTAATCAGGCCAAAACCTTAGGTAGAATACGTCTGCAACAGTTCAGTCAGTCTCAAGTTCAACAAAAGATCAACTACCTTCATTCCAAGGAACTGCAGATGATCAAACGACACCCTGAGCTCAAGTAACTTCCAATCAAGAGCAAACTGAGAAGGCAGGCCGAGAATAGAGATGTAAATGTAGACTTGCACGCAGGGTGGCTCTCCAGAAATCCAGGGTCTAACCTGTGTTCCCTCTACTGCAGGGTTGATAATAAATGTCCAGGTGGGAGATGTTGTATTTGGGCGTTGACACCACAAAATATAATAAATCAATAAAATATAATAATGGCCAGTCTGGCAGCTGATTTCTTTACTAATAAAAAACAAACAAAAACTAGAATCACCAAAAACATAGAGGACTGAGCCTTTTATGCACAATGTCAATGCCAATCAGCATCGACACAAAATACATCAACTTTGGCTATTTACAAGAAGATTATGAAGGAAAATGAGAGGAGAAAGGAGAAATAGACATCATAAGAATGAAAATTATGATGTAGTTTAACGATTTTTCTAAATGAAGCATGCTTGATTCCAACAGTGTAATATTAACTTAAGAAGTGCTGACCAAGCCCATAGTTTCTCATATTTCACTAATAGGGATGTAAGAATTTGCTGTGTGGATATTAGAAAACCTTTTTTTGGTTATCCAGAACTTGTCAAGTGGTCGAACTATGATTTCTAGTTAGGCACTGTTTTCAAATCGTATAGCCGTATCAAATGTACTTAATTCTTCCAAATAAAAAAGGTGACTCAAATCAGTACCGTCGTCCAAATCATTTACATACAGCTGTAAAATTTTTCACTCGAAAGATTGTTAAAAGTATTGCCTATTCTTCTTGAAATGCTTCTAAATAATGAAAGTGGAAAGCAAGTAGTATTTCAGATTTTCACGATTTTCTAAAATTTGGAAATTTGTCAGCATACAGACCTCACCTTTAACGATTTTTCAAGTGAAAAATTTTGCGGTGGGACCTCTTTGTAAACGATTTTGACGACAGTACTGATTTGTGTTACTTTTTTATTTGAAAGCATTTTATAAAAAACAGACTATAGGTCAGTATGCTGATACATTTCCAGTCTGGTAAAAAACTTCTGATTCACTCACTTTAGCTCGCCGATCGCCCATTGCATCGCTACTCACCGTTGCTATAAGGAGTGACCCTTATCATCACGGAATTTCGTTCAAATCGTTCTCATCACTATTATTTCCCTCTCCGTTCCTTCTGTGCTCTTATCTTCTCGGGTTGGTCCTTTGTTAACAACTAAGATTTCGAAAGTTTGAGTTTAGTTGCCCACACTTGCTGACCAATATAGTAAACCTTTCAATTATGCTCAAAAGCCTTCAACAAAAACCATAACACAAACTTCTTATCAATATCGTTTACTGTAGTTTTAATACACCCATGTACATGGGCGATATAGTTGTGTCTCGTTTGCAGGTTTAAAAACTTGTTCATTACATACCACAGTTTACTGTGGATATTCTCACATGTATATGAGCAAAACACAGTCTGTGTAAGTACTGAGTGTTGCCATACTGGCATTTCGATGCCAGCCAGGCGTTAGCACCGTTTTTTTTTCCTCGAAGATTTTTTCCACATGAGAACCGGACCCAAAATTTTTTTCCTCATTTTCCAAAAATTTTCCACATTTTTAAAAATGCTTTTTTGTGCATTTTAGGAGCATACCCAAGCATTTTGTTGTATTTGTAGTCAGAAACCTGCAAAAATGAGGAAAAAAATTGAGAAAATTCTGGTTATGTTAGTCAAAATGAGCTCATCAAGATTATATTGGTGTTCTATAGGAGCGGATAAAGCAAGTAAACGGTAGAGTCATACCTGTAAGACCTCCGACCAGTTGGGGGGGGGGGGGGGGGGGTAAATCCGAAATTTTGGGGGGGGGGGGTAGGAAAAAATCGAAATTTTTCCCAAAAAAGGCCAAAAAACATACACTTTTTGGCAAATTTTTTTAATTTTTTCCCAACTGGGGGGGGGTTGGGGGGGGGGGAAAATGATTTTGGGTATAGGGTTGGCCGAGTTGGGGGGGGGGGGGGTCCGCCCCCCCAACCCCCCCCCCCAACTACAGGTATGGGTAGAGTTCTCATGAATTTATCCGCTATCAACATTTCTGTGATTCCGATTAGAATCATCTAATTTTATTTAGTTCTTGTTCCGGCGCGGAGCGCCGGAAAAATTTCTGGATTTTTACTTTCTAAAACGCTGGAAAATGAACCTTCATAACGTTGGGAAATAAATTAAAATCAGACTGATGAAGTGTAATTTGCTCCCCATTCCGGCGAGAAGCGCCGGAAAAATTTTCGGGTTTTTGTATTCTAAAACGCTGAAAAATAAATCTCTCCAACAGATAATTCGTGAACAAATGTTTTAAAATCGCGTTCTAGAGTAATGTCTTCAATTTCCACCTTCAATAAACGCAAAAGTTCAGATTGCAAACGTTTAAAAAATTCCAATCTTCGAGAGAAAAAATTGATAGACTTGATGGAAAATCTCTATTTTCGGCAGGGTTGGCAAGACCTGGGTTTTTGGGTTTTTGGGTTTTTCTGGGTGCATTTTTTTGACAAAATTTGGGTTTTTGGGTTTTTCTTAATTCTTTTAAAATGAGGATTTCATCGTTAATTTGAGGATTTCATCGTTAATTTCCCTGTGGCAAATCCAGAACGAGATTGAGGATTTCATTGTTAATTTCCCTGTGGCAAATCCAGAACTAGCTGACCAAAAAAGTGCTGTGTATCAAGAATTGACGCAATACATGATTGAGGCAAAATTACAAAAACAAAATAACTCATTTCGCTACCAGACCAGATGCTCGTCAAAAAGAAAAAGTCTGTCCTTGAGTATTGGCTCACAGATGGAGCTGACTGGCCGCTGGTGCAACGAATCGCTCTGAAGGTACACATAGATAACATGTTATTTGTTTCAATGTATTACATGTATAAAAAATTAATTGAGGTTTTTTCGCTCGTTGTCTCTACCTCATCTTCGGAAAGAAACTTCTCTACCTTTGGCTTCATACATTCCAACCTGCGAAATAAATTGTCGACGGAAACAGTGCGCAAACTGGTATTCGTTAAGACAAACTTTGGGCTGCTAGAAAGTTCCCGTGACTGTGAATCTGATGAAGTGAGCGAAGCCGAAGCGTGAAATTTGATTTCCGTAATTTTCAATTTTTTAAAGTGACATTTCAATTTTTAGTGTTTAGATCATGCAATAAAAAATTCAATAAACAGCCAATCGTTTTAATGAGCCAAATCGATAAAATCGTTGTGCAATGTGCAGTCGCGTGACTCGTGTAAATATGTTACAACCAAATGTATAGTCAGTCTTGAACACTGTTCAGCAATTTAATACACTTTATACGTTAAAAATAACATTCTCATATATATTTTAAGTGAAATGATCATTCATTAGTACAAAACTGGAACAAAAACCCTAGAAAACCCCACCAAAAACCCAGAAAAACCCACCAAAAACCCAGAAAACCCCACCCAAAAACCCAAAAATGAAGATTTCAAAAACTGGGTTTTTGCCAACCCTGATTTTCGGCGACATAATTGACTCTAAACGATTAGAAAACGAAACGAGCTAACTTGATTGATAGAAACTGTTGAGCATTAATTAGTAAGTCGAAGTAGATATGCTAACGGCCGCGCTTGATAGAACATAGTTATAATTATACCCATGACCGGCGCGAAGCGCCGGAAAATTTTGAGATTTTGACCTTTTAAAGTCCACGAAAACGCATCTTTTCGGTTTAGAGTTCCCCAAAATTTTTTCCACAATGAGAACCATACCCAAAATTTTTTTCCTCATTTCGAAATTTTTTTCCTCAAAAGACCCCATTTGAGGAAAAAAAAACGGTGGGCGTTAGTCTAGCATTATTCGAATCTGGCATTAATTCTGGCATAATGTTCTGATTTTTGATAGGGTAAAGTGGGGTGACTTTGATTAGGGGCGACTTTGATCTGAGTATGGCATTTGATAACTATTCAGTGTTTTTTTTGTGCCAAAACATGGTTTTTGGCACAAAAAAATTTGGAATGGCACGAAAAATTTTGAACGTTTGCGCCAATTGGCACAAATTTTTTGGCTGGTCAAAAATTAAATTTCTTTGATTTTTAGACGTTTTAGGGCTGAAAATGCAGAAATTTTTCGGCGCTTCGCGCCGAATCAATGATTTGACCCGAACGCGAACGATTTCTCTTCGAACAGTGTATTAGTATCGTTGCAGCAAACTTTATAGGCTGTCAAGACTGATGAGTGAAAAGAAATTCTGAATATTTTCTCTTCATTCAGTCAGATTCGGATTTAAAACTGAAATTGTTACTTTTTATGTTTGATTGATTCAAACAGAAAAATCGATATCGTTGATAATGGCACAATGTTTCGATCGAAAATCAACGCGATTTTTGACTTTATTTTCTCTAGTCTTTACATGGTTGTTAAGTATACATAACATAGATATTCGTTCGTAGTCGAAAATTTAATCAATTTGAACTTCCTGAACAATTCTAGAGCTATTTAAATTGTCTCAGCATTCCATTTCTTTTTGGAATTTCGTGAACTATTTTGTTGCACAGTTTTTTCTCTTCTCACTGACATGGTTAGCTGAAAAATAGGTCGGGCACGATTTTTACAAAAAATTGATGCGTTAAACAATAACTTTTTATCAAACTTTTGGCCTAAAATTTTTCCGCAGTTTTCAGTATGTCTCTAGTAAAAAAATTTTTTTTGTGCCATTGGCACAAATTTTTTTGGCCTCTTGTGCCAATAGGCACAAATGTCCGCGCAAAAAAACGCTGTAACTATTTGAGATTAGTAGGTCATTTTCGCTGTGTAGACAACCTCCCTGGCATAATGTTCTGATTTTTGGCATAATTCTAGCATTTTTTGAAAATGAAGTTTCTAACGGCTATAAGTCCCTGTTTTTCCCCTATGCATTTTCCCCAAATGGGGAAAGGAGTCAAAAATTTATTTCCCCATTTTCCCCTACGTTTATTCGCTTGAAAATGCTTATAGACGCTTTATTTAAGTGTCTTTGATTCATACCTGTATGAGGTTTGACCAGTTGGGGGGGGGGATTAATCCGAAATTTTGAGGGAGGGGGTCGAAAAAAGTCGAAATTTTTCCCAAAAAAGCCAAAAACATACACTTTTTTACCAATCTTTTCTAATTTTTTCCAAACTGGGGGGGGGGGTTGGGTATATGGTTGGCCAAGTTGGGGGGGGGCCAACCCTCCTTCCAATTACAGGTATGCTTTGATCATTTTCAAACCTTCTGGTGTTTGTGTTTTTAGAAGCAGTGGTTAGATGGACTCGAGTCCATTCAGCCAAAACCCGCAAAATGGCTAGATGGACCCGAGTCCATCCAGTCAAGACCCACATAATAACTAGATGAACTCGAGTCCACCCAGTCAAAAACAGGCAAAACGGCTAAATAGACTCGAGTTTTTTTTAGCTTTTTTTTAACATTTAAAATATATCCGTAAATTTCTAGAACTTACACGATTTTTGAATAGAAAATTCGAATCTAATTCTTAAAATAAATGTTGAAAGATTGATTTTCCCGCATCGCAGAATGTCAATATCCAAAAAAATCTTCCGGCGCTTTACGCCGGAAAGAAAAACATGTTTTTGAGCACAGAGATTTTAACGGTCGATTTCTCATTATACCTGGACAAGCCCTATGGGTTCGTCTGGTACCAGCCAGTCCAAAAATTTGGTTGATTGCCGAATATTTTCGGTGGTTGTTAAGCTGAACAGGAGTAGGGAACCAGACGTATAGTACAGTTATCTTGTACAAAATAGACAGAATGCAGTAAAAGTTGATTTTCAAGTTTATTCCAGAGTCTGCACACTTTTTAGGACGCGCTATTTTATTTAGCAAACCTGGAAAGTCAGGGAAAAAGATGCCTAGAACCATGAAAAGTCAGAGAATTTGAAAAGTACATTCTGATGCGTTTTAGAAGGTCAAAATTTTCTAGTGCATTGCATTCATTGATTCTCTGATTGATTGCTTGATTCCCTGATCGGTTGGTTGATTTCTTCATTAGCTGGTCGATCCTTTGATTGGTTAGTTGATTTCCCGATTAGTGGGTTGCTTCCCTGGTTGGATTGGGTGGTTGGTTGATTTCCTGTTTAGTTTTTCCATTGGTTCTCAGATTTGTTGGTTGATTCCCTGATCAGTTGGTTGATTTCTTGATTGATGTGTGGATTCTGTGGTTGATTGATTTCATGGTTGGTTCATTCATTGATTCCCTGTTTAACTGGTTTACTCTCTGATTAAATGGTTGGTTGGTTGATTCCCTGGTTGATTGTTTCGCTAATGCCATGATTGGTGGGCTGATTTCATCATTCAATGGTTGATTTGCTGATTGATTGGTTGATTGCCTAATAGTCATGTGCGCCAGAGAAATTTGAATATCTGGATCTGCGTGTTTTTTGCAGCTTCGGATATCCAAATATTTTTAATGTTGTTTGTAAAGAGGCAAAAAAAGTCACATGTCAAATAATAATAGACTGGGTCATCTACAATACTACTGAACCTTTTGTTGGTTTGTTGTTGAAACTTTGTGTAATAATGTAGAGATATTCCAAAGCGAGCGGATTCTCAACTGAGCGAATTCCCAATTGAACGATTCCGAACGAGCGATAGAGAATGTAACTACATTTTCTTCACATATTCCTTCTTTCCCTTATATTTTTCTTTGTATGTATTTTTTTCTTTCGTTCTGTGTGTTGCTTATGTTTTCTTTTATGTATATATGTTTTTGCATTTTTATCTTTTGTTTCTGATTCCTTCGATTTTCTTTTTTTTTGTCATTTACTTTTTTATTTTTAACTCATGAGACAATACATTACAAGTTGTGATTTTTAATAAGCATTGTCTCCCAATAACATAATTCTTATACAATTCGGTACTCTCTATTTCCTATTTAATTTTATTCTTTCTGATGTTTCTTCATTCTTACCTACTTTTCATCGTAGTTTTTTGCTTTTACTTTATCTTTATCTTTTTCTATTTTTTTGATTCTTTCTTGTTTTGTTAAATTTTTTGTTACCCATTTTTCGTTCACCTAATTGTCTCTCACTCAACTGTTGTAGACCCAAATCTGTTGTCCAAAGAGTAATTGTTTTCCTGATAAATTTCGTCTGCTTTTTACGAGGTGAAATTTTTTTCACGCAGTAGAATTTTTCGAGCGCATTTTTTATTTCCTCATATCTAACAGAATACTTTTGCTAATGCAGTATTATTGTGGTTTTTCTGTAGAGATTTGCAATTAAATATTCGATCGCACCATAGTTCCGATTATGTCGACCGAAATTTTCGTTTTTTCCTTGATTTTGGGGGCGATGTTTTTGATGCAGATCTCAGCTCAAGATGAAAAAACGATTTACTACAACGACGGCTGTAGCGAAGAAACTTGCGGCGCTATCGTTTCAAAATGTATGCTTTTAAAAAGTTGCAATTGTTCGATGACGCCGGCCGATTTGGTAGGAAAGAACTGCACATGTTGCCGCGAATGTGTGACATGTTTGGGCGATTTATTTTCCAAGTGCTGCGCTTGCGTCGGTGCGTGAACGAATCTAACTTAAGCCCAATTTCAAACATATAAAACTGATGAAAAATGTAAAAGTTTTTCGTTTTCACTCCATATGAGATTCAATTATGTATTGAAATGTTGACCGGATTCCTAGTTATAAAAAATACCAATTAAACTGTAATTTTCGGTGGAAACTTTTTTTATGGCTCCTCGAAAAAGTTTATTGATTTATCCGTCAAGGACCGCTCTTAATTTTATAGTTTTATTACACCCGCGAATGTTGGTTCATCATTACGACGTTCTGGTATGTCTGTTCCTATCTATTCTAGGATTGTGCAAGTCGAATGATACACAGGATTGCTTATCGTTAAAAAGTTCTGTACAATATTTGTATCCGACCGAAGAACAAATGGGTCTGTATAAAACAATCACCGAAGGAGAATACGAAGAAAATTTGCAAGGAATGAAAATCAAAAGCTTTCCAATTACCGAATCGCAATATTTTTCGGCTTTGTCAGTAGGTAATGCATCAGGATGTTCCCCGTAATTTCATGGAGAATTGGAAATATTCTTACGCGTGATTTTCTAAGAGTAAGATCACTCTAATAGTTTTCCTTACATGGACTTTCTATCGTAAATTATTGTAATTTTGATCAGAATTCTCGTAGTTTAATTGTCTTCCCTGCCTGAAAAAAACAAAAAAATTTTTATTTTTGGAGAATCATACGTCTTGAAACGTTTAGGGCGAAGTCACTGAGGAAAAAAAGTTTGAAATTTATGCTTCAAAAGTGTGGCAAATGATTCAAAAAAATGCTTTTTGTGATCAAAAAGGTCATAGAAATTTAAGTTTACGGCGAGAAGCAACAAGAACACAAATAGCGAGGCGTACAGCATTTTGCTATACTACTCTTCTTTCTGTCACTGAATATACATGGCGCTATCATTAGTTATTGCACCCTTTACTGATTTAATTTTTCGAGCTTCTTCCTCTCAATTATTCTATAAACAAAGCAAGCCCAAAGTATCATAAAAAATGTGCATTTCTTATTGCTCTGAAGCTATTGATTTTTTCAACACATCAAAACCAGCTTTGCAGTATAGTTTCAAAACTGTGGACGTCTTAAAGGTATTTTTCTCAAACTGGCCATCCACCCCCCAAAAAAATTCGACCCAGTAACAATCATTTTAAAAGATTACCCATTGAATCGACGTACCCGGTGGTGGAACTTCCCAAATTTTTATCGTACCAGTAAGTAATTTTTTTCCATTATACTCCACCAGTAAGTCATTTTTACCAGGGAAGTAAATGAATTTTCAAACCTAAGACTGTGTAATATCCCCCTTAATTCTTTAATAGGGTATACTGATTCATTTAATATTTGCTTGAGATCTGACATACGTGTGCTGGCAGTTAAAATATGGCCTCCGGCTGATGTCAAAACCCCAAGCTTACCCCAAGAAATATGTATGGTGCCATTTAGTTGATTTCGTAGGTCAATCAATGAATTTCACCCTCATTCGTAACCATACATGTAACAGGGCCCCCGAGGTCCGAAGGGGGGTCGAGCCACTTTTTTTGGGCCGTTGGTCAGTAACTCCCAAAATTTGGGGGGGGGGGGTCTCCGAAGGAAAAAATGTTCGATTTTTTTCACGAAAAAACTCCGAAAAATAGTTCAAAAAAATAGTAATTTTTTCAAAAAAGACCGAAAAAATGTATTCATTGGCGCGAAGCGGTGAGAAAATTGACGTTTTTGATTATTTTTTTGTTCGAAAAACTGACATTTTTCAATATTTTTCCGACCAAAAGTATGGGGGGTCCCTACGGCTACCATATGGCTAGGCTAGCCATAGGATTAGAAAATCCTGGGAAGGCGGTTGCCCAATGACTAGCCGTATGGTCGACGATTTCTGATGGGAGGGTTTCCATAGCACTCCCCCCCCCCCCATTACATGTATGTTCGTAACTACCAACTGAAACATCATTTACATTCGCGCGCTTCACCAAGTATATGTTATTTGTTTTCATTTCGAACATTTTACTCAAAAATCTATTGTTTTAGAACTTCGAGATATGTTTGCGAATATTCCCGACATAAATTGCACGGTTACATTTTTGCCAAAGTGCATGCCGGATTACGAATGCCAATTTAGCTGCAAGGTAATTGTTTATTGGAGTCTTCAGTTTTGTGTTTTTTCACGCTTATCCGTTTTTGTGCTACACTTTTTTCTTGTTTTTTTGATATTTACTCTTTCAACTTCTTCAACAGTTTTTCGTTAACTTCCATCTTTCCAACTGTTCATATGATCCATTCATCTTTCCGATTTTTGTTCGTGCTTTCTGGCTTTCGACTTGAGTAGTACACTACGCTCCTTCCTCCAAGAATTTGAAATCACATTTTGTTCCAGAGTTTAGGAGCGTCCGCTGTGCGATGGTTCTATACCGGTTGTTGTCAGTGCATAGGTCAATATTGTATCGATTTTGGGATAAGCGAAAATCTGTGCGAACATTGCACCGATTTGGAGGAAGTAAATAGCGAATACTGTAAGAAAAGTCGTCCGAAATTCACTACTCATCTCGATGAATTATGATTAACGAAACTCAAATGCAACGGAATGTTACCTGTCCGTTGATATATTTGGTGAGATGATTACTTCATTCACGCTAATCCCCAATGTTTTCTATTTCTTCGCAATTTGGAAAATATTTATATATTTGTGGCCACTATGAAGAAAATTAGGCGAATTCTTTTGAATATTGGTACTCAGATAATTAATCAAATATGATCCAGGTATTATTATAATGAAAAGATCAGTTTTGCTTGGCCATGATGTGTTGATTGAAACTTTTTTCGAATTTTGCGTTCTTGGGCTGACGTAAAATTGTTTCCCATATTCTTCCATTTTACAAGTTTACAAACTGAGGAAGCGTACCGTCTTTTTTCAAAACGCGTAATCATTTATTATTCGAGATTCTTAAGGCCCTGCCATACTTCACGGCGCGGTACCGCGCGGCGCCGGTTGTTCTATTCACACTAAAAAGCGGCGCCGTGCGGCGCCCCATCAGGTTTCAACTGAACCAATAGGTACACATTTTTTTGAGAAGAGCAAAATCCAAAAGTAAAAAAGCGGCGCCGCGCGGTACCCGCGCGGCGAAGTATGACAAGCCACCGCGCAGCGCCGCCTGTTAGTATGAATAGGACAAACCGGTGCCGCGCGGAAACCGCGCGGCGAAGTATGACAGGGCCTTTAAAATGCCCGGACTCGCTTATCGTCTTTTAAAAACTACAATCGTACTAAAAGATTCTCGCGTTTTTGCACCGTATTACTTATTACATCATGTTATATTTTTTCCTGCCGCGGAGTAACTATACAAATTTTTACTTATTTTTTGACGGGTTAATTCTTAATTTTGTTTTCACCCCAGGTTCAATAGTCTTCTGACCCACAAAAAAATTATTGAATTCGTTTTGTATATTTTCGATTGTTAAATTGCTTTAACCCCCGTTTTATGCATAATAATGTTTTCCGTTCATGTTGTTCTATTTGCTTTGATTTGCCCTTAAAGATGCAAGTTTTCGTTAGATTAATGATCATTAATTAGTATTTACTCCAGATCTTTGTAGTGCGAAAAATGTCTGCCAGGCATTTTTCTGTAGCACTCTATAGCATTTGCTACATTCTAACATTTCAACTTGAAGGTCGGAGTATTGTATATTTAAATTCACAACTGAGCGCAGCATACATAACACATAGAGGAGTTAAGCCCTCCTACCTGAGATCCTGGACACCCCGCCTGGCCTTTTGAATGAAAAACATGCTTGGGGAGCCCTCTTTTTGTTTTTTAACTCATCTCCACTCCAATCCGATTGTGTCCTTATCCCCCGAGTGTCCGGATTCTCCGACAGTTCTTCCCCGAATATCTCGATTCCCCCGAATAATAAAATTCCCTATTATTCCCCGAACAATGCATTAGTCCCGATTCCACGAATAGGAATGAGACGGATTCGTATCTGACCTAGAAAACTGCGATTGTTGAATCCTAAACAAGATCCTGTTTAAAGCATGTGAGCGAAACAATCTCTTTTATATGATTAGTTTTTTAAAATCAAGTTGTATGAATTCGTATTTCTTAGCAGTTCACAAGTGATTAATCATTGAAATAAGAAGCAAATTAAAGAGCCCAAAAATCTTTAGACCAGGCTTTTTTCTAAGCTATCTGCACTGCACATGAACGAATGAAGGAATTCTGAGGAAGTTTTTTCGTGTTCTAAATAAATATAAGTTTGTAATACTTCCGGTTCGGATTTTCAGTCGGAAAATGATTCTGTTAAATAAGTGAAGGAAGAGAGTGAGAAAAATCAATGATTCCATATTCATCGCAATAGGAAAATTCCATGAGATTCGCCACGCTTTCACATTTCAATTGCTATTTCCGAGGTGTGTCCCCAAAACAGCGAAATTCAAAATTGCGAGACTCAAAACAGCGAAGTATCAAAACAGTGATTCTCAAAAGAACCAATTTCAATACAGCGAATAGTAAAAAAGTTCTATGTATTACAGTAAACGCGCACATCATGTTTATAATAAATATCAAAATTAGGTATATTAGATTCGTTTTTTGCTAGTTGAGATAGTCTATTTGCATTTGGCCATTTGAGTTCCACTCGCTTTTTGTGTTGCAGTTGTGGTAGGTATGCACGAATAGACCATTCCAAAATTATAAAAAAATATTTGTCAGAAAAACGTTTGAAAAAACGGATACAAAAAATTATCATAAGGATTCCCGATTCCTGAAAAAATTAAACACAAAGAACAAAAAGTGGCTAAAAATAAGAATGTAAACAGAAATAAGTCAATAAAGGGAGGAAGGAACAAAAACATGCATGGATATGTTAAAAATAAAACAAACCAGAATAAAAAGCAGTTATGTCATGAAAAGCGATGTCAGAAATCTGGCGATTGATGCCAAAATGTATGACAACCAGCATCCACCAGATCGAAATGGAGGACCCAAATAGGTCATGCACCAAACCGTCTAGCCCGCCCAATCACTGTTCTCCATTCTAAAGATAACTTTTTTCAATTTGGCTATTTTGGGAATTTGTTCTGAGACCGCTGTTTTTTAGACCTCGCTCTTTTGAGAATCGCTGTATTGAGTCTCGCTATTTTGAGTTTCGCTATTGGGTTGTTTCACTGAATAGGGGGTGAAACCCTTTCCGATGCTTCATGCGAATAAGCGTCGCTCGACAGTGGTCTTCCAAATTTTAGTAACAAAAATCTTAGTTATGTATTTTTTGACAACAATTTAAACTTGAACGACTTTTAGACTAATTGTTATTACGGTGCGAAGTTTCGTATAAATATTTTTTTGAACTGGGGATATTAACAATTTACAATGTTTTCAGGAAAAATTGACAATTTACAAAATGCAATCTAAAAAGCGTTCCTATATTTTCGGCGAAACGGAATTTGACAATTTCGGGGAATAGGGCTTTCGGGGAAAGGGAAATTTCGGTTGAATCGTGACATTCAGGGAAAAGCGAAATTCGGGGGATGGGATACACCCCTCCCAACCGATGAAGAGTCTGAGGGCCCTCCCCTTGGAAAATCTTTGTCTTGAATGTCTGAAGTGAAGCAATCCCATTTATGAAAAGATTCACGTGATCCTGCTATGGTTACAACTTCTGTCCATAAGCTTCATTAGAGCGGTTGAACTTTCATTTTGAAAATTGTGGAATGAACCATCAAAAGTGTTTCTCGACGACGAGAAAGATATATATTACTAGTTTTATTAGAAAATGCCCCCGATGGGGGCAGAAAAAAGGAGAATATACTTGCTTCGACAGTTGCCATGGTAGAAAAAGAAGTGGACTAGATTTTTTGAGAACTTTGAGTCAAAGTTGGAAAAAATTCACTTTCTTTATATTGGATTTTCATTCTTTCTCAAAAAAAATTGTCTATGTCTGTGAAAAAGTATATTCTGCAGCATCGTGCATTTTGTCCTTCAACTGGCATCAACTACAGTAAAATTTTTCTATATGAAAATTATATGCACATGATTTCAAATGTAAAGAAATGGTAAACCAATAGCTTTCTAACTCCCCGACCAATTCAAAACTCCTGCCTTTCACACTAGCTGAAAAATAGTGAGGGAGGCATATTATAGTCATTTTCAGAACGATAAAGGAACCTGAGGTTCATTGCACTAACCCAACATGAGGATAATCTCAACATCGGGATTAAATTGATGATTCTGAGTTTAAGCTATTCACAATGTCCAAAGTATTTTCTTCCAATGCACAAATCAAACTCACTTCAGGATTAACTAAAACTGAGGTTTAGGTTCGAGTTTGGGAATCACAAAAATTTTCATTTTGCTTTAGAGACAAGAAAATTATGCGAAAATGTCACTTGATTCCTTTTGTTGACACCAAATTCAGTGAAATGTTTAACACCATTGGAAGCAAACATGTGTGAGAGGACACACCGGGGGTACAAATTTCCACAAGGGTTTTGAAACTGATGGAAAATTTGTTATGCAAAAAATTTTTTGGTCAACTTTTTTTGAATTTTTTGTCTCACAAAATGCTAAAAACACTGTACTCTCCTAAAAATTTCAGAGATGCACATGCTTGGTTGGAAAGTGTGTTGATGCACTCAGCTGCAGAATATACCTTTTCACAAACATAGACAATTTTTTTTGAGAAAGAATAAAAATCCAATATAAAGAAAGTGAATTTTTTCCAACTTTGACCCAAGTTCTCAAAAATCTAGTCCACTTCTTTTTTCTACCATGGCAACTGTCGAAGCAAGTATATTCTCCTTTTTTCTGCCCCATCGGGGCATTTTCTAATAAACTAGTTCACCTCTTTTTAGTGGGGCCTCAACCATGCACGAAAAACTTTCATAGAACACATTGAAGTCTTAAATTTGGTCATCTGCACTTCAAAAAAACAATAAAAAAAACTTCAAGCAACGAATTCTCACTTCCGGCAAAAGTAAAGGATGTGTAAACCGCATAGTACTTAAAAACGGTGTAAAGATACTGAAAGGTGACCATATTTATTGAATTCCCTCATGGTTTAGAATCCTTCAACCCAAAAAAATCGCAGAAATACTTTTGTTTACACAAATGACTTTTTTCGTGTAAACTGACGCCGTCCATTGAATTTCCCATGGTCAGAAAACATCTTCCCTCAAAAATCGCAGAAATAAATTTGTTTACACTCAGTATGAATTGAAGTGTAAAGTGATCACTTTCATTAAATTTCCAGTCGTCGAAAACCCCTCCCACAAAAAAAACTCACGAAAACAGGCTTGGTTAAATCCGGAATAATTTTTTTTGTGTAAAGTGACACATCCATTGAATTCCCCGTAGTCGAAAACCCCTTCCATAAAAATCACGAAAATACGCTTGCTTACAACCGCAATAGTTTTTTTTGTAAGATGATCACATTCATCAAATTCTCCGTGATCGAAAAACCCCGCCCACCGAGAAATCACGAAAATACGTTTGCTTACAACCCGGATAAGTTTTTTGTGTAAAAGTGATCGCATTTATCAAATTCCCCGTGGTCGAAAACTCCTTCCAGCAAAAAATCACGAAAATACGTTTGTTTACACACGGGATAATTTTCGGTGTAAAGTTGAATTCCTCGTGGTCGAAAATCCCCTCCACAAGAAAATTACGGCAGTACGCTTGTTTACACTGTGGATAATTTTTTTGTGTAAAGGGAGGACGTCTATTGAATTCCCCGCGGTCGAAAACTCCCTCCACTGAAAAATCACGGAAATACGCTTGTTTACCACCCGGGATAATTTTTCGTGTAAAGTGACCGTGTCTATCAAATTCCCAATAGTCGAAAACCCTCGCAGCCCAAAAATCCCAATAAGACTACAGATATATTTGAGACTGCAAAAAAATTGGTAGTGCATTATGCTGCAAAAAAAATTTTTTTTTTTGAACCCATAAGTATTATATAACAAAAATTGGGGAATTTGGCGTTTTCCGGGACTTTGGACAACCATATAATTGAATTGGGGCCATTTTTCAACAAAAAAAAAAATCGCATTTGAGATTACACCCCCAAAGATGCTTAGGCCGAGGTTATGGAGGTTGGATATGGCACACCGATTGCTGGGCATGGTGGAACTGGGGGGCCTTAAAAAGTGCGTTTTTTACCTATTTTTGGGGCCCCACCGAGCACCACTTGCAGATAGAGGCGAAATGACAAAAGGCACCCCATAGTTTGCTCTTACGCCCGATATTATGCAAAAAAACCCCGGCTCTAGAGGGGGGGACATGAAATTTGGAAGCCAAGTATATTATAGGTTGACGCTGTCGCGCCACCTATGATAACACCTCTGAACTTCT